>CM067490.1:31423037-31459936 GCA_034552555.1 Semaprochilodus insignis | reverse complement strand
TCTTAACAGTCTGTGTGCATGTAGTCCTGCGTGGGTATACAGCTCCAGTTTTGGGGTATCACTTCCTAAAAATGTACTGGGATTACGTTACTTACTCCCAGCTTCTTTGGAAACAAGGCTGTACATCAAATCACAACGTATTCATATTAACATGTACTAATGTGAGTGTTTTTGGACTGCCCAAGTAGCTGTACATGTCATTTTCTCAAACAGCCTCATGCAAAGTACCGTAAATGACCTGCAGCTATCTGCTAGGCAACCGAACCATCATTTAAGAAAGAGTGCTGGAGGGCCCGAGGTCCGGCACACTTGAATGATTTCCCTGCTGAATTCTCTGCTAAACCTGCTAATTAACACCTACTACATATGATAATTAACAGAGGAGTTGAATCATGTGTCACTGAGCAGGCAAACCGAACTGGACTCGGGCCTTCCACAACAAAAGCTGGGTAGCCCTGATCAGAGAACAAAGGACACTTTTAATGATCATAGATTGAGCAGCCGGTCACATGGAAGCGCTCCGATGGTGAAGAGGCCTTTATGTGTCTCATGAACACGCACGAGATGTTATAAATAGCTCCACAGTGTCCTTGAACTGCAGGCTTTAATGAGATGCATCGGAAGCGGTGGCGCTGCGAACGTCTTGGATGTTTTGCCGCTTTGCAAATGCAAAAAATCACACCGAGCCGTCTCCATCCACACCTCCCTCCTCCGAAGGGGTAGAACGCGACCTGCTTCGTCACCCGCCTGTCTCTCACCTGTCTGCTGCCTGTCAGAAACACACCACCACTCTCAACCTGGCCTGATCTCAGGATCCCTTTGAAGAACGGAGGAACGCGGCCTGACGACGTCTCCATTACCACTTCATACGGAGAGGCAACCAACCACCTCCAAGCACACTTCAAGGCTCGTTGTCAGAGGTCCCTAAATGATACGGACCGGACCGTGGGCGCTATAGGATGGTCACCTTTTATCCGGTACGGTTTCTTTTCCGTGGAGCTGTCGGTGATGGTAACACGCTGCGATGTGCGCTCACCGTGTCCTGAGGAAGAAACACCTGCAAAAAAAATTAAATAAATAAAAAGAGAGTGATAGTCTGCACCTTCCTTTAACCACCCCTGTCATCCGTACTCCGGCATGTGTCAGCAGCTCTTCTCCTTTACCGGCCGCATTTCAGCCTAATCGCTGCTAATGAGCCAGTCAGGGTGTCGGCAAGAGGTCCAACAGCCATAGACACCTATTGTGAGAGAAAAATGGGAGCACGAAACAGAAACTGAGAGCCAGTATAAGAGAGAGAGAGAGAGAGAGAGAGAGATGCGATGTCTGAGCTATTAGCCTGGGCTATTACACAAACAGTGCATTGTACACCAGCGGAAACAGCAACAAGACTTAAAGTCATTGCTAGATACTATATTAAGATGCATTATGTCGGCTTGAATTACCGTATGCTTGAAGTCTCTGGACTACATGCACAATTTGGCTTGATGCTTTCATAACAACACAAACTTGTGCAAACTTGTGGTTAACACCAATCAACTGCGGCCTGTAGGACACTGAGTGGCCAAAACAACGACCAACCGTTCATCTTGGTGCTGACCACGGTGCCTCCACACACGGATTCGTTGCTCATCTCCACCAAGAGCATCACAAAAGCGGGACTCGTCACTGAAGATGACCTGCTGCCATTCTGAGTCAATCCATGACAGTCTGGTTTGACACCGTTGCAGTGTTCGGCGACGTTGACGTGGTGTTAAGGGCAGTTGTCGTAACGGTATGCATGCATGTAGTCGTGCAGCTGTCTGCCAATGGTGCTGGCACTAACAGGATGACTCATGGAGGGTCACGTGTTGTTATGCTTTCATAACAATACATCTGCCAGCTTGTGGTTAACAGCAGTCATCTGCTGTCTGTAGTGCACGCTTACCCATGCAGTCTTCTATGCTGGTAGGAGAATGGGTCACACTCAAGAGCTCAGAGACGTAGCCTGAATTGCTGATACTGAACAGCTCAGGCCCGCAGTCAGTTTGTTGAATTGCTAGATCTGCCCCAGTCAACTGTAAGTGCTATTATAGTGAAATGGTCGCATCTAGGAGCAATGCATGGGTTCACTAAGTACTGAAGCATGTAGCCTGTGAAAATTGTCCGTTCTCTGCTGCTTCACGTTGGACCACGATACATAAACTCACTGGACACGAGCCCCAGTAACAGCTGTGACTGGATTTGACATGGACTGCACAAGTTTCTGGATGTAGGCCACATCAGTGTTCAGCCACTCTTGCATCAAGGAATTGCGCAGTTGGGCCAGATTTGGTAGATGCCTTCCCTGGCACAATTCCGAGGAGAGTTTCCTGTAGACTGGGATTTTAGCCACTGCTGGTAGACCCGTATGACCGTACGCTTCCATACACCTGCAGATTCAGCTACTTCCTTCACACTATGGTCTTTGGCGCGCCCAAATGCAGTAACTCCTTTTAGCCCATCATTAACATCTGCTTTGGAGCCATTTTCCACACGGAACAAGACATTCACTGCACTGTAGCACCTCTTCTCCACCTATGGATCCCGTCACCCGCAGGTATTTATAGCCCCATCATCCTTGTGCAACGCCATGTGCAGGAGCCTGAAGTTACTACCACCTTCAACACACAATGTGATGTATTTTAGTCTGGTGGGCTTATATAATACATAATATAGAATATTTAAAGTTAAGATGTAAATACAAAAGCAAGACTATGAACATCCTATGATCAAAAGGCGTACTGTCTGCTACGACAATGTATTCAGCAATTCTAATTGCTCATAGCTGATGAGTCTGATAGCTATAGCCAATGTTCCGTTTCTTAGTCTGTTCGTTTTTGCAGTAATGAATGTCAGTTGGTTTCGTTTCCTGAGGCCCTTGCCAGACCTTTCTCCTCTTCTCTGTGGGAGTAAGTCATTCAAAGGATGGCTGAATGCAAACATGGTTGAATCCAACTGAAGACGCACTCAGCTTGAACTCAGGCGGTGCTCAGCGCTGTGTAAGAGCATTAGTTGTTTTTGTAAGATGTGGTTAAATGACTGTTTTCCTGCTTTCTTTCATTATAGCGTTATAGTTAGGGTATGAGCATGTGGGCGATGACCTCGCTTCATTTGAGTACATGCTGCTTGTCTCAGGCGGCGCTTGCGCATATGCGATTCGGCCTCAGTGTAGCGGGTGTCAGTCTCAGTTAGAGACCGCAATTCCTATCAACTATCGATTCCCAACTTGCAGAGACTAGTTGACTTCACTGCCCGGCGATGACACTTTATGCGTGATGGTGACTAATTGCTGATCACAGGGTTATGACACTAACAACATGGGCACCAAATAAAGCCTGACCATTTCAGGGTCTGTATCTTTGGTGTGCTGATGGCTACCAATGCGATCCAGGAGTTGTTGGAAAGGGCACATCATGTGTTACTGACCGGTGGAGTCTGGCTTTGTTCTGTTTGAGATTTCGGCACCGATCTACAGAGATTCAAGGATCAGACAGTGAATGTCTTTATCTCTGGTTTTCCTGACACTGCAATAAAAAGCTTTGTGTCGTTGGAGAGGACTGAGTTACGGCACTCTAAATTTCTCCGGATCTCTGGGCCTCTGATTGTTTACCACGAATCTTGGTAAACAAACTTGGGAGATTCCGAGGTCCTCAAGGCTAGAAGTGCAACCCTTGTTAGGCTTGTTAGAACAAAGCACACATTATGCTCTACGTGTGGAGTTTGACTTCATCAAAGACTTTTATAGTCACTCATGACATCATCAGTGATTCCCATTTAGAATTTTTAGAATTCTGTGAAGTGAAACACGCACATACACACACTAGTGAACACACACACACACAAACACCAGGGGGCAGTGAGCACACTTGCCCGGAGCAGAGGGCCGCCCTATCCACAGCACCCAGGGAGCAGTTGGGGGTTAAGTGCCTTGCTCAAGGTCACTTCAGTTGTGTCCCGTCGGTTCAGGGAATCGAATCAGCGACTCTCCGGTGACAAGGCTGGTTCCCTGTAGACCATGACCAACATAATTTGACTTTCATCAGATTAATAACTGTTGACTATACAAAAACCTGAGGTCATGTGACCCACATTGTCAAGCCACACTAAATAAGAAACACATAAAAATCCATTGAAACGTGACAAATAAACAGGGGAAACAGGTGAAGAGATGCAAAACTAGCTGCTGCTGACAGGTGCTAACTGGAAATGAACAGATGTATGGAAAAGGTGGATATACATTATGCTACACTGCACAAGTAGTCCAGTCATGTTGGTTGACCCAAAAAACAGGCGTAATTTCCAACTTGGCTGCATGTAAGAGGCAGTGCTTCGATTACACAGTGCTGCAAATCTTCCTTTTTGATTTGTTCCCGGGTACTACGTGTGTTTCCTTAATTCCTTTAGGCCTAACATGTACAGAGAATGGCTACAGGTCCCCATAAACTTAGCTTTTGTGGTCAGGACAATGATGTTCTGGAATGTTCTCTATTATCCAGAACATGTGCGATACATTCAGTGCTGAGTAGACTTCTAGCAGCTCCTGGAACTGTGAGAACACTCCAGAAGAGGTTTATAGAACTGTCTGGAATGTTCTAGAACTTTGGAGAACTGTTAAGAACTTTCTAGAACAGCCTGGAACTGTCCAGTAGTCTACATAGCAGTAGAAATACAGGTATGTTAAAACAGCCATTTCAGTTGATGCTCCAGCTGAGTGAGTGGATAGTGGATACAGAGCTACAGGTCATTTAGAGGCATCAAGAGGCTGCAGCATCCGGCAGACGCATTCTGCTCCATCTGTGGATCAATTTACCAAGACCAGAGTGAAGAAGGACTCTGTGAAAGCATCTGTGCGAGGCCTACAAAGCATACTTCCACATGCCTGTCGGGGGGCAGGACAAACCATGGCCTGCTCATTTCACGCGCAAGCACTGCAGGAGAACTCTTGAAGGTGAGATGGAGGATTGCTGCTCGCTTAGATGGCAGAGTCTTATTGTGTGTCGAGTTTTAAAGCTTCATTGATGTTTTATTAAGAAATCTGGCACAGTTTTTGATGTTCTAGCAAAATATATTTAAGATTACTGTATATATTTACTGCACTGTGTTAATATCTTATTAACACATATTTCCAACTTTCATCGTCCTGCTCAAAGAAACACAGTTGGTGAATATGGCTGTTCTTGTTTACGTTTTACACATAAGCAATTGGAATAAAACACACAGAAGCCGGGAACAGAAATCTTATTACATAGTACCACCTGTTTGCCTCTTGAGCCTCCACAAGATTGCCTCTTGAGATCCATCCCAGGTTGCGGTTTGGTTCAAATACCCTGGATTACAGTCGTTTAAATTCATTCCCTTTGTTTTCCGAACGCTGAATCCTTTTCTGTTTTTCCTTCTTTCCTGAAACACAGTTATTAAAAAGGTCGGCATGCACTAATGCATTTAGTGTGCGGCGAGCAGGCAATCAATTCAAAAGACAATGGAAAAGCATGTGGTGTCAACAGATAATTAAATTCATGAGCCAACCTAAACAGCATGGCAAGAATGGTGTTGAGATGCACAACACCCCAGGCGCATGAATCACCCACACGTAAACGGCTATATGATAATAAAGGTGAACGAGCGCTCAAGGGCAGATCATACAATGCGGCTTCTTAAAACAGGACGCTGTTTTCCACCTCCTGGATAAGATGCCTGCATCTGGAGTCTCATGCTGTAGTCACTGAACGCCGCTCGGCATTGTGCAGCAGACATCAAGAGGATTGAGATTGTATTGCTTTCTCACCATCAGCTAAATTGCTGAGAAAATAGGACTTCGGAATAGCAGTAGTTTCTCACAAGACGGCTTACAAAGAAGTGCTTGGGAATGATCTTTCAAAGAGCCGGCTGATAAAGGAAGGCACCTTAACAACCTCTCAAAGCTACAGTGCAGATCCGAGATCAGTTGTTATTCCCTAATGAGTACAAGCATATAAGCAAGTCCTAGATCCCTAGATCAACCCTGCTCTGACAAGTTTTATACACCCTGAGTGGACAGTTTATTAGACCTTGAACCCTGTGTATATACTCACTGGCCATTTTATCAGAAACACTAGTACAGTACAGTGCATACCTGTTTTGGATTTAAAAATAAGGGAAATTTTCCGCCGCGCGCTTCGAGCCGTCCCACCAGCCCAACCGAGGTTCAGTATCCCTTTCATTTTAAGACAGGTTTACAAGAAATCTAAAATGACCACCTGTGAACCACTTACAAACTACAATTAGATGATCAGAATCTGATAGGCCTACCTTTGTTGACACTGAAATGCTGTGGACATTCCTACATATGTAATTCTTATAATACAGCCTAAATGAAAACACAAAAGGGAATTGGAGCACATTTATTTATTTTACATATTTTCAGCATATATACACATTGCTTGTCTAAAAGTGAAACACATTTTATTTTCATTACACATTTTTAGTATCTCATGTTCACTCGTGGTTCTCTGGCATTCACTGACTTTGCATCCTTTAACACTTTTTTGGAAGGAATGCCCTCTCTCTCCTTGCATCCATCCATCTCTCCCTGTTCCAGGTTTGTTCCTGCTGTCCGCACTAACCTCGCGAGAACTGCCACTTGCAGCAGCCTGGGAGGTAGCCAAAACGGGAGACTTGACAGGTATGGTACAGTGCTATGTACAGTATATACAGCTCTGGAAATAAATAAGAGACCACTCCAGTTTCTTCTTAAATCAGCATCTCCACATGTACAGCAGGTTCTTAGTGAGGAACAGAAGGTTGGGTTCTAGCTTTACTGGCAGATACAGTGAGGGTCTGGTTCATAAGAACAAGGTCAAGCAGCAAACACACAGGACAGCACAGCTACAGACTGGCAGAGGGCCAAAACCACTCTCTACTGACCGTGATGAGAACTACCTCATTCCAATGTCAACCACCGTAAGATGACCTCAAGTGACCTACAGAAAGGCTGGCGAGCGGTGGCTGGGGTGAAATGCACGGCGAGCATGGTTCTAAAAACAGGCTTCTGGAGGCGTCATTAGTGATTTTCTAAATAAACAGATCTAAATACAATATCTGATCTGGAATTTGGGAGACGTGTTTCCAGTAGAGTATAGAATAAAACAGAACTGCTCATTTTGGTCCAACACAAACCCAGAAACTGTACAACTAGAGGTACTGATCATTTTGAGGTGGTCTCTTCAATTTTTTCCAGAGCTGGATATTTAACATGTATTTAGTCACCTGTGATTGAAACATACCTACCTTATAGCGTGTAATACCTCCGCAAGCACAAATAACAGCTGCGACTGGATTTTTTGGACCAGATTGGAGTTGGGCCAGATTTGGTGGATGCCTTCCCTGGCACAATCTGGCACAATCATTAACATCTGCTTTGGAGCCATTTTCCACACAAAGGCAAAACCTGTTCTCCATACCATAGAAAATATTTTGAGAAATATGAAGATGAATGTTGAAGAATACGCGGTGACAAACCATGACTATTATAGATAGGTCTTCAATTCATAAATATCAAAACTGGAGAGAAAAAAAACACCTATACGATAAAGCTGATTTCTGCTAGCACGCCGTCAGGTTTCTGGTGGGATGTTAGCGCTGAGCTAATGGCAATTCACATGAACATTTTAGGTTAAGATATAATAGATCATCTACATAACAGACGTTTTTTCGCAACGCATATTTTTCCTCGCATGTTTAGAGTGACTTTTTCAGCACAGAGCTGCCATCAGTCATATACTACCCAATCCTGGGCCTTACCTTACCTGATTTTGGCCCTCGGTTAGTCTCCTGGTTTTGGTTTTCTGAGTTTTGCCCCACCCCCCCATCCTGTTTTCTGGATTCTGAGTATCGAACTGCCCCTAATAAAGCCACTTCACACATGCAACCTGCCTCACTCCCTCCGTTGCCCCACCACTGTTTTCAATTTCAAGCCTCTGACTGAAAAGCCTTGGTCAGGCTTCCTCTCTGTCAGCGACAGACCCAGGGCTCCTAGAAGGCCTAGGGTGATGTTTCTCCTCTCATTGGAAATCAAAACATTATTAGTCAGTTCCACTGTCACTTCCTAATTATGTTAGTGGATGATCTGACACGCTAGGTCTCCAGTTCAGCTCCTGAAGTCTTAATCAATAGGAGAGCTCTCCTGGCTGGACACCACAAATAATCACTAGGCATTTTAAGAACTTAACTGTTTAGTTTCCAACTTAAACTTGACAATGACATATAAACATTACTACAGTACTAGCAAAGCTTACATACAACAAGCATGTTGATTCTACTGCACGGATGTGAACTACAATTACAGATGGCCCTGACCAGTGTGAAGCCCCAGGCAAGATTTTGGCTGGTGCTCCCTATTACCTGAAAACCAGGTCATAACAGCACCTAAGTCACATTATAGCCTATACCATCCTAAACACCAATAGGAGTATATTACACCTAGCATTAAGGTGGCCACACGTCCGGTTCTTCAACTCCCAGTCCTCTGTCCGGCACTATTACTCCTCATTTCAGGATGAACTATTTAAACCCACTCACGTGTCAAAAGACATGCCTTGCATTTCATCGGATTACCAAGGTCATGTGACATCGTGACTCACCTACGGGCTAACCGCAGGTCAGCCCTCTATACGCTAGTTTATTAGTAAGCTCCAGTCGGGCTCATATGAATGTCATCCATTCCACCCAATTAGGTGAGTAAAGCAATCATGTATGTGTTATATAGGTTATGATTTTAATTCTGTTCTAGTATCGTGCCCGACCCTCCCTTCTTCATTCCTCCTTTTGGGGGTGGGATGGCCTCCTTTTTGGGGTTATGAAAGCAGCCACCCTACCTAGAACATGTACTCAGTGAGCACTTCTCTCACATGATGCTGCTGTTTACTGGACATAACAAATGTAATAAATTAACAGAAAATAAAAATCTAAAGTCTTACATCAGTTAATGACTAAAGGAAACAACAGTTTAATCCACCGTTATTAGCAGACACCTTAATAGTCTTTCCAACTGTTCTTAACAGGTTTAGAGTGGGAGTAACTGATGCTAACTCTTGCTAGCTAGCTAGCTGTTTAATAAATGAGCAAACCTAGCATTCGCCTATACCGTCTACTCCCTGAGCTGCCTCTAAGTACGGATACATACGCTCATCAACAAAAGAATAGTTGCACCCAGAAGGAAGTGATTTAGACTGATATGATCAATATTTATTGAGCTACACATACAGAAGTAGCGTCTCTCGGTATGGCGCCGGGCCGCCGTGTTTGCTAACTCAACATTCCAGATGTCTCAGCATGGAGTTGTAGAGGTTCCTAATGGTGTCCTGTGATAATCCATCCCATGCAGCTTGAATATCCTCACACAGTTCCTGCAGATTGTGCAGTAGGGGTGGAGGTGGAGTGACACCAGACCTTCCGAACCCTGAAGGAGAGACGTCACCAGCTTTCACAAGCACAAGTCTACATCACATTCAAAACACAAGTTTAGTCTTCCGCCTAACAACAAACAAGAGCTAATCTAGAGGAGATATACAAGACCAAATCATATCAGAATATGGAAAGAGCAGACGAGACATGTATCAGTGGGCGTATGAATGAAAGAGCAAGAGAGAGAGAGAGAGCGAGAGAGAGAGAGAGAGAGAGAGAGAGAGCGCAACAAGACATATGGGCTGACTACCATAAGAAACTGACGAAGAACAGAAGGTGAATCAAAGGCTTTGGGTGATTAGCTCAGATAAACAAGCAGATGCTCCTGATGTACAAACATACATGCACGCACACATGCTCACGCACACACTCACGCACACACACACACACCACTGTGATTTGAACGCACTGCAGACACTGCTGACATTCCAGCGTCACTCAGGCAGAGAACCTCAGACACTGGAGAGATAAAGAACGGATAAGATCAACTCATCAGCCAGCGGCAGGCCGAACTGAAGCTGCTCCGCCACGCTGACAGACACAGAGTCATGCAGGCGGCCACCAGCAGCCATTACTGACAAAACACAGGCAGGTAGAGGGGCAGACGGAGACAGACAAACGGGCAGGCAAGGGGAACCCCCTGAGACCTGATGACAGCTTGGCCGGAAGATGGACACACAATACGGAAACCACTGGTTCACACTCATCTGCCCATCTGTGGTGGTTTAAGGACGTTGTAAAAGCCGGTTTGATCGCTGGAAACTCTCTATGTTATTCAAAATAAAGGGACCAAAAAGTTACCTGGACTGATACCACTGAAGAACCATCTTGGTTCCCTGGAATGTGGAATCAATGGAACCACATTCTTAAACCATCACAGATGGACAGACAGTAGAGAAAAACACCGGTTCACACTTATCTGACCATCTGTGGTGGTTTAAGAACATGGTTCCATTTGAAGAACCATCCAGGTTCCTCAGGTTCCTCATGGTTCTTCAGTGGCATCAGTCCAAAAGCAGTTTGATGACTGGAAACTCTCTAGATTATGCCAAATACAGGTATCAAAGAGTTGTTTGGACTAATACCAATGAAGAACCATCTCGGTTCCCTGAGGAACCTAGATGACTCTTCAAATGGAAGCACATTCTTAAACTGTCATAGATGTTCAGATGAGTGTGAACCAGTGTTTTACTGTTTTGTCTGTCTATCTGTGATGGCTTAATAACATGGTTCCATTTGAAAAACCATCCAGGTTCCTCAGAGAGGTGGTTTGATCACTGAAAACTCTCAATGTTATTCAAAATAATGGTACCAAAGAGTCATCTGGACTGATACCACTGAAGAACCATCTTAGTTCCCTGATGAACCTGGATGCTTCTTCAAATGGATACTCATATAGCCTTTTTTTTTAACCAAAAGAACCCTGGTTCTTAAACTGCTTTGGTTCAGGCTTCGTAGAACCTTGCTGCTATCCAGGGAACCAGTCTGCCTTTGCACCAGCTTTTATTGGAACCAAGGAACATCAAAGGATTTGACATCAATGTCAACAGAGGGCGCTGCACAGCGGTAGTAAACAGTAGTACCAAGATGGCGGAGCGTATAGATTACCTGCGAGCATTTGTGCTGTTATTCCAGGTGTTTGTTTGTATCCAGAAAGCAAGCACGGACCAACTACTGGAGATAAGAAGACATAAAAGAGGTTCTCCAGCACCTCTGATACGCCCACAGATGTTGTCACGGTTCGTGCTGAAGAATCTACTATTCGTTGGTTCCAACTGGGAACAAACCTTTCGGGTTCCGGACCTATTTATTTTGGTGGAAATGCGCCAAACGGTTCAAAATTAGAGGCACGAACTGGAACGGAACCCGTTCCTCGTTGGTGAAAAAGGGCTAATAGAGTACACACTTACAATAGAAGCCAGAAATGATTGGTTGTGTTCCTGCAGAGCTGCAGAGGAAGTTCTTTGAGCAAGTACAATCTCAACTTTACTGAAGTACATGAAGCAGAGAACCAAAAATTACAATGAACTACCCAGCTCTGTCGAAAGGTGCTGCTTGATAATTAGCCCAGGGCCCATTTTACAGCATTTGAAGCAATTATTAATGTCTAATTAAGCCTTTTAACCCAGTGGGCAAGACTCCTTTACTTTACTAGATATGGCCAGTTTTATAGACATTTAAGGCATTTGTGTCTTTCACCTCCAGCACTTAGGAAATGTTAAAACAGGCACTCCTGCTGTGTCATCGCATTAAAACCTGACTGCTGCTCTCCTATAAGTAAATGGCTAAAGTAAAATATTAAGTAATTGCAGCTATCAGTGGGTCATGGATATAAAGCAAGGCTGCATGTGCTACAGCCCGGAAGGCAACTGTCTCAGCTATGCTCGGGTAGTTATACCACTTTTCTACCATTCATTCATTCATCCATCTCCTAAGGTCTGACACTGTGAGGCATGCGAGTGATCCAAGTTTTATGCTTGGCCGGGCATGTGATGTAAGCAAGACAGGCCTTATCGCTGTACCTGATTGACTCAATAGCCACGATTGTGGACGTTCGGTGAGCAGTGATGCCCTCCGTGAGTCATCCTGTTAGTGCCAGCACCATTGGCAGACGGCTGCATGACTGCATGTAACACCATGTCAACGGCACCAAAGACTGCAATGGTGTCGTGCCATACTGTCATGGAGCGACTCAGAATGGTAGCGGGTCATCTTCTGTAACGAGTCCCGCTTTTGTCTTGGTGGAGACGACCAATGAATCCATGTGTGGAGGCACCGTGATCAGCAGCAAGATGAACGGTTTGTTGTCACGCGTCCCATATCCAGAAGGCCTGTCACTCCACCTTCACCCCTACCGCACCATCTGCAGGAACTGTGTTCATTCAGACTGCATGGGATGGATCACAGGACACCATTAGGAACCTCTACAACTCCATGCCGAGACGTCTGGCATGTTGGGTTAGCAAACATGATGGCCCGACGCCATACTGAGAGACACTACTTCTGTATGTGTAGCTCAATAAATATTGATCATATCAGTCTAAATGTATCATCATTTATTGATCCTGGTGACCTTTATCTTCCTTCCCAATAGCACTGCAATCCCACACCTCCTTCTGGGTGCAGCTATTTTCTTGACGATGAGTGTATTACTATATGACCATTCCTTTAGTGTTAAATGATAGTTTTAGCATAATCATTCTTCAAACCTGCTGCCCAAAAAAACTCCATTGTCTCATCTGGTGCAACAGAACAAAAGTCTCTCAGATAGACAGACAGACAGACAGACAGACGGATATGTAGGTAGGCAGGCAGACAGACAGTCAGGCAAGGCTCAGAGCAGGGCCTGGTGTTTAACAGTGTTTTGACATCCTTTGAAGCCTGCTCCGTGTTAGCCTTTGATACGGCTAATGTGGCTACAACAGCCTGTCAGGATTAGTATAATTCCCATTGATGGGACCCTCCTGCCATGTTGAATCACTCAGGTTTTTTTTGCACAGGAGGCCTACCGCAGGCCTGTGGAACGAAGGAGGGAAAAGAAACTCTTAATCTTATAGAACCTGCAGGTATATAGTAGGATCATTTAAGAGGAACATGCATACAGGGCTTACAGACAGGGATGGAAAAATGCATTGGGATGCATCCGTCTGAAATCGGTGGCTCGACGGCGTTGATTTTGCGATGTTATAATGGTTTATGATTGATTATAGCCACTGTGACACATCCAAAAGTGCAGGAACCCTTTCGAACCGGTTACATTTAGCTGCTCCGATTACTGATGTAGGCATTCAACTCAATATTAGTCACATCCGGTGTGTACTACACACAGGCCCTCCTTACATACCCACCTACCTACCAACCTCCTTACCTACCAACGTCCTTACCTACCTACCTTCTTACCTACCCACCTACATACCTCCTTACCTACCAACGTCCTTACCTACCTACCTCCTTACCTACCTACCTATCTACCTACCTCCCTACCTTCTTAACTAACTACCTACACGTCATACCTACCCACCTACATACCTCCTTACCTACCTACCTATCTACCTCCCTACCTCCTTAACTAACTAACTACCTACCAACCTCCTTACCTACCTATCTACCTTCTTACCTACCTGCATACCTCCTTACCTACCTACCTATCTACCTACCTCCCTACCTTCTTAACTAACTACCTGCCTACATACCTTCTTACCTACCTACCTACACGTCATACCAACCACCTACATACCTCCTTACCTACCTACCTATCTACCTCCCTACCTCCTTAACTAACTACCTACCTACCAATCTCCTTACCTACCTATCTACCTTCCTACCTACCTACATACCTCCTTACCTACCTACCTACCTACCTACACGTCATACCTACCCACCTGCATACCTCCTTACCTACCTACCTACCTACCTACCCGCCATACCTACTCACCTACATACCTCCTTACCTACCTACCTACCTCCTTACCTCCTTAACTAACTACCTACCTACCAACCTCCTTACCTACCTATCTACCTTCTTACCTACCTACCTACATACCTTCTTACCTACCTACCTACCTACACATCATACCTACCGACCCACATACCTGCTTACCTACCTACCTATCTACCTACCTCCCTACCGCCTTAACTAACTACCTACCTACCTACCTTCTTACCTACCTACCTACACGTAATACCTACCCACCTACATACCTCCTTACCTACCTACCTACCTCCCTACCTCCTTAACTAACTACATACCTACCTACCTTCTTACTTACCTACCTACACGTCATACCTGCCCACCTACATACCTCCTTACCAACCTACCTATCTACCTACCTCCCTACCTCCTTAACTAACTACCTACATACATACCTACCCACCTACCTACTTCCCTACTTACCTACCTTTCCACCTACCTCCTTACCTACCTATTGAATTTACTATTTACATG
The DNA here is from genome assembly GCA_034552555.1 of Semaprochilodus insignis. Classification (NCBI taxonomy): domain Eukaryota; kingdom Metazoa; phylum Chordata; class Actinopteri; order Characiformes; family Prochilodontidae; genus Semaprochilodus; species Semaprochilodus insignis. The sequence goes on along the minus strand of CM067490.1, from coordinate 31,445,532 downwards.
TCTCGGAGAACGCTAGCCTTCACACAATAGCCTTAAACCTCTCAGCTTGGTAGCATCATGTGATAGAGGGAGACCTAGCTAGCAGGTATAACTGGACACGTCTAAATTGCGTGGAGGGCATTGGGTAAACAAAAAAAACCCAGAAAATAACAACAACACAAAACATTTTAGAACTGCGCCTGTGTTGTGTTGATTCTGTAGTTATGCAGGCACAGCGTTCTCCCGAGAGAGAGAGAGTGAGCGAGAGACACCAGTCGACCCCTGTGGCGTGTCACCCACACTCGTTACGGCGCTCGTTTCCAACCGAAGCTTTATTCTGCCGCACAAACAAACTCTTTTGTTAAAACCACACAAGGCTTCCCCCTCAGAGCCACGGCTCACTTTTTTGCTGCAATTAAAGTTCAATAAGTTTAAAAATATTCTCCAGTCAATTAGGCGTTCGAGGGCACAGATGTGGAGTGTGTTGCAGCATGTCTCTATACTTCCAGCCACCTACACACAGCTAGGTAATACAGCACCTTCAGGCAGGCACATTATACACACTCACACGCACACTTAAAGGCGAAAGGCAACACACGCAAAGCCAAAAATGAAACATTCATCTCTGCAGCACTCGGATGTGGATAACAACACTAATGATGCCGGAATTAATTAGGCGTAGAGGTCGCAGATCAGCACTTACTTCTCTCTATACACGATACTTTCTATCCACTGGGTTTCAGTAAAGCTATCGACTGATTAGCTGTAACTGTGTTCTTCAACCTTCTTAAAAAGACCCCAAATGGAAACAAAAATGGATCTTTGGAAGCACTTTTTGTTTCCACCGGGACTCCTAATGCTAGATATTGTTCTCTTTGGGTGCTACACTACCAGGCCTGGTGTATACAGCCAGTGCCATCAAATGTGTACCAGGCCTTTGACTAGTATCATCGCACATAATGTAAAGAAAATGCACTGAAGATTTTCCACCCCTGGCACCCGGACATCCTACATCAGATGAAGAGCTGCAACCCCCTCCTTCCTTATTGAAAATTCAATCTAGGGAGTTCAGCCATGTGTCTGCAGAATTGATCCTATTTTTTTGTGTGCACACACAGAAACGACAAGCCGACCCGTTGAACATGAAGGTCTATGTTTATAGAGGCCAGCTCAGGCACACTGTTGCTTGGACCAATGTCAGGACTAGAAAGCAACAGCAAATGTAATAGAAATGACCATATAGGGGCATATAGGCCAATAACGGAACATACTCATAGCGTGTAATACCGCCACGAGCACCAATAACAGCTGTGGTTGGATTTGGCATGGACTGGACAAGTTTCTGGATGTAGCCACATCAATGTTCAGACACTCTTGCATCATAGCATTGTGCAGCTGGTCCAGATTTGGTGGATGCCTTCCCTGGCGGTTTACTGGTTGTTCCAGGTAGTTCCCACAGACTTCCAAAAGGATTCAAATCTTGGGATTTTGCAGGCCAGTCCAGATGTGTGAATGCTCCTGAATGTTCGGCATGCCAATCACAGTCACATTTGCAGCCCTGTGAACCCAAGAACTGTCATCTTGGAACAAAGGGATGGGAATTATTTATGATTCATATGCGGTAGCTGCTACCATCCTCAAGCAACTAGCAAAGCTATCTAATCGAGCCCACCAATCAGGGTACAGCGGTCACTTTGTTTTGACCTGTTGGACAGAGCTTGGATCTAGCTCATGGTTCTAGCTAACTGTTCTCCTTCAGTGTTCTGTGTTTATGATCATTTGAATAGACGTCAGTGTCAGACTAATTAATGAGCTTTTATTAAAGACTGGTGGACTGAGAGACACTAGAGGCTCTTCACCTACACTGAGTCGTGTTCCAGAAATGATAATAGGACATTAGAGTCATAATAAATAATATAAGAAATACATAAATAGTAAACATAATAAGAGCCATGTACCTGACTGACCCAACAGTCACGATGGCGGACATTCAGCAAGCAGTGATGTCCTCCATGAGTCATCCTGTTAGTGCCAGCACCATTGGCAGACGGCTGCACGACACAGGACTACATGCACGCAGACCGTTACAGTGGCTGCCCATAACACCACGTCAACGTCACCAAAGACTGCAACGGTGTCGTGCCAGACTGTCATGGAGTGACTCAGAATGGCAGCGGGTCATCTTCAGTGACGAGTCCCGCTTTTGTCTTGGTGGAAACGACCAACAAATCTATATGTGGAGGCCCCGTGGTCAGCACCAAGATGAACAGTTTGTTGTCACGTGTCACAAGTCCAGAAGGCCTGGTGTCACTCCACCTCTATCCCTACCGCACCATCTGCAGGAACTGTGTGAGGATATTCAAGCTGCATGGGATGGATTATCACAGGACACCATTAGCAACCTCTACAACTCCATGCCGAGACGTCTGGCATGTTGGGTTAGCAAACATGGCGGCCTGACACCATACTGAGAGACACTACTTCTGTATGTGTAGCTCAATAAATATTGATCATATCAGTCTAAATGTATCATCATTTATTGATCCTGGTAACCTTTATCTTCCTTCCCAACAGCACTGCAATCCCACACCTCCTTCTGGGTGCAGCTGTTCTTTTGATGATGAGTGTTAAGTCCCATTTTGCCAGCTTTAATTTAAAGAGTGTTGGGCCCAAAGCACTGCAAAATGCGTCTGTCTGCAAGTGTGTGTGTGTGTGTGTGTGCGCATTATGTCAATGTGTTCATTGCCTGTTGGAGGTTGGCAGGGGTTAGATAAAGGTCCTCTTTTCTTGTCTTCGGAACATTGCACAAATTGTGCTGAGGCATTCTTCAAGCCGCCGGAGAAAAGCAGTCGGTGCGGCAAGAGGCTTGGGAACGAATTGGAAGAATTTTGATGAGTGAATAAAAAATAATTTAAGTCCAGCTGCAAGGAGGTGGTTTGGAGTGGCCAGTGGAGCGGAAAATTTGGCGGCGTGCTCTGGCGAAACAAGACTGAGCAGCTTCCCCCATAAAATGAGCCATTTAGCAACCAATAAGCCCTTTCATCAGATCACAGATGAAAGACGGCCGCGGTAGAGCTCGTGCGGTTCCGTACGACTTTTATGTCTGTAGTCCCACCACATAACATCTTCCCAGATTTTTCTAGGGTTTGCATCAGGCGTCGAAATGTCGACTCGCCCTTGAAGATTAAAACATTTCCGTGGACACTCTCCTCAATAATTAATTCTTTCATCTGGATTAATATGTTTGGATCAAACGTGCTGAAATTAGATTGGGGAAACCTTCAGTTTGCAGAGATACGCCTCCGTGACTGACCTGCTATGGCTGCTGATGGTCAAAATGTGTGGTATCGCTTTGTTTGTAGCTCATATGCTCTAAAAAATTAAGATGCCGAAGGTTCCTCGGTGGTTTGCCATAGCAAGAACCATTTTTGCTTCCCCAAAGAATCATATAATAGATAGAACCTTTTTAAAGTTATTACACAACCTCCACAAACACCAATAACAGCTGTGATTGGATTTGGCATGGAGTGGACAAGTTTCTGGATGTAGACCACATCAATGTTCAAACACTCTTGCATTAAAGAGATGTGCAGTTGGGCCAGATTTGGTGGATATCTTCCCTGGCACAATTCTGAGGACATACAAGTTATAATATATATAATATATATACAGCTCTGGGAATAAATAAGAGCCCACTCCAGTTTCTTCTTAAATCAGCATCTCCACATGTACAGCAGGTTCTTAGTGAGGAACAGAAGGTTGGGTTCTAGCTTTACTGGCAGATACAGTGAGCGTCTGGTTCATAAGAACAAGGTCAAGCAGCAAACACACAGGACAACACAGCTACAGGCTGGCAGAGGGCCAAAACCACTCTCTACTGACCGTGATGAGCGCCACCTCATCCGAATGTCACTTAACCACTGTAAGATGACCTCAAGTGACCTACAGAAAGACTGGCGAGCGGTGGCTGGGGTGAAATGCACAGCCAGCATGGTTCTAAAAACAGGCTTCTGGAGGGTCATTAGTGATTTTCTAAATAAACAGATCTAAATACAATATCTGATCTGGAATTTGGGAGACGTGCTTCCAGTAGTGTATAGAATAAAACAGAACTGCTCATTTTGGTCCAGCACAAACCCAGAAACTGTACAACTAGAGAAACTGATCATTTTGAGGTGGTCTCTTCAATTTTTCCAGAGCTGGATATATACACACAGTTGAATCACGTTATTATGACCACTTCCTACACGCGTAGCTCAAGAAGGAAGTCACGCGTTGTGTAGGATCCATGTGGAAGGCACTCCCAACCGATTTGTCTATGAATCCATCTTTGCAGATCACGTACACCCATACATGCTGATTGTCCTCCCTGGGGCAGATGGGATCCTCCAACAAGACAAAGCCACATGCCACATGGCTAGAAATGTCCAACACTGGTTGGAAGAGCATGCCCAAGACTTCCAAGTACTACCCTGGCCCCCTAATTCCCGAGACTGGAACCCAATTGAGCATCTGTGGGACCACCTCGATCGCTGTGTTCACTCTTTGGATCCTCTTCCACACACCCTCCAGCAGCTGTGGGATGCACTGCAGTCAGCATGGCTCCAGATACCTGTGACAACATACCAGCAATAAGCTCCATGTGCTTCTTACTGATCTTAATGGAAGTATTAATCACATCGGCACTGCTACTGCTATATTACAAAGAAGTTGGTAATGATGATGAAATCTGGAGCCAGCTCCCCGTTATCTGCATGATTCACACTAAAACTGACTCTGAATCAACGTTGACTCTGAGAGAAGTCTGAAAATATACACCGCCTGTCAGAAGTTTGGGTATGCTTGCCGCCTTTTGCGTAATGTTCGAGTTTACTGTTACTTTTATCTGTGTAAGATGATGCAACCTGCCAAATGGATACCCCAAACAATAGGGGGCAACATGTCACCATGTAGCTCTTTATTTACCAGTCTAGCAGAAACATTGCAAGCTCAGCATCAAACTTCGTCCCTTGACTTGCCAACACAACCTCCAGCAGTGGAAGGGCCACCGAATGTTGGTTTATGCCACTTCTTTTGTTTGTGGCTGAACATGGTTTCTAGCCGAGAGCGTGTGGCATTGTTATTATGGTCACTTGCCGAAAGCTTCAGCCATCGCTCCATTTACGTTCCTTTAGTTCATGTGTTCTTAAATGATCTAACCAGGAGCAGCACCTTCAACATGGTTAATAAGAGGTTAGAATACGCCATCGGGGCAGCAGTGCTACTTCTTCATCCTCTTATGTTGGACTGATTTGACTCTACAGGGGACCCACTATCGCCTCTTCAGGTACAAAGTGGTATTACGCGATACTCATCCATGGGGAAGGTACTCTCAACCAATTTGGCTATGGGTTCACCCTGGCAGATCACGTACACCCATGCAGTCTGATTGTCTTTCTTGGGGTGGATGGGATCCTCCAGCAAGACAATGCAGCAGAGTGGTATTACGAGACAGGACGGATGACGTGTCAGATTCTTTTCCAAACTAGGTTTGAGTGCTGATGAGTGCCAGCATTCGACAAGAGGATAATTCAAAATCGGTGCTTTCAGCACATTTGAGATCTCTTCAGGAAAGGCAGTAGCTCCACTGAAGGCCAATCAGTTGAGAAGATTTGGGTTAGCTATATATCCTGTTACAGAGAGTATAAAGTGTAAACCCCAAAGGGGAAAAAAATCTATTGGCAGCAAATAGTGATGTTCAACTGGCAGTTCTTCATCCCGTTGGACTTTATGTGGATGGATCAAGCAGTGATTATGTTCTCATGTTCTTCAAATCTCTGTGCTTTTTGGACAGGGTTTTACAATTGGGTTTGTGACCTTGGTTTCCGGTTCATTCGACTGTACTGACATACGCAATCTGAAGTGTACGACAGGAAACACATTTTCCGTGACTTTTCCGTGACGCTAAAACAGCAACGAAGAAAACGTCCATTCCTTGCGTGTTTAAGGTGATAGTAACTTCAGGCTCCTGCCGATGGCGCTGCACAAGGATGATGGGGCTATAAACACCTGCGGGGTGTGAGTGTCGGGATCCATAGATTGGGAAGAGGTGCTACAGTGCAGGGAATGTCTCATTCCATGTGTGAAAAATGGCTCCAAAGCAGATGTTAATGATTGGCTAAAAGGAGTGACTGCATTTGGGCGTGCCAAAGACCATAGTGTGAAGGAAGTAGCTGAATCTGCAGGTATATGGAAGCGTACGGTCACACAGGTCTACCAGCAGTGGCTAAAATCCCAGCCCACAGGAAATTCCCATTGGAATTGTGCCACGGAAGGCATTCACCAACCGCCCAACTGCGCAATTCTTTGATGCAAGAGTGTCTGAACATTGATGTATCCTACGTCCAGTACATGCCAAATCCAGTCAAAGCTGTTATTGCTGCCCGTGGAGGTATTACACACTATTAGGGACGTTTCAGTCAGCTCCAATTTTATAGCTATTGTTATTCTAAGGCTTCATGACGAGTAGACATTTTTTGGGGACATTTCCCAGACCCCCTAGTAAAGGCTTAGCCCCCTTCCCCCATACACATCCATACAGCTCTATTGACAAGCCTAAAAATGCTGAAGACAGGCACACAGCAGTCTTACTCATTTCATCAGTAAGACCCCCCTACACACATAAACACCCACCCACCCATCCATTCGCTGGTGCTTACAAGGAAAGCACAAACCGGCCCATTATGTTCAGAAGCAGTGCAATAAAAGGAACAATTGCTACAGTGCAGCAGACAAAACCTGAGCCACCTGGATCAAAGAGGGCAGCGGAGACAGAAAAACAGCTAAGCTCCTCTCTTTTTAAGCTATGCGTGATGGCTACCCTGTTGCTTGAAGGCCTCCGTTAGCCGAGCGCACCAAGAGGATGAAAAATGAGAAATCAATCAGTGGTAAAACGATCTGCTTGCAACCGATAACCATCCACAGTCACCTCTCCGGAGAGAGCAATATCAATTATCATGGCTGATTGTCATTCTGTTGCAGGACGGAGGGCAGCAGGGCCGATGAGCGCGTCCACTCCCCACCGCCTCATTAGGTATCTGAGGAGCTGATCAGAGCCACGGCTGAGCTCACACACGCACCGCCGCTGATAAGGTCTGTTTACACATCTCCGCTAGGTCATCATGCTGCTCCGGGTCTCTCCTAAGCCTCTGCTCTGGCTTCTTCTTGAAGTCTGCAGCTCCACGGGAACCCAAATCCTTTCGTTCTAGAACCCTCTTAAAAGGCTGCAGTTCTGGGAAACATATTATTTATATAATTAGCCATCAGCATAAAACGCTCCTTTAGTCTTGCACTGGGGTGTTTCTAATGAATAATGGATTAGCACTAGTAGTCGATGGGCATTAGGGCCGAAACCTAAAGATCGCGTTATGCATTTTTCGGGACCATAGCTTCATATCCTGCAGTATCTTTGATTTGGCTGTATTTAGAATGTAATCATTTAATAGCGATATCATGTTTTCGCTCGTCAGTGTTCTCTCACTACAGTCCCTAGCATGCATTATGCAAATACATCATACAGCCATTGGGAATTCCAGTGGTTTACTCTAACCTCGGCCGATAGAAAGCAATTCTGAAGTTTTGTACCATACTTTATATTATGAACTGTATTCACAATGCTATCTCACTGCATTTATAAGGTGTTATATGGCTTACATAATACCTTATGATACCATGCATAAGTACATGCAACTAGTTATAATAACACGCATAGCACAAGAGTATGCAATTTATAATGTAAGGCTTCATAATGCACTATAATATCTGTTCATTGCAATCATGAGTGTTGTACTAGGTCAGCTATGGCTTTAAACAGGCTCTGCTTATTCCAGTCTTGAAACAGTAGAGCAACATATTCACATTGTATGTCCCGTATTACCAGTTAGACAATCTCACTTAGAGCCTGGATAGACCACCAAAATGCTCTATGAAGTATAATGTACTAAAATTACATTTATTAAACGTTTAAATTACACAAAACATTTTTTATATACAGCCTTTACTTTAGTCTGTAATGGTCTGGCATAAAGTGTTGCATTACATGGTGATTTACAGTATTAGTGTCCACAGTATGGGCAGATGTTATAAGGCATTATGAAGCCTGACATCATAAGGTTGCATACTCTAGCATTATTAAGTATAATGCATGTCATTATAACTACTTAAGAGACATTTAACAAGCTTCCGCCAAGGATTATAAGGTGTTATGTATGCTATATAATGACTCATCACTACATTTATATTACACTATGAATACAGGATGCATGCAAAAACAAAATATTACAATTCAGAGAACAAAATTACAAAAGCGAAAACAAATTTACAAGACATGAAACACCAGTGCCGAAACACTTTTACAAACTGCGAATCCTGACGGAAAGGGTGGGTCTGTTCGCGGTGGTAGGGTGTGTGGAGTTTGGGATGGTGATGACGCTAAAGCATGTTTTGTCCATTTTTTGCGGCACGTGTTTTATCCAGCTGGCACAATTTTGTTTTTCCTGTGGAAGAGTTTAGAGTTTTTAAAAGAGCAGACAGAAGAAAAGATAATGGAAAAACAAAAGCGTGCCAGCTGGCTAAAATGCGTGCTCACTCTGGCACCACGAAACAGTTAATCAACAAGCACTTCCTGTGTGTTAGCCCTACCCTTTACATCAGAATTTGCAGTTTGTAAAATTGTTTCGGTCCTGGTAAAAGTGTTTCACATCTTGTAAAATTGTTTTGCTTTTGTGATTTTGTTTTCTTGAATGTCATTTTTTTTTCGTTTCTAAATTTGTTTTTATTTTTGTAATTTTGTTTTCTGAAATGGTAATTTAAGGTGGAACGGAACATTAGTGGAAGAAGCTGGTGAATAGGAAGCAACTTCCGTCTCGTTTGAAGATGAATATCAACCATGCCCACTGTCATTCTTTGTGTAGGGTACCCTAACATCCCCTTCACAGCCTGGACCATTGCTGTTGCTCCATTGGCGTTGTTTCCGGCTGGCAGGTACATGAGCTGGTAAAGGTAAATTCTGTTATGTAATAGTCCTCTATTGTAAATGCATTTCTCAAAGGTGGAACAACAGCGTTTGAGCATCACTGTATGTCAGTTCTATGTACGGAACTTTCCTTGTTCTACTACGCCAATGTAAATACAGTTTTCCATTCAAAGGCTTCTTTCAAGTGGAAAATCTTACTGTAGAGACTACTGCAGCATCACGGTAGGATGCAGCAGGCATGTTTACTTTAGAGCTGACAGTCGTATAAATTGTTAATTTTGGCCCTTTTATATTTAGCATGCTGTATGACTAAAGCATCACACATGCCATCAAGTCGATAAGTAATGTCAAACAGACCTGGTTTATGTAGTTCCTGACACTATATGACAAAACAATATGGGTAAAAGCAAATTTAGCAAAGCAGCAGTCATATTTCATCTATACTATAGCAGTCATATGCACAGGCTCATGGTCAGAGAGCCACTTTAAATTGGTTGATGCTGCTGGTTTGAGACATTGCATCATGTATATGTTATACTGTATGGTTTTGTGGGGTCGTTAATGCAGTTAGAGTGTCTATCGTAGTGCATGGTTAGAGGTGACCTGGCTCCTACCTCACTAGCGCTGAGCGGTGGTTCTCCCCTGCTGCTTGTGTTTAATAACACAGCATTCGCTTGAAGTTAGCTTTTTCACTCTGCACCAGCATTACAATACCTTTGTCCATTTTGGGGGGAATTTCACAGCTAAAGGACAAAATTTGGACACAAACAAGCCATGGCTAATTGACTTGATTGGCAACAAGGGGAACAATTAATATTTGTTTTTCCCAAACTGTGCTTTTATAGTCAAAATTAGACATGTCCAGTTCAGTGCTAACTGCCCACTGGGCTGCAAAAGCTTAATTAGACTTTGAAAATTGCCCCAAATTTGCTTGATATGTTGAAAACCGGCTTCTGCACTACTCATCAAGTGCCTTTCAACTTAAAAGTCACCATGAAATGAAGCATGTATTCGTATTTGGTTAAGTGCGGTGAAATGGTTCATATCTTCAGATTCAGAGGCTAATTGCAATGGGGCTACATTAGGCGCCATCAGATTCCCAGATACCATGGCAGCAACAGAATGTTATTTGCTTTGTTCTGTTTCTTTGTGTTGCTGGCAGTCAAGAGAAGATGCGACACAGGGTGTGGGGGTGGTTTTTAGCTTCTGGCAAATATGGCCAGCACTGACAATGGGATTTCTAACCCTGGATCAGTCAAGCTGAGATGTTTCCTTGGATTCAGGCCCAGCTGCACCACCCCATCCTTTTTGTTACTGCTGGATTTGGGTTCGTGTTGGGGGCATAGAGTCCTGTCCTGAGGGTGAATTAGGAGAAGCACCAGACTGAAGCATCTCTCTGCAGAACAGGGTTACAGGCATGGCTGCAAAGTTGAACACCCAACTGGAACAACCCTTAAGAAGTTGGGGCTATTGCCAGCACTAATAAATGCATGGTGCAATTCAACAATCAAAAATTCTGCCAAATGTGTGGACTCTGTAAGTGGAAGAGGGGACATTCTGTTATGATTTGAATGTGATGGATAGTTAATGTTGCGCCTCGAGTCTTGTTTTGCATTTTGTACATTCTTGCCAAGTTTTTGTACTGCAAAGTTTTTGCATTCAAAACTGTTGAAACAGAATGTAAGACAAACGTAAATGTGGGTAAATTTACTGTGCACCTCACTATGATGTGTAATTACATTTCAATAATATGTCAAAATGTAATAGTGAGTCTCAGATTATAAGTGTTATTGTGGAAAAAGTACTCAAACCGTGTACCTGAGTTAAAGTAGAGATCCCCAAGGCAAAATCCTCCAGTGTTAGTAGAAGTTCCTCCCTTTAGACCTCCACTGGAGTAAAAGTACTAAAGTATTTACCTTCAGATGTACTTAAGTATGGAGAGTAACAGGAGCATGATTTATTATGGCTCTAATGTCCTATTATCATTTCTGGAACAAGACTCTTAATCAGCTCAGTGTAGGTGAAGAGACTCTAGTGTCTCTCAGTCCACCAGTCTTTAATAGAAGCTCATTAATTAGTCTGACACTGATGAAATTCAAATCATCATCAGCACAGATCACTGAAGGAGAACAGGTTCCATTAGCTAGAACCAAGCTCTGTCCAACAGGTCAAAACAAGCTCAAAACAGAGTGAGCGCTGCACCCTGATTGGTGGGCTTGCTTCACACTACTTACAGTACACTAACACATTACACTTACTGAGTTACTGTACACCAACACACTACTTACAGTACTCTAACACATCACACTTACCGAGTTACTGTACACCAACACACTCCTTACAGTACACTAACACATTACACTTACTGAGTTACTGTACACCGACACGCTACTTACAGTACACTAACGCATCACACTTACCGAGTTACTGTACACCAACACACTCCTTACAGTACACTAACACATTACACTTACCGAGTTACTGTACACCGACACGCTACTTACAGTACACTAACATATTACACTTACAGAGTTACCGTACACCATCACTACTTACAGTACACTAACGCATTACACTTACCGAGTTACTGTACACTGACACGCTACTTACAGTACACTAACACATTACACTTACCGAGTTACCGTACACCATCACTACTTACAGTACACTAACACATTACACTTACCGAGTTCCTGTACACCGACACGCTACTTACAGTACACTAACGCATTACACTTACCGAGTTCCTGTACACCGACACGCTACTTACAGTACACTAACGCATTACGCTATTAATACTGCAGTTGAATTATACTGTTATGTATATCTCAATCCCATACAGAGATCCTCTGGTTTACTGTCGTTCTATTAGTCCCTCCCCTCCGTCAATCCCAAAATCAAAACAGTTTGCAGGAAGAAAACAGTCAATTCTACTCAGCAAAGGCGGCAAATTGAAAACAGATCATATACAGCAGAAAGACAAAACCGCATTTCAAGGCCACAAATTCAGGCAATGAAAAGGGACTGTGTTTTCAACTGATAACATCTTTTGGAAAATCACTTTCCAACAACAACAACAAAAACATCACCCAAAAAACATCAAAAACAACAAAAAAGCTTCAAGATGGACAGAGCTTTATTTTTTTGGGTGGTCTTTCATTTCAAACCATTTCTGGCAAACAGAAAATCAATTTGTAAAATGTGGCATGTGACCCCGACAGACCCAGACAAAGGAAGAAGAAGAAAGATCCGGAAGTGGTTTGATGTTTCACACGTTTCCAGAGAAACTCACCAAGTCAGAATTGCTCACAGTGGTGGTGATAGGAACAAAGTATCTGAAGATGACTTTTAATATAATTGAATATAATTGAATTGCCTAGAAAAGCTACTATTTGCACACAGAACCCTGTTGGGACCCCTGTCTTAGAACACTAAGATCTTTACCAAGGGTTGTGATGCTGCCCCAACATAAACTACAGCAGGAACAAACTACAAGTACCTGTACTATACCAACATATGCCAACACAGCTTAACAGTGTATATAAGCTTCCAGTGCAGTGGGAGCACATGCGGTACCATATACATAATGTACACGTACTAGATATTATAAACTCACCTGACAAGAAATGAGTCCCCTGTAACTGAAAAGTACCTAACAGCATGTGATACCTCCACCAGCTCTAATAACAGCTGTGATTGGATTTGGCATGTACTGGACAAGTTTCTGGATGTAGGCCACATCAATGTTCAGACACTCTTAAATCAAAGAATTGGTCAGTTGGTCCAGATGTGGTGGATGCCTCCCCTGGTGTTTTACTGGTTGTTCCAGGTAGTTAAAAAAACAGAAAATAAGTCGCCTCTGTGATGTTCTGGGGGTGTTTTCATTGTGTGGAAATGGGTTCTTTGGTTGAGGTGACAGTAAATGTGAACCACAGTGCCTACACTGAGCTGCTGGACAACCAGGTTTTGCCTTTTGCCCATCATCTTACCAAGGAACAGAACATTTCTATCCCGGTATTCCAAGATGATAGTTCTGGCATTCACAGGGCTGCAGATGTGACTGATTTGGCATGATGATGACTCAGGAGCGTTCACACATCTGGACTGGCACCGCAAAATCCCCAGATTTGAATCCTCTTGGAAATCTGTGGGAACTACCTGGAACAACCAGTAAACCGCCAGGGAAGGCATCCACCAAATCTGTCCCAACTGACCAATTCTTTGATGTGGCTGAACATTAATGTGGTCTACATCCAGAAACATCCGGTCCAGTCCATGCCCAATCCAGTCACAGCTGTTGTTGGTGCTCGTGGGGGTGTTACATGCTATTAGGTATATTTCCATCAGGGGGGACACATTTTTGGTCTGGTGAGCTCAGCTGATGATGCAAACTGTCACGCCTGCTGGCTCTCTTCTCACCCCCGATCTCCCAGACTCCATTTCCCATAACCCACCACCCGATGACGTCACTTTCACATATCCGCCATCTCCCAATCCCCTTCCCTTTCCTAGATCCGAGTCTCCCAAGTATTGATCACACCTGCTGTTAATTTAGTCTGTTTGTACAAATACTCCTCTCTCACACTGACGCATTGGGAAGTATTGCCACTCTGTGCGTGCCGAGCAGTTGTCTGTGTGATTACTCTTGTTTTGACTTTATTCTGATTCTCTGATTTACTCTTCTGTCTTTGCCCTTTTGGTACTTCTGCTGTTCTGATTGTTTGCCTGGTTTCGTCGCCCGCTTGTTTCTTGACTCTGACTCTGTCTTGCCCTTCTGTTATGTCCGCCTTGCTCTTGTTACTGCTGTGTTTGATTAGAAACCTGTTAAATAAACCTCGCCTTGATTTTAGCTCAGTGCTCGTCACAATCTCTTTGTCCATCAACACACAAACGTGCATGCATTCATGAGACTGAGCATGTCATCCTTCTCCAGGCTGAGCGAGATGTGAGTTTTCACCTTATAGAGGGATGTAAATTTGTCTGCTCCTCCTTCTGCCGTACTGCGGCCGCATTGGTTCTGACTGGAGGGAGGACGGTCCTTGACATGTGATTGGCTCATACCAGCATAGTAGGGAAGTCCTAGTGTGCCTCTAAAAATGAATTTCTATAAGGTTTTATTTGTGTTCAAATTAATTTGATCTAGTTCTTGTTTCAGGACATAATGTGGATAATCAGTTATAGAGTATACAAATTCACCTGATATTATGACTTACAACTGATAAGTAAAGTCTGGAAATTAATTAAGCAATCATACAATCTTCTCACAACAATCTCAGAATGGAAAAAATCTTAGATATAGCTTATTGACTCGATTCAGACGGTTTTTTTAAATGGTCTTTTTTTTTTTTTTGCAGCGTTCAGCACATTCCACAAAACATCCTGCCGTTCTTTTACCTGTAATGGAGGCTTTATAGGAGAGGGAAGAAGCAGTGTACTGCGAGGACCGGCGCCCTAGACCATGATGAAATATTGATGGCATTGCAGAAAGCAGAGAAACATGAGCACTCATCTTTTATCATATCACGAGGGTATTGATACAACAAGTGTTTAACACGTCGATATTACTGAGCCGTTCTTCGGCCTCAGCGCAGTGCCTGGCCTTGGACACGAGTGTGAACAGACCCCGGATGAAAGAATGAACAAAATGTATATCATCCTCCTCCAGATGCACGCGTTACGCCGCACTGACAGATTGTCTCAGCTTCTCGTAACACTGCACTCCATCACGTACTATAAGAGGACAGCACAGTCGTGCGCCGTGTATATACATGTTTTATTGGATTGGTGTTCATGAAAAAGCGAGACACGCATTTGGAGCTAACGTGAATATAAATGTATATATCCTGTGGCCAAAAGTATGTGGACAACTGATCATCAGGCCTATGTATATGAGTTTGTTGGGCATCCAATCCCAAAACCATGGGCATTAATATTGAGCTCATGCCCCCCATTTGCAGCTAGGGCCGCCTCCACTCTTCTGGAAAGGCTTTCCACAAGATTTTGGAGTGAGTCTGTGGGAATCTGTGCCCGTTCAAGAGCATTGGTGAGGTCTGGCATTGATGTAGGATGAGAAGGTCTATGAGGTCAGGCCATTGAAGTTCCTCCACACCACACTCTTTATGGAGAGTGTCTTCATGGAGCTTGCTCTTTGGGCACAGGGGTGCAGAATTATGCAGGAACAGGAAAGGGGATTCCCCAAACTGTTAATCTGACGTTGGAGGCATATACACTCATCATCAAAAGAATGGTTGCACAAATAGCTGCACCCAGAAGGAATCAACCGACAGGAATGAGATATGCCAGTGATTTAAGTACCACGGTAGGCTGCGCATGTGACGTAAGCAAGGACGGGCCTTATCGCTGTGCCTGACTGACCCAACAGCCACGAATACAGACATTCAGCGAGCAGTGATGTTCTCCATGAGTCACCCTGTTAGTGCCAGCACCATTGGCAGGCGGCTACACCATGCAGGACTACATGCACGCAGGCCGTAGTGACGACTGTCCTTAACACCACGTCAACATCACCAAAGACTGCAATGGTGTCGTGCCAGACTGTCATGGAGTGACTCAGAATGGCAGCGGGTCATCTTCAGTGACGAGTCCCGCTTTTGTCTTGATGGAGGCGACCAACGAATCCGTGTGTGGAGGCACCGTGGTCAGCGCCAAGATGAAATGTTTGTTCTCACACATCACCTGTCCAGAAGGCCTGGTGTCACTCCACCTCCACCCCTACCGCACAATCTGCAGGAACTGTGTGAGGATATTCAAGCTGCATGGGATGGATTATCAGGGGTCACCATTAGGAACCTCTACAACGCTCTCCTGGTATCCAATAATCCCAGATTTGTCCATCAAGCTGCCAGTTAGTAGAACATAATTCATCACTCCAGAGAACATGTTTCCACTGCTCCAGAGTCCAGTGGGGGTGTGCTTTACACCACTCCAGGAGATGCTTGGCATTATGCATAGTGATCTTACGCTTGTCTACAGCTGCTCGACCATGGAAGCCCATTTCATGAAGCTTCCAGTGCACAGTTATTGTGCTGGTGTTGCATCCAGAGGTAGTTTGGAACTCTGAAGTCTGAAGTAAGTGATGCGATTTTTATGCGCTATGTGCTTCAGCGCTCGGCAGTCCCGCTCTGTGGGTTTGTGTGATCTACAGCTTCATGGATGAGTTGTCCTAAACGCTTCCATTTCACAATAATAGCACTTACAGTTTAATGGGGCAGATGTAGCAGGGCAGAAATGTCACAAACTGACAAGTGACAAAGGGAGTATCCTATGACAGTACCATGTCTTAAGTCGCTGAACTCTTCAGTGCAACCCGTTTAACTGCCAATGTTGGTCTGTGGATGGGTATATACATACTCAATATGGTCAAAAGTATGTGGACTCATCACTCATCATCAAAAGAATAGCTGCACCCAGAAGGAGGTGTGGGATTGCAGTGCTGTTGGGAAGGAAGATAAAGGTTACCAGGATCAATAAATGATGATAAATTTAGACTGATATGATCAATATTTATTGAGCTACACATACAGAAGTAGTGTCTCTCAGTATGGCGTCAGGATGCCGTGTTTGCTAACCCAACATGCCAGACGTCTCGGCATGGAGTTGTAGAGGTTCCTAATGGTGTCCTGTGATAATCCATCCCATGCAGCTTGAATATTCTCACACGGATACGTTGGTCGTCTCCACCAAGACAAAAGCGGGACTCGTCACTGAAGAGTCACTCCATGACAGTCTGGCACAACACCATTGCAGTCTTTCTCAGATGTTGACGTGGTGTTAAGGGCAGTCGTCATAACGGCCTGCGTGCATTTAGTCCTGTGTGGTGCAGCCATCTGTCATCTGTTATGGAGGACATCACTGCTCGCTGAATGTCCACAGTCGTGGCTGCTGGGTGGTCCAGATTTGGTGGATGCCTTCCCTGACACAATTCTGAGGAGAATTCCCTGTAGACTGGGATTTGTGCCACTGCTGGTAGACCCGTATGACCATACGCTTCCGTATACCTGCAGATTCAGCTACTTCCTTCACACTATGGTCTTTGGCACGCCCAAATGCAGTCACTCCTTTTAGCCAATCATTAACATCTGCTCTGGAGCCATTTTCCACACATGGAACGAGACATTCACTGCACTGTAGCACCTCTTCTCAATCTATGGATCCCGTCACTCACACCCAGCAGGTATTTATAGCCCCATCATCCTCTTGCAGCACCATCTGCAGGAGCCTGAAGTTCCTGCCGCCTTAAACACGCAAGGTGAGTCATTTTTTTAGTCCGGTGAGCTTATAAATATGTGTTATGGCTTTCATTGTTAGAGTCATATGACAATACTGCAATCCAGCTATGAGTCAGTGAGCTTATAGCTGAAGAACTGTCTGGCATTAAAGCATGATGCCTGTGCCATTAAAGGAGTCACCGGCAGCTCAGCCGTTGCAAGATAAATAAATATCATGTAAGAATACCTAAATGCCACGGTGTTATTCATAGAGCTTATTCACAATGACTTATATTGTCAGCCCGGAGACTGAAGGCCCGATTACTAAAGGTTTTTGGCACATGCATAAATGTTACTGTTCCACAATGAGCAATCAAGCCCGGGATTGCCCAGCACCTCCATCGCATTACACACTATGATGCGAGCTTCATACACATGCACTCAGCCTTTTTAGTCCAGGCTTACTCTCTTCAAAATAAACATGTCAAAAAGGGTTATTTGGAGCATTGCCTAAAGAACCTTTCAATACCAGAGCCGTAAATGAGATGCGTAAGAGCCTTTCAGAACCAGGAAAGGGGGCACATGCTTCATTTCTCTTGTATTCCTTTTTTTTTGCCCGGGGCCCACTTACAAAATTTGTGTGGTTCAAAGTGCTAAAACAGCCATAATTCATTTTTACATGACCGTTTTCCAGCCTCTCTTTATCCCTCAGAATTAAACCGGCTGTTTTCTCTTATTGTCCCTTTAGGAATAGACCAATTTTGTCACTGTCTAAAAAAATTTATCTTCAAACGAGCAGGCAATTAATTTTACAGTCATACTATTTGCCTACTCATTACGACATTCCGAAGCAGTCTGAATCCCAGCTGCTGCAATCCAACTTGTTTTGGATCGAGATGATATGTGCATGAGCTCTCTTCCATATTGGGCTTCTTTTCAGAAAGCACTCCAGGTTAAAACATTCCTTAACTTCCTTGACAGCTTCTTCCCTCGGGCTGTCAGGCTGCTGAGCAGCCGGCAGTACTGATGTATCGGTCAATGGGCGTGTCACTGCACCTCTTACCTGACATTCTCCATGGACAAATCCCACCACATCCACACCTCAATCCTCAAATACTCACTCTGCACTTTACTGGTATTTAAAATCTAGCACCTGCACATATGGGCTGATCTCTTTCACATCTTGTATCTTATGTCATTTGGAATATACTCTAATCCTCAAACCAATGGCTGCGCAAATTGCTGCAGCCAGAAGGAATCCACCGACAGGAATGAAACTTGGCGAGGAGGTTTGACATTGTAAGACATGCAGATGATTCAAGTTTCACGCTCGGCCGCACATGTGACGTGAGCAAGGACAGTGACATAAGCAAGCCACGATTGTGGGCATTCAGCGTGCAGTGATGCCCTCCATGAGTCATCCTGTTAGTGCCAGCACCATTGGCAGAAGGCTGCACCACGCAGGACTACATGCACGCAGACCATTATGACTTCTGTCCTCAACACCATGTCAACGTCACCAAAGGCCGCAATGGTGTCGTGCCAGACTGTCATGGAGTGAGTAGAAGTGGGTAGAAGGCCTGGAGTCACTCCACCTCCACCCCTACTGCACAATCTGCAGGAACTGTGTGAGAATGTTCAAGCAGCATGGGATGGATTACACAATATAGATGCTACTTCTGTATGTGTAGCTCAATAAATATTGGCCATGTCAGTCCAAATTTTATCATAATTCATTGTGCCTGGTAACTTTAATCTCCTTTCCCTATTCTTTTGACAGTGAGTATATGTATATATATATATATATATATATATATATATATATGTGTGTGTATGTACATATATATATACACACACATGTGATTTGATTTGGGCTAAATACTGTATATACAGTGCTGTGAAAAAGTATTTGCTGCTCAGACGTTTTCTTCTATTTCTGCTCATTAATCATGCAACTAATTTTAATATAAGATAAAGACGACACAAGTAAACACAAAAGGCAGCTTTTACATGATCAATCCATATATTTAAGATAAAGGAATATTTCAAATCTGTGTCACCCATGTGAACAAGTAGCTGTTCCCCTAAACCTAAGAACTGGTTCTGCCACTCTTGCCAGGAACAACTTCAATCAAACGCTTCCGATACCTTACAATGAGTCACTGGAGAGGAATTTTGACTCACTCTTCTTCGCAGGATTCTTTTATTTCAGCTATATTAGAGGATTTCCCAGCATCAACTGCCCATTTAAGGTCTTGCCACAGCCTCTGAACAGGACTCAGGTCAGAACAATTCGGCCACTCCAAAACCTTCATTTAGTCTCTTTAGAGCCGGTCAGAGGTGGATATGCTTGTGGGCTCCATATCATTGCCTTGCTGTATAACTCAATTGTGTTTGAGCTTTAGCTCCTGAACTGACAGACAGATATTCAGACTTTCGGATTTCCTGATAGAAAGCAGAATTCATGCTTCCATCAGTTAGGACAAGTCGTCCAGGTGCTGCAAAAACGATGCAAAGCCAGACCCTCATACTTCCACCACCATGTTTCACTGTTGGCATGATGTTCTTATGGTTGAATGCGGTGTTGACTTTACGGCTGATGTAACAGGGCCCGTGTCTTCCTAAGAGTTCCACCTTTGACACATCATTCCACAGAATATTACCCCAAAGATCTCTGGGGTCGTCTAGATGTTCTTCGGACAATGCGAGATGAGCCTTTATGTTTTTTTGGTCAGCAGTGGTTTTGCACATTGCAGCTCAACCATGGAGGCCATTTTTGCCCACCAGCGTCTTTCTTATTGTGGACTCGTGTACGTTGACCTTAACTGAGGCTGGTGAGGCCTGATGTTCTTTAGATGTTCCTCTGGGTTCTTTTGTGACCTCCCGGATGAGGCACTGATGCACTCTTGGTAAATTTTGGTTGGCCAACCACTTCCCAGTTCTCTTTTTGTGGATTATGGCTCTCACAGAGGTTCCCTGGAGTCCCAGAGACTCAGCAATAGCCTTGTAACTCTTTCCAGATGGTAGATTTCAATGGCTTGGTTTGGCATCTGTATTTAAATCTCAATAGAATGTGGCATCATGGGCTGCTGTTTGAGACCCGTTTGAGACCTTCTAGCTGCACTTCCCTTTGGTGTGTTATGAAAGCTTTAGCGTAAGTTCTGCCAGGAAGACTCCAGTGCTATGTCACTCATTCATTCATTACTCTGGCCAATCGCAGAGCACCACCTGTCTTTGAAAGGATTCAACTCACGCTCATGTTTTGCCACTTTCAGGTGCTGATGTTTCTACGTTCTCCTCCTTCCTCCACCCACACCACCAGTTTGGCCCCGGTCCTGTTGTCCAGGGAGTAGGCTGTATCCGGCAGGATCTGCGAAGGCCCGAATGCTTCAAGACCTGGGCCCAGGACAGGGCCTACTCCAAAGACTCCTTAGTTGCTTGAAAATTGACATCCTTCAAATTGTACACCTTACAGAAGGTTAAACATTGTTTTCCATCACTTTTGCTTTTGTGTCTTTCTGGCAGAAATGGAGTTCCTTGTGCATGTAAACGATCTGGAAATAAAAGCCCATAAAGCCAAAAGGACATGCCACAGGGAGAACCTCTTTCAGGCAGAAACCACTTTTCTCAGCAGCCTGGAATTTCAGCCCTTTTCTCTGTTACAAGGTGATGTCATCATGAAATGACTACCACCTTAAACACGCAAGATCGCTGATTTTTTTGCAACCCAGGGACCATTTGGAAAGGCTGTTAAAGGTCTAGGCTTGATCTAGGCTCCCAAAACCCTCTTGCTTACTTTACTCCGTTTTTGAGCTCCAGATAAACATGTTGGCTTTTTTCCCCGACATAAAAGCTCTTTGACAATCCCTAATAAACACTGTGATATGAGAATTTGTGAGACATGTCAAATTATGCAGGCCTTCACAGGCAGCGGACTTTTTGTCTTCAAACACTGACAGCCAAAAAGCTATTTTCTGTGAACAAACACAGCCATTCCAATTCCAGATTACAGAATCTCGGAGCGCACAGCGGTTTGAGAGACGGCGCTGAAGAACCAGAGGCACAGGCAGATCTGTGAGTGGTCACGTAGAGCCAGAGGGAGAGCGACTGCTGGAGGAAGAGAGGAAAAATGGGCTTCGGCACTGCCCCCTGGGACTTTAGATCTCTGCGAAAGCCTGAGCTGCTGTTATCGATGTCCTCCTGCCCGCTCAGCCAGCTCGAGCAATTGGTTGTTATTGATTTATGATCAGGGTCATTGATTTATGTCCTTCTGCTGAGTAATAGAGAGCTAATCACGCCCTTCACACTTCCCTGTGGTCCAGAAAGTACAGGTAGGACCACACACACACACTCACATAGACCTCCTTCCTGGCAGAGGTAATCCCCCCGCCACGCTTTCAAAGAAAGCTGAGGAGCTGCAGCCACTCATTCATTCTGTGTGTGATCGGTAATTTTATGTCCATTCAGCCAAGCAGGCGAACGGGGAGGGAGGGAGGGAGGTAGGGGAGAGAGAGATAAAGAGAAGAAGGGAGGGAGTGAGGGAGGGAGACAGAGAGGGAGAGAGGGCAGAGAGAGAGAGAGAAAGGGGGGAGAGAGAGGGAGGGAGAACGGGAGAAAGACAGTGAGGCAATGACAAGACAGAAAGAAGGAGAGGAGAGAGAAAGAATGACAGGGAGGAAGGGAGAGGAAGAGAAATTAGCAGAGGAGAGAAAGAGAACGAGGGAGGGACGAGAGAGACAAAAAGACAGTGAGGGAGAAGAGAGAGAAAGGGAGAAGGGAGGGAAGAGAGAGAATGACAGAGAGGGAAGAGGAGAGGACAGAGACAAAGAAAGGAAGAGGAAGGAGAGAGAGAATGAGGTGGTGAAGGGAGATAGTGAGGAGGGGGGAGGGGAGACATTACGAAGAAGGAGGGAGAAGAGAGAAAGAAGAAGAGGAGAGAGAGAATGAGATAGGAATGAACAGGGGAGAAAGAAAGAAAGACAGGAAGGGGAGAGAGATAGGGATGAGAGGGAGAAAGGGATGAAAGGGAGAGAAAAAGTTAGAGAGTTAGGAGAGAGAAATAGAGGAGGGGACAGAGAGAGAGAAGTAAGAAACAGAAAGAAAAGGAGGGAGATTAGAGTGAAGGGAGGATGGGAGAGATAAGAAAGAGAGATAAGAAGGAAGGTGAGAGAAAAGAAGAAAATGATAGAGGGAAGGATGGGGTAAAAGTGAGGGAAGAGAAGAGAAGACAAGAGAAGACAAGAGAAGAGAAGAGAAGAGAAGAGAAGAGAAGAGA
>CM067490.1:31368202-31393439 GCA_034552555.1 Semaprochilodus insignis | reverse complement strand
GGAATTACACAGTCCACCTTAAACACCTCCAAGATGGCAGCTTTGGCTGTTGGTATAACACCATTAGAGGGAAGCGGTGAGTACTGTTTGTTTATTTGACCTCAAGCTGTGTCTCTTGTCTATAGCGAACTTAATAATAATAATAATAATAATAATAATAATAATAATAAAATCGTATAAAAATAATTTGCTTGTACCTTAAAGATGCTATTTGTATGATATTTAGTTAAGTTTTCCGACATTAACTATAATTTATCAACAGAATGTAAAAGAGTTCAGTCAAGAGTTTAGACACGGCTCCTCATAGCAGGTTCTCCGTATGTGTATCTTAAAGCTTTACTGTAGAATAAAAGTGAAGGCACCAAACTATGAAATAGCACTCATGGAATTATACAGTCCACCTTAAACACCTCCAAAATGGAACTTTACAGGAGGATGAACCAGCTTTCTTAACCTGCATTGGAGGCTGATAGAACAAGGTTTATTTCTAAGCAGGTTTGGAGCAATTCTATTGGTCGGTCCATCATGAATATTCACTAAACTGAAAGGAGAACTAGAGCTTTTACACTGTGCAGAAAAAGAGATCAAAGTTTTTACACCACTAAATATATATTAGAGGTGGAGATATGGAGAAATATAATACTGTGGTACCTCAAGAGTATATGTGGTATATCAGGGTATGTACTGGTTCAGACTCTCATCAGTTGGAGCCGTTAAGTGTAAGACTGTATAGTCTTTAAGATCACCAACAACATCCATTTAGATGGGTGTGTCCAAACTTTTGACTGGTAGTGCACATCTCAATAAGAAACTATGATATACTGGCACATAATACAGAATTCACTCAGTCATTAACAGCTGTGTTTAGATGTTTGTAGCATTAGCCTAATCAGGGTAAGAGTTGAGAGAACTCTAATCATTCTAAGCATTTGTTCATTCATTCCTGACACTGTTTAGATGCTGTTAACAGCTGAAAATTAACAGCTTTAATTAAGCATTTTACCTTCTGCCTCAGAGGCTTATTGCACCGTAAACGTAGCTGTGGTTATAAAACACGATGCTCCAAGAAGCTAAAAATGTATCTCTTTAAATGAAACAGTGTTATTGAGAAAGTCAGTGTATCTGAGGCATAGACAGGAGGAGCGTTCTACACAGCAGCCGGAACGCTGAGGAAAGCAGCAGCACTGTGATTACTGCGTGGCTGCCGAGAGCCCGAATGCCTCCGATTGTCAGCTCCATCTCTCACTCTGAGCACTGAAGATCACCATGATTACATAATAGTGTGGAGGAACAGACAGCCAACTATTGAGTGCCTTCCTGCAATAACTCATTGCTGAGATAAAAACACGTCATCTCCCTCAATCTTTTCAACACTAATTATTGTTTATCCTTATTTCATTTCCTGTACGGATCATGCCACTCTAACAGTACATGCACGCCTAGAAATGCCATGACCAGTTGAAGCTCTTAAGGCTGTCTTTTGCTGTAATGTGAGGATCTTGCGCTACCTCAGGTAAGGTTTAGTATCGATAGCAATAACATTTTATATGTCAAATCATTTCTAGCCTTTCTAACAAAATTCCTCTGTTAATTTCTCTGTTAATGTTTCAATGTCATTCTAATAAGCCAGAACAAAAGACCAATGGCAGTAAAACATGAACACTCAAAATGTCCATTTTATTGTGTAATTAATCAACAAATGACATAAAATATTAATTACATACATTGCATTACATACATACAAACATATATAAAATGTATAACATACATACATTATTTCCACCTCAGTTAGTATATACGTTTGGTGTTGGGCACTCCTCCTATGTTATCATTATTCTAGTATGCTACCAACCACCTAAGAAACAATACCATAGCCCAGGGACAAGCACCAAGCAACCCCCTAACAAGTCACGGATTATTTATGTAGCACCTTTTACAACACATGTACCACAACTCAGCTTTACAGAGAATCCGGGTCCAAGCCCCCCAGTGAGCAAGCCAAGGGTGACAGTGGCAGGGAAAAACTCCCTCAGAGCAAGAGGAAGAAACCTTGAGAGGAACTTTAGGATAGCATAAAGCCCCATGGTGGGTAAACTGGTCCGAAATGCTGGCAAGCAGTGGGTATCTAGTCAAGGCAGATAAAACAGACTGCACAGGATGGGCAGTTGTTCCTCCACAGACTGCACAGGATAGGCAGTTGTCCCACCCCAGACCGCACAGGATAGGCAGTTCTCCCGCCCCAGACTGCACAGGATAGGCAGCTGTCCCACCCCAGACAGCACAGGATGGGCAGTTGTTCAGCTCGGGCAAAGAAATACATAGACAGTTACTTCACTGGCAAGCGGGAATACTACAGGAACTTTGTAGCAAGACCATAGAAACTGCCTGGAATTACTATATAAACCCAATTAAGTTATCGAAAACAATTACAAAATGTTCTGCAACTGCTTTAACCTTTGAAGTGTTACTGGCTGGCCTTGTCATGCCAACTTAACGTTCTTTAATGAACTTTTCAATTCTAGTCATGATTATTATTATTATTTTTGTTAGTAGTAGTTGTAGTAGTAGAAATAGTAGTAGTATAGTAATTTGGCAATAATAAAAATAACAATCCACTGCAAAACTCACATTCAAAATCAACCAACAAGGTGACTAACAACATTTCCTAATTCTAGCTAGATCATTGTGCTAATTCTAGCTAGTCAGTGAATATCTTTGTGTTATTATAATGAAATTCAGACAAAATTTACACCATTCCACCATTTTATGGTGGAAAATTATTATAATTATATTTCTTTTTACCGCTAAAGGTTTAACTTAGCAGTCTGTATATAACGACCCTGTATACAGAGCCTGAATATATATGTACGTATATGTAGGTAAATTCTTTGTCTATTTTATCACTTGCCATACGGCAGCATTTTGTAGTTCTACAGTTCCAGACTGTAGTCCATCTGTTTCTCTGTATATCTTATTACCCTGTTCTTCAATGGTCAGGACCCCCACAGGACCACCACATCAGTGTCACTGCAGTGCTCAGAATGATCCAACACCCACATAATACCTGCTGGGGGTGCAGTGATGCATCTTCTTGCTGCATGTTGCGCTTCTATCTAACGTGAAGATCTTTTGTCGTGGGTTTACTTCAGCCCGGGTTTGTAATAAATAGCAACAACAAAACAGACACGCACATAAACAATGAGCTAAAATACAAAATTGGCTCCTAAGAAAACGGTTCCATTTGTGCAAAGCTAATTGGGAGCTTCCAGTGCCATCTTTTTCCTTGAGACGAACATCAGGGTTGATATTTCTGGGAAGCAGTTTGGAGTAATATCAGTCTTTTCCAGTAATTACACTCCATCAGTCTGGAGCGGGTCCAGCACTGGCTGCGTGCTCCCATTCAAAGGCTGGAATTTGTGTTTTAATTGCCGCATTACTGATGTATTCTTACCCTAATCTCATCTGGCCACACATCTGGAGGACTGCTCCAAACAACGCTAACTCGCGGGTGCTTAATATGGCGCTAACCCGCTCGCTGCTCATGAATGGAACACACTTCTGTCGCAAGCACATTAGCAGATAACATTTTCTTTTCAAATCGAGTCAAGAGGCTAATTACCGAAATGTCACGAGTCACTTGCTGCGCCGCGCGGAATTATGCCGCCCTGGCTTTAAAAACAAAGAGGCTGGGAGAGCACCTGCTGCTTTTAGAGGCACCTGCAGTCGGCCGGGCTCCAGGTGCACTCTCTGAACGGGCACACACCCGTAGAAAATTAGCATGGCAAACACCCGGCCAAACAAGCAAGTACGGCAAAGTACCAAGTGCACACATCTGGTTTTCAAGAGGTTCTGTGAGAGATTGAGGGAACATGCAGGAGAAGCTAGTCAACAGAGTTGGCTTACCAGTCAAAAGTCGGGACACACTTGAATGAATGCTTGTTTTTCCGATGGGAATTCCAGTTACTGCTCTCTAAGTTCCCTGGAATGAGGTGCGAACAAAGTCTTTCAGAGTGTTTTGAATAGAAAATAAATTATTCAATCGCTCCTGATTTAGCCGCCATGCTATTAACTTCCTTCATACACTCAGACAAGTTTCCTTCAGCTTGGCTCTCATTGGTTGATGGTCTTTTCAGGCATGACATCAGTGTCACACTACAGGATACTGAGTCGTCCACCCCACACTACAGAACACTGAGTCGTCCACCCCTTACTCTACAGGATAGTGTGGGTCATCCACTTCATACTACAGGACACTTCATTCGTCCACCCCAGGCATGACGTCAGTGTCACACTATAGGATACTGAGTCGTCCACCCCACACTACAGGATACTGAGTCGTCCACCCCACACTACAGGACACTGGGTCGTCCCATCCACACTACAGAATACTGAGTCCTCCACCCCACACTACAGGATACTGAGTCGTCCACCCCACACTACAGGATACTGAGTCGTCCACCCCACACTACAATATACTGAGTCGTCCATCCCACACTACAGGACACTGATTCGTCCACCCAACACTACAGGATACTGAGGCGTCCACCCTGCATTACAGGATACTGAGCATCCACCCCACAATACAATATACTGTGTCGTCCATCCCTTACACTACAGGATACTGAGTCGTCCATCCCACACTACAGGATACTGAGGCGTCCATCCCACACTACAGGATACTGAGGCGTCCACCCCACACTACAGGATACTGAGGCGTCCACCCCACATTACAGGATACTGAGTCATCCACCCCACACTACAGGATACTGAGTTGTCTACCCCACGCTACAGGATACTGAGCCATCCATCCCACACTACAGGATACTGAGGCGTCCACCCCACATTACAGGATACTGAGTCATCCACCCCACACTACAGGATACTGAGTCGTCCACCCAACACTACAGGATACTGAGTTGTCTACCCCACACTACAGGATACAGAGTTGTCCACCCCACACTACAGGAAACAGAGTTGTCCACCCCACACTACAGGATACTGAGTTGTCTACCCCACACTACAGGATACAGAGTTGTCCACCCCACACTACAGGAAACAGAGTTGTCCACCCCACACTACAGGATACTGAGTTGTCTACCCCACACTACAGGATACTGGGTTGTCCACCCCACACTACAGGATACTGAGTCATCCACCCCACACTACAGGGTACTAGCTAGTCCTGCATACAAGACGTAACTAGTTTTAAATCTCTTAAAACTGATTTTAAATGCACAGAGATTTTTATTTTAGTTTAATTTATGATGGATAATAAAAGAATAAGTTGGACTCTGAGTGGAAAAGGAGCAATAAAAAGTGGCCTTTGGTTTAATAGTCTGCTTAATCACTGACAGGTCCCCAGAAAAGACTGAGCAAAATGCCAGTGATCCGTCAGCTTTGCCATGAGTGTGCCAACAATGGACTGCTATCCTCTTGCTATCAGGGTCCAGTTTACAGCACTGTTCAACAAGTATTAATAAGCTCACCTTGCACGTTTAAGGTGGTTAGTAACTTCAGGCTCCTGCAGATGGCGCTGCACGAGGATGATGGGGCTATACACCTGCAGGGTGTGAGTGATGGGATCCATAGATTGAGAAGAGGTGATACAGTGCAGTGAATGTCTCGTTCCATGTGTGGAAAATGCAGATGTTAATGCTTGGCTAAAAGGAGTGATTGAGCATTTGGGCATGCCAAAGACCATAGTGTGAAGGAAGTAGCTGAATCTGCAGGTGTGTGGAAGCATACGGTTATATGGGTGGCTAAAATCCCAGTCTACTGGAAACTCCCCTCGGAATTGTGCCAGGGAAGGCATCTACCAAATCTGGCCCAACTGCACAATTCTTTGGTGCAACAGTGTCTGAACTTTGATGTGGCCTACATCCAGAAACTTGTCCAGTACATGCCAAATCAAGCTGTAGCAGCTATTCATGCTTGTGGAGGTATAACTCACTACTAGATACGTTTCAGTCATGGCTTACATACAGGGGAAGGTAAAAATGACGCCCCATACACATGAGCCTTTGAGGATCATAATAGAGTACACAGTCGTTTCAGGCATGTAGTCATGAGCTGCTTCTTTCAGATGGGCCACGAGCCTGCAAGCATGCTTGGTATTAGCATATTAGCATGTACCCTCTCAGACAGACGCAGCGTCCGGGTGTGAGGAAAGGACACATCCTCTAGACAGCAGAGATGACTGTTCTACTCTGCCTTTGCCTATGAAATATCCCGACTCCTGAGCACATTTCAGCCCAACTTCCAGTCCCTCTACCAGACCCCCACTGCCCACCCCCTCTCCCCCCGCCGCTCCTTGTACACTGTGTGTTTGATCTTGTTGGTATTATATGCGAAGGGCTGGCAGGTTGGATGCTGACATCTTTTGAGGCGCATGTAGGCGTAGATTGGCAGTAATAAGGCCTGTTTGTCACCTCTGGGGACTCCCGCTTCCTCCCCAGCAACAAGCAGAAACGGCTCTCCTTGAAAGGAACCAAACAGAACCGCGTCTCTTTCTGAAAAGCTGTAAATGGTTCTTTTTGTTCTTTCGCCTCATTTTCTCAAAAAAACAGAATAATAATAATAATGGTAATAATAAACCTGATGACTCCGGTTTAGCATATTCCTCAAGAGAAGTGTAGTGTGGCAGGCGATGGTCCACGCAACGCGCTAAAATGTCAGCGTCATAACTCAGTCTGAAAAATGATTTGTCTCCTCGTCCCATTTTATGGATCCAGGCCATTGCCCGTAGCGGCGGAGGCGAGTCGACTCCATTTTCGGCGGAGCTTTGTTTGTGCGCTGTTTATGAAGTTGTGATGCTGTAAACAGTACGATCTCATTGCCTGCTCAGGTGTTTTATGAATTTCACTCATTTGGAGGACGAGCCTGAATCTCATCCGTTCCCATGCGGTTTGAAGTTATTACTAGACTGTGCCTTGCCGTTCTCCTTTGTGTTGCGCGATATAATGAGCTCCACATACAACCATTACCCTCTTCCTTCTATGTATTTTGAGCTTTCGCTGCACGCCGTGTAATGAATGCACTCTGTTCTTTTCTTTCTCTCACCCTTATCTAATGCCTGGCCATTGGAGCGATTGTGACTGGCTCGATACATTAAAAAAAGATCATTGATTAAAATGTACCTTCTCAATGAATCAGAAATGATCACTTTGCAGTTTTCATGATCATCATGCATATTTAAAATCCTCCAGGGGGATCTCTGCGAAGTAAGAAACAGAGCTCGTTGGACGCGCACATTCATAGGCCTGTTTTGCTTCATACTGGGTTTCTATTTCTTTGAAAAGTCTTTTTAATGGCTTACTCACTCATCATTTCCAGTATTTCGGAGTCTTCTTGTTGGGTTAAGTCCCTTATCGTGTGGTCTTAATAGTGGCAGTGCTAATACTGATATGAGCTGATATGAAATAGATGTATGGAGAACAGACTTTCTGCAGGAATCCTATTGTAAACTTAGCAATTGCTATAGTTGCATAACACTATATACATACATACATACATACATACATACATGCATATGCACCAGTCAGAAGAATAGTCACACCCAGAAGGAAGTGTGGGATTGCAGTCCTATTTGGAAGGAAGATAAAGGTTCCCAGGAACAATAAATGATGAATGGCAAGCTGCCAATGGTGCTGGCACAGACAGGGTGACTCATGGAGGGCATCACTGCTCGCTGAATGTCCGCAGTCGTGGCTGTTGGGTCAATCTTTGGTTCTATCTCTCCACGGTTTGTGTAGGTCTCCCAGGTCCTTCATGTCGCTGGTGTATGGTTCTATTCACTGCAGCCAACAGCGTGCTGTGGTAGTATCTGCACAAACGGTGTGGCGCGCAATATGTCAGTAAGACTATCCCGCTAGGAGCCCTACGATACGACCCTTATCGAACTCTTTCAACTGCTAGAATTGCTTTCAGACTCTTCTCCGAGGCATACGTCACTTGCAAACAATGCTACCAACACAACAGCACAAGTCAGTATGGAAGGCACAAACAACAGGACGATCTTATATAGTCAGTCAGGTACAGCGATAAGGCCCGTCCTTGCTTACGTTACATGCGCGGTCGAGCGTGAAACTTGAATCATTCGCATGTATCACAATGTCAAACCTACCCACCAAGTTTCACTCCTGTCGGTTGATTCCGTCAGGGCGCAGCTATTTTTTTGCTGATGAGTGTATAAACCAGAAGGAGTTATTGGAATGGAATGAATCGTTCTATGTGTGAGTGTAATGATGATATATGTAAGTGATTACAGTATTAGAGTTAAAGGATACCTTTATGGGGAAAACCGTACAGCTGAGAGTAGGCTCTAGTGCCCTGCTGGGCCACCTCCAGCCTGGATACAAGATGAGATAACGTTGGGCATGGAGGCATACAGGTTCCTTATGGCATCCTCCAGCACATTTGCCCACAGATGCTGCAGCTGGGCCTGTAGATCCTGCACACTTGTAGGTTGCCAGTGCTGGCATCCTAGCTGGTTCCATAAAGGCTCGATCTGGTGACCAGGCAGGCCAATCTGATGGAGACATTCCTGGGAGACCCTGAATCCTGCGGAGGACGTCCTGCACATATCACTGAGCTGTTAGTATCCCTCATATCACTAGTAGGGGTGACCTCCTGTCGTATGCAATGGCTCCACAGATCATCACACCAGCAGTTGGGGCTCCACAGCAAAGGCAGGGTTGAAGCGCTCACCATGAGGCCTCCATACTCGAACCTGATCATCGTCGGATCCCAAACAGAACCTGGATTCATTGCTACGGTTCCAGACGGATAAGGGTCCACTCAACAGGCGTCCAGGTTTCTTGTTCACGGCACCACTGCAAAGAAGGCGATGGTGGCTGGCTGTCAGTGGCAGGACACATAATGAGCACCATGACCCTAGATTTCCTGAGCTCCTGGAAATGGTCCAGGCAGAGATAGGGGTGTGGAATGAAGGGGCCACCTGTGTCTGGATGGTGGAACTGGAAGGAACCTGTAGGAGCTGCTCATGCTTGTCAGCAGATCAGATGATTC
Source organism: Semaprochilodus insignis (assembly GCA_034552555.1). Taxonomy (NCBI): domain Eukaryota; kingdom Metazoa; phylum Chordata; class Actinopteri; order Characiformes; family Prochilodontidae; genus Semaprochilodus; species Semaprochilodus insignis. The sequence goes on along the minus strand of CM067490.1, from coordinate 31,384,412 downwards.
TCTCTACTGATGGTCTGTCTGGGCTGTCCAGAGCCTGTTCACCGTGTGTGCTTGACCTCACGTAACCAGACCACACCTGTAGTCATTTACATGCAGCTCTGGCAAATTTAAGAGACCACCTCAAAATGATCAGTTTCTCTAGTTGTACAGTTTCTGGGTTTGTGTTGGTCCAAAATGAGCAGTTCTGTTTTATTCTATACACTACTGGAACCATGTCTCCCAAATTCCAGATCAAATATTGTATTTAGATCTGTTTATTTAGAAAATCACTAATGACGCCCCCAGAAGCCTGTTTTTAGAACCATGCTCGCTGTGCGTTTCACCCCAGCCACCGCTCGCCAGTCTTTCTGTAGGTCACTTGAGGTCATCTTACGGTGGTTAAGTGACATTGGAATGAGGTGGCGCTCATCACGGTCAGTAGAAAGTGGTTTTGGCCCTCTGCCCTCTGTAGCTGTGTTGTCCTGTGTGTTTGCTGCTTGACCTTGTTCTTATGAACCAGACGCTCACTGTATCTGCCAGTAAAGCTAGAACCCAACCCTCTGTTCCTCACTAAGAACCTGCTGTACATGTGGAGATGCTGATTTAAGAAGGAACTGGAGTGGTCTCTTATTTATTTCCAGAGCTGTATCTGCATGCCGAGTTATGCAGCAATCCCACATTGCTATGTGGGTGCGTTATTGTTTTTGGCAATGAGCGTATTTGTAGCACCATCTTCCTTGTGCAGTGTCATCTCTGCAGGAGCCTGAAGTTACTAGCACATTAAACACACATGGTGAGTAATTCTTTTCCCGGTGGGATTATTATAGCTACTTATGGTATTACTTTATATTCATATTAATGAGCTAATGTAACTTTCTGATCCAGAGAGATTTACAGTGTGAATGCAGAGTTGGGAGTTTTGCCCAAAGTCTGTTATTGGTATAGCGAGGTGTGCTTGCCACATGAAAGGCGGTGTTATTACGCACCATGCAAAACCAGCCAGACCACTGCAGCTCTTTTTCATAAGGAGTGTCTGTATGTGTGCCAAATCATACCCATATTCTTCACATGTAAACTCTTGCACACTCGAAGCAGATTATGCCATCTGCTAACCACAGAATAGCCAGGAGCACCTCGCACATTGCCTTAAACACTTGAAATATGGATAAACTGGCCTGATGAGTCATTGCTATGTCAGGAGCTGTGCTGCAGCACCAGCAGATGCAGCTACAAGCTCTGTGTACACAAAGCTAAATCTCTAAACGTCTGCTTTGTCCAGACTGTCTGCTGTTGAGGTTTTGGTGCAGCATGCTTACGTGAGGAATACGAGTATGAGTGTTTGACTATTAGGGGTTCAGTTTTAGCATCAGTCGGGCTTACTGCCCTGGTTGCTGAGGGTCTTATTACTCAGTGGGGGCAAGTAACTCATGAAGGTTAGTGGCTCTACTTATTTGTGTTCAGCTGAATAAAATTACTGTCCCGTTCCTATTAAAGATATAATGAGCTGGTTTAGACTAGGACCTGACCAATATGACCAACATTTTCATGTTCACCGATACCGTATTTTAAAAAAGCTAAAGATTCAGATGTTATTTAACATAGTCATAGACGAAACCGATTTCAATACTTTTCAACCCCAAACACTGTAAAAAAAAATAATACAAAGTTGTTAAACCTAAAAAGGTGTTCTAAAATTTTGAGTTCATTTTCAAATAGTAAGTTAACAGAACAAGAATCTGTATTGTTTACCCTGAAAATGTATTATTTCAAGTTCAAATAACTTAAGACCATCTGGACACTAACTTTTTTAAGTTTAAACAACTTTATTTTTGTTTTTTTACAGTGAATTGTAACTGTAATTGACACTGTAAACGTTTTTAACAAAAAATAGAATCACTGTGAAAATAGTCCAATTTAAATACTATGTAACTTTGTTAACCTTCTTCAGTTTATTAAACTCATAATTTTAAGTAAACAGATGGAAGCTGTGTGTTTTGTTAACTTATTATTTAAAGTTTAACCAACTCAACAGGTTGGTTTCAGGTTAAAATTATTTCAGATAAGTAAATAAGGTTTATAACCTGAAATGGGTATGAAAGGTGCTGTACAAATAAAAGTGCACTGTACAAAGTACAATCTAAAAATATCATTTGTTGCAAGTAATTTAATGAGTTTTACTCAACTTTACTTTGATTGAAAACAATGTTCATTTAAAGTCCTTTCTTTAGCTTGAATAAACCTGATATATATAATTCGTCATAATAAACTGAAGTGGTTTTTTTTAGGTTAAACCAACTAAACACTTTTTACAGTGTGCCTTGCCTTGCCTTGCCTTGCCTTGCCTTGCCTTGCCTTGCCTAGCCTAGCCTAGCCTTGCCTAGCCTTGCCTATTTTGTAAACAGTAATAGCCTTATTAACAGTATCACTGTATATTGGCTTGAGTAAAACCTTTTATAGTACAGAACAGTATTTTCTGAAAGCTGTCTCCAGCCCCACCCCCATTTTATCAGACGGCTGAAAAAATCCTGTGCCAATCTGTCCAGCTGTTAATGTCGACACACTAAATAAAATTCCAACACATTTCAAAATTCCAAAGATCCGTATCGGAATGTATCAAACAATCAAAGACTTTTCCCTAAATCAGTTTAGTGCAATGTGGGTATATCCTATTGGTTATGCTGCTTGTAATACCGTCTGGAAAACCCATAAGAACTTGGGAAAATGCACCGTATTCTCTTTAGTTCTACTTTTAAAAAGGAGTGCTCTTATAAAGGGTTTATGAGTTGTTTTAAATTACCATAGTAATGTTACGACATGAACGCCTTAAAAAAACATATATGAATATGAATATGAATATATGAATATGTGGTAAAGTTGAAAAGTATAGTGCTGGCTAATGGAGAAGAGAAAGTAAAATATTATTATCATTAGATTATAGATGAATGTGGCAAGGCTACCCTTTGAGTTAATGCGAGAGATTAAAAGCGACCTCTCTCTCTCTCTCTCTCTCTTTCTCTCTCTCTCTATTTCTGTATGTATTATTATACATATTATTGTATATCGTCACTGTCAAACGGGTAGCTCCAAAATGGTCATTTTACAAGAGAGTGCAAAAACCTAATTAATGGTAATGTAAGTCAATGGAACCAGAGTATTTCCCAAGAGATTTGTGATTTTGGGCCATTTCTGTTGGTCCATTCATCATGAAACCTTCACACAGTGTAAACAGCAGCTGCTGTGTTCCAATGATGCATAAAAGTCAAAATCCACAAAAATGGAGATACATGTTTTTCATTGGACAGCGACCTACTGGAAAGCTGTAGTATTCGGTTCCATTTGACTTGCTTGACTTGGCTGATTTGAAGCTTGCGATAACTGGTGTTCCCTCGTCGCTCATACTTTGAGTAGATTTTATGCAGTTCACTTCTAGAAATACCAACTTGATTTCCTTTCCCAACACGTACACGAGCCAGTTCCACAGTTCTTCGCCGTAAACTGCAGCAGTTTTATGAGATGAGCTGTGTGTTCTTTTATGGAGTCTCCGGGGTCGAGCCTTGACCGCAAGCCTTCAGTTCCACTCCAGAACTGTGCAGCAGGGGACAGCCAGCGGCGATGCCCTCACAGCGTCCAGATGATGAGATTCTCAGTGAACGAGTGGGTCGTTAGCACGAGGAGATACAATGGCACCACCTCAGGAGCAGCAGGCCTACCACACGCAAGATACACTGCTAATAGCATACAGCGAATGTTCGGCGCATGATAATAGAGTCTCTGTATCTTTATGCTCAGAACAGAGTAGGCTCATGCTCTTATTGCCCACCTGAGGCTGGGTTGCTGTCGCAGCTCTGATTTAATTTGATGCTGTCTTAATTCGACCACAGGCGCGGCCATTAAAGCTGATGAGTTTATTGTCGGGGAATGGCTTTCTGAAGGATTCTTAAAAGGTCTATTCCAGCCGCATGTACTTTACACGGGCTGACAAATACACACTTGTTCGGATGCAACACGGGCACATTACGAAGCCTGCTAATAAAAGGAATAACCTGCATGAAAGGCCTTCTGGGAAGTCTAATTAGAACTACATGGAAACACTCCGCAGCAAGTAGACACTGTGCAGGTGCCAGCAATGTAAATGTACCCTTAAACGTAGAACTGTGGTTTTATGGTACATTTGTGTATGTGAAATATGTATGTGTATGTATATATATATACTACCCCACACTGTAAAAAACCTATCCTTAAAAATTTCAGGTTTTTTGACTGAATTTCAGATATTCCAGAATTTCAGATTTTCACAACAAGAATCTGTGTTTTATTCAAGTTAAAAGTTATTTCAAGTTCAAGTTATTTAAGTTAAAACCACTTTGTTTTTCTATTTTTTACAGAGCAGGGAAACACAACAGTAGTTTTAAGGTACATTTGTGTATGTGATTTTTTTTACCACACGTTGTTAAAAAAAAAAGTTGTTTTAACTTAAAAAAGTTAGCATCCTTAAAATTTTGAGTTGAGCTGAATTTCAGATAGTAAGTTAACAGAACCAGAATCTGTGTTTTATGCCTAGAAACTTATGATTTCAACTTAAATTACCTAAAAATATTAAGGCAGTCCGGACACTAACTTTTTGAGGTTAAAACAACTTGGTTTTTTTTTGTTTTTTTTGTTTGGTTTTTTTTTTTTACTTTTTTTTTTTGAGTTAACTGAATTTCAGATATTTTAGAATTTTAGATTTTAGTAAGTTAACAGAAAGAGAATCTGTGTTTTATGCCCAGAAATGTATTATTTTTATGAACGTTTTTAGGTTAAAACAACTGTTTTTACAGTGCAGGGGAACACAAATGTAGTTTTAAGATACATTTGTGTATGTGAAATGTTTTTTTACTCCACATTGTTTTTTTAATTGAAAAAATAAATTTGTATCCTTAAAATTTTGAGTTGAATTTCAGATAGGAAGTTAATAAAATGAAAATCTTTGTTTATTGCACAGAAACTTATGATTTCAACTTATGATTGGATGGCTCCAATTCCCAAAAGACCTGGCTCCATGACATCACGGCCACGTATGCTCCAGCGGCCAATTGCGTCTCCAGAGTTCTAACCGCTTACACCTGCAATTAATCAGCTGTGTTTGTATCTATATGGGTTCTCTTGCTAAGTTACTTTGCGAGGTATTGCCAATACTTTTGGGTTACCGAGCGTTCTCTAGTGTCCGTCTGTCTTTTCTCGTGTTTGGACCTTTTGTTACTTTTTGCTGGTCTCTCTCTTTGCTTGCCCCATTGGATTTGTTTGCCTGGTTGGACTGTGTTTTTCGGTTTCTTACCTGGACTGTCTCTCTACTCCGATCTCGTCTTCCCCTCTGTTTTTTTTGCCCTGTTGTTGCGTAATCTGTGCTGCCTGTTTAACCTGCTCCCTACTACAGTCTTGTTTAATAAAACGATTTGTATTTTAACTGTGCAGGCGTCTGGTTTTTACGGTGCAGGGGAAAAACTGTTAGTGTCCTTAAATTTTTGAGTTAACAATGTCAGATATTTCAGAATTTCAGGTTTCAGTAAGTTAACAGAAAGGGAATCTGTGTGTTCTGCACAGAAATTTATGATTTTTTTTTTTTTACTTTTTAGGTTAAAACAACTGTTTTTACAGTGCAGGGGAACACGGCTATAGTTTTAAGGTACATTTGTGTATGTGAAATACATTTGTTTTACCCCACACTGTAAAAAAACAAAGTTGTTTTAACTTAAAGTCCTTAGAATTTTGAGTGAATTGAATTTCAGTTAATTGAACAGAACGAGAATCTTTGTTTATTGAACAGAAATGTATAATTTCAAGTTCAAATAACTCAAAATATTAAGGCAGTTTTAGGTTAAAATAACTTTTAACCTTTTTTATTCACAGTGCAAGGAGTACAACAGTAGTTTTAAGGTACATGTGTGTAGCTGAAATAATTTTTACCCCACACTGTAAAAAAAACCAAAAAACTTAAAAGTGTTCAGGCAGTCTTAAAATTAAATTTTTAATTTATTAATTTAAATTAATTAGTTAATTGAATTTAATACAGTGAGAATCTGTGTTTTATGCCCAGAAACATATTATTTTATTATTAACTTTTTCAAGTTAAAACAACTTAGAAGTGAAGAGAACAGTACATACTGCATTTGTACCTTCGAATGACCTAATGTCTTAATGCAGAACAATAAACTAAAAAGCCTGGAGACATGACGGGGTATGTGGAAAAAAAATAAAATATAATATTAATGGATTATGGTTCAATCATATTCCCTAACGAGAGGTACTGAAGTAGGCCTGACTGAGAGAAAGCCTGATTCATGTACAGAGACTGATGGTTTCATTAGATTATGAAAGCTGGCATTGCATTTCCAATAGGCTTAAAATGCCTGTTGACCTAGTGCTGACATTGGGCTACGAGTACAGCTGTATGTGGAAAATATGAGCTGTATTAAAAGAGATCAGACACACACACACACACACAGGCATAGACACTCAAACACTCACACACACACACACATACACTCTATATGCCCTCCCCAAATATTGGCACCCCGGTAAACATGAACAAAACAAGCACTGCAAATATGAACCATAATCTAACCTTATGCAAGTACAATTTTAAAAAATCTAGTATTATGAAATAATAATTATAATAATAGAATATTTCTTTCCTCAAATCTATAGTACCCCATAGCAAAACTAGAGATCTGCATGGAGGAATGGTCTCAGATCACTTGCTTAGTGTTCTCCTGTCTCATTAAGCATTATAGAAGAAGACTCGGGGCTGTTATCCCTGCACAAAGCAGAAGGGGTGCCAACAACTGTGGCCCACATACAGAACCAGTCAAAAGTTTGGACACACCCATCTAAATGGATGTAGTTGGTGATGTTAAAGACTCTACAGTCTTACACTTAACAGCTCCAACTGATGAGAGTCTGAACCAGTACATATCCTGATATACCACATATACTCTTGATGTACCACAGTATGATATTTCTCCATATCTCCACCTCTAATATATATTTAGTGGTGTAAAAACTTTGATCTCTTTTTCTGCACAGTGTAAAAGCTCTAGTTCTCCTTTCAGTTTACTGAATATTCATGATGGACCGACCAATAGAATTGCTCCAAACCTGCTTAGAAATAAACCTTGTTCTATCAGCCTCCACTGCAGGTTAAGAAAGCTGGTTCATCCTCCTGTAAAGGTCCATTATGGAGGTGTTTGAGGTGGACTGTATAATTCCATGAGTGCTATTTTATAGTTTGATTTCTTCACTTTTATGCTAATGTAAAGCATTAATGAACCTTCTATGAGCAGTGTAATGGGGGCTATAATAGAAGTATTTGGTGGACACGCTAAATACTGAAAACTGATATTATACTTAGTTGCTGAAGCTCCTGTATAATTTCCTGTTGGATGCATTTTCTGCATTTGCTCTTACACTGAAAAGCCAATACTTTATAGCCATTTTTACTGCAAGGTTAAATAAATGAAGGGTGGTCTCTTGACGTCTGTGCAGTACTGTATAGACCCTGGCGATCAGTGCTTATGGTTTTTGATGATGCTGACATTGTTGGGTTGCACTGTTGTTCTGTACCTACAAAGTACACAAATTGAAAATACACAACTGCAGATCGGTGACATTTAAGCTAGGCCGAAGCGAGGAAGATTAATTGCGCTGATTAATCTGCATAAACTTGCTGCTCTTGTATGGCACCCATCTTTATCGCAGCCGTGTGCTGTTAATTACACACATCATTTGAATACAATCAAATTGGGCTCCTGCAACATTTGCGGGCTCCCATGGATAAGCAGGCGCGATCGTTCCGTGTTTAGCTCACGTTCGCTCCACTCATGGGCTGAAAGGCAGGGAGGGCCTCAGACCCCTATCTTCAGCTACAGTGGGAAACAGCACTTCTGTAAGGCCAGAGCAAGGTTTGTCCTTGCCTGAAGGCAGTAAACACTGACACACACACACACACACACACACACACACACACACACACTAAAACTAAAACATCCAGAAACTTGTCCAGTACATGCCAAATCCAGTCACAGCTGTTATTTGTGCCTGTGGAGGTATTACACGCTATTAGGTACATTTCAGTCACAGGGGACTCTTTTTTTTTTTTGTCTGGTGAGTGTGTATTCTGCATATCGGTTGAACTTGTATGGTGATGGTATGCAGCTACATCTAACCTTTTCCGTCATGACTGTGGCTTGTTGATCGATGTGAAGGTACCTTGTTAGAACAATAATATGCTCTGCTATTTCTATGTTCATGAGAATGTTCCATTTTTGTAATAGTGAATGCAGTCAAATGTTTTGCTGTAGCCACTGAAAGATGTTGACTTCTATCTTGAACTCCTTGCGTTTTTATAGTCGAGTGTACATCTGTGATGATACAGTCCCCTGTATTTCCTGATCTCTGCCTGCACATCTGGCTGTTATAAACTCACTGGACAAGAAAATTGTCACCTTACATGTTTACAGTGGTAGTAACTTCAGGCTCCTGCAGATGGCGCTGCACGAGGATGATGGGGCTATAAATACCTGCGGGTGTGAGTGACGGGATCCATAGATTGAGAAGAGGTATGTCTCGTTCCATGTGTGGAAAATGGCTCCAAAGCAGATGTTAATGATGGGCTAAAAGGAGTGACTGCATTTGGGCATTCCAAAGACCATAGTGTGAAGGAAGTAGCTGAATCTGCAGGTGTATGGAAGAGTACGGTCATACGGGTCTACCAGCAGTGGCTAAAATCCCAGTCTACAGGGAATTCTCCTCGGAATTGTGCCAGGGAAGGCATCTACCAAATCTGGCCCAACTGATCAATTCTTTGATGTAACAGTGTCTGAACACTGATGTGGCCTACATCCAGAAACTTGTCCAGTTCATGCCAAATCCAATCACAGCTGTTATTCATGCTTATGAAGGTGTTACATAATATTAGGTATGTTTCAGTGACTCAATTCCACAATCCCTTGGATCGAACTAGCCGTGCTTGCATCTTGCATGATGTACTGGGTGAAACTCAGAGCCAGAATATTCCTTCAGTCATTGCAGTAGGCATTCCAGAACTGAAGCCAGTGCTGCTAAGGCATGCGAAGAATAGTTCCAAAAGCTACCTGGGATAAAATATGCAGAGTGTGAATCATAAACCACGACCGGTCCTGGCTTGAAAATGAGGCTCGGTATCTAAAGGCCAGGCAGAAAATTAGTCTTACATTCATTATGCTTAGAGGACAGATAAGGAGCGCCTTTGTGTTGGCAAAGATTAAACTCTGCCTCATAGTTTAAAGTGACAGCTTCAAGAGACTCCAGCGGGAAGGGAAAAAACCTGAGAGGCAGCAGCTACGGCTTCTATGTCATGCTAGATAACGATGCCACGGCTAGCTTTTGAGGACACGGCTAAAAGACGTCCTTATTTATAAACAAAGTCAACGTGCAGCCAACAAATACCACTGCGAAAAGAAGGCACGTTCCCCTTTCCAAGATGCCGACGGAATGTTCAATTTTCATAAAGCAAATGCCAGCTGGGATCAATTTTCTCAGGAAGACAACACCCTGCAGGAAGCACAGCCCACTGCTTTAGAAAAAAAATTCCATACAGTCTTGCAGCCATAGGTATCAAACACCTCAAGAGTAATCTCCCCCATCCCATACAGAGCCCTCCAGAATTACTGTCTCCCTCTGCAAGGAGGAGCTGAAGAGGAGAGTCCACAATCTGTCCTCCATCTGGAGGGATTTTCTCTGGTGGAATGGTCTCAGATCACTTTATGTGTGCTCTCCCACCTTATCCGCTGCTATAAAGAGAAGACTGGGATCCAGATTGTTGCTAAACCCTTCATGCCGGCTGCGAACAAGTTTGGGACAAAAGTGCCAAAATGCTAGTTCAGTCATGCAGAGATGGTAGTGCTAATACAAACCCAGTTCCAAAAGAGGGTGAATACGAACTAGAGAAGTGCATTTCCTCAAGGAAACATGGAATGGTTAAGCAGTTTTAATGGGTCCCACTTCCTGCTAGGCTGTGGTTGCTATGGGAGGAACGAGGGATGAATAAATGACACGTAGAGGAGCGCGGTTCAGTGTGTCCGTGGATTACAGTTTGGGGATCTGCCCTGAGTGAGTATATACAGTTTGGTGGCTGTAGGTGAAGGTAAACAATATGGTTTGGGTAGGGCCAAAAATGAATGGGACTCTATGGGAGGAACGAGGGATGAATAACTAACACATAGAGGAGTGCAGGTCAGTACGGCTGTGGATTAGAGTTTGAGGATCTACTTTGAGTGAATACATGCAGTTTGGTGGCTGTAGGTTAAATGAAACATTAGGGTTTGGGTGGGGCCAAAAATGAATAGGACTCTATTGGAGGAGCGAGGGACAAAAAACGACACATAGAGGAGTATGGGTCAGTAGGGCTGTGGATTAGATTTTGGGGATCTACTTTGAGTGAGTACATGCAGTTCGGCGGCTTAAGGTTAAAGGAAACAATAGGGTTTGGGTAGGGCTGAGAATGAATGGGACTCTATGGGAGAAGCGAGGGATGCGGAAATAAAGCGTGCAGGTCAAGCCAACACTGAATTCGTGCCTGGGGGTCTGACCTGAGATCTAACCGGGAAAGAATTTGGAATTAAACAAAGCTTTTCCGGAAACCTGAAGTCGGATCAAACAACTTTATACAAGCACGCCATTCCCGATCAGTCCAAACATTCTGAAGTTGGAACAGTGTCGGAGGAGGTGTGCATAGAGGAGTGCGGGTCAGTATGGCTGTGGATTAGAGTTTGGGGATCTGCCCTGAGTGAGTATATACAGTTCGGTGGCTGTAGGTTAAAGGAAACAATAGGGTTTGGGTTGGGCCAAGAATGAATGGGACTCTATGGGAGGAACGAGGGATGAATAACCAACACATAGAGGAGTGCGGGTCAGTATGGCTGTGGATTAGAGTTTGGGGATCTGCCCTGAGTGAGTACATACAGTTCGGTGGCTGTAGGTTAAAGGAAACAATAGGGTTTTGGGTTGGGACTCTATGGGAGAAAAAAGGGACAAATCGATACATAGAGGAGTGCGGGTCAGTATGGCTGTGGATTAGAGTTTGCAGATCTGCTGTGAGCGAGTACATGCAGCTTGGTGGTTGGGGAGGAACGCATGATGGGGAAAAAAAAGACAAACAGACGAGTGTGATTCAGACCAACATTGAATTCATACTTGGGGGTCTGTTTAGAGACAGTGTAATTCCGGTCGAGCAGAAGTGTAGTAGATGGGCGTGTACTTTTCCATCTTATTCTTTCTTAATGGGAAAAAAATCGGAATTGAATGAAGTTATTCCTATAACCGCAAGTTGAATCAAAAAGTTTTAGGGATGTATTTCCACAGAAACGATTTGGGCTAATTGGGTGACTATTGAATCCAAGTGTTTGTTAGCAACATTAGCCTCACAGCTGCAATTCTGAACCAAAGAAGCCACGTTTGGACTCTGATTACACTCTTATACATTTTTCCCATTTTTAGGAACGTGGCAAGAGAGCAGGAGCGGCTAAAGCCTTCCACAAATGAGTACATTTATGAATAAGGCAGTCAGTCACGGTGTCACATCTTGGTTGATGCTTCTTATTTGGAATTCATGCTTGGGGGTCTGCTCTGAGATGTATGGTGTCGGTCAGTCGAGCAGAAGTATAGTAGATGGGTGTGTACATTTCCAACCTATTCATTCCTAATGGGAAAAAAATTTGGAATTAAATGAAATTTCCGAATACCGTACTCAGATCAAAAAGCTGTACACAATGCCCTATCCGACCGAACATTCCAGAGTTGGAGCAGTGTCCAAATCAAAGGCCCAGTGCAAAGACAATACAAGCCTGGGCTGAAATGCCATCTGCTATTCTCATTGTACTGTCATCACTGTAGAAGGCTTCAGTGTATGTTTAGTTGGTTTTTGAGGCTACACCCCCCCCACCCCCACCCCCACCCACCACACACTCGCACCCCTTTTCATCCAAATCTTGAATGGCATGCGTCTGGCTTCTGGGTGCAATGTTCTAAGCCTTGACCCGTTGTCAGGATATCACAAGTTAGATCCCAGGAAACGTCACAGCAACCATCCATGCCGGCAAGTCCATAACAGTATATCCTTTTTCTCTCTGGGTGGGCAGGAATGGTAAGCCCTCCCTCCATCCCTTCACTCAATGCAAAGCTGGCCAATGGCAGTTAGTGTTCTGCTCATAGCGTCCAAAGACCTGGCTGGAGCAAAAACAAGTAGCTCCAAAATGACAACTTTACCGGAAAGGGCAAAAACCTCGTTTAACTTTAATGTAACTCAGTGGAACCGGACTTTTTTCTAAGCACTTTTGGGTCGTTTCTGTTGCTCCATTCATCGTGACACGGTCTAAACAGCAGCTGCTGTGTTCAAATGATGCATATCATTTGTGATGATTCATCAGAGTAACAAAAACAACAAAAATGGAGATACATGTTTTCCTCTGGACAGCAACGGTATGCTAGTTTGGTAGCATTAGCATATAGGAGGAGACCTAAGTAGTGGGTGGAATTGGCCAATGAGTCTGATGCCAAAATTTGTACACAGTGGGGTCCAAAGGTCTGAGACTGTGGAAGAAAATGCTTCTATTTTGCATTCCTTAACATAATACCCAGTTTCAATTCTAAATCATTTTATCAGCATAAAAAATTGAGTTTAAAGGTGGATGGTTGAATGTTAACATGAGTTTCAGAATTTCTTAATACTTGATTTGTCCACCTCTTGCTTAAATGCCAACATTCACTTGAGCTGGCATTGACTTTGATCAGTAGACCAATTAGAATTTTTAGAATTACAATTTAAAGCCATTTGCCAAGTCTTCTGTATTTAACCCATTTGTGAAGTGAAACACACACACACACACACACACACATTAGGGGGAGCATTGAGCGCACTTGCCCGGAATGGTGGGGAGCCCTATCCACTGCGCCCTGGAAGCAGTTGGAGGTTAAGTGCCTTGCTCAAGGGCACCTCAGTCATGTCCTGTTGGTACAGGGAATTGAACCCGTGACCCTCCGGTCACAAGGCTGGCTCCCCAACCTCTAGCCCATTGATCCCATTTCAATGGAAAGGCTAAACAAATCAAAAGACTTGGCTAGACAGTTTGTACTTTTTGTTCAACAACCTTAATGTGTCTGAACTTGGCTTCAATTTGCATAGTGAAATTTTAGAATATTTCAAATTGAAAATCTCTAGAATTTGTAAACATTTGTTCCTGATTTCGCCACAACTNTTCAATCCCCCCCACCGCCCCCACCCCTCATCTTTGCCATGGGTGCCAATAATTCTGGAGGGCAGCGTACAATCATCTTGATTAGGACATGAAAGGCAAAGCTACACTCTTACTCTGAGGTCGCATGGACGGCGGCTAGATTTATTATTCTGTATACTGTTGTAAAGCACAGAGTTCGTATTGATTGGAACGAGCAGCCAGTGATTGATATACCTTCCACAGACTCTCTTCAGACCTGTGGCTCACATAGCTCTCTTAATCACTGGGGGACCGCTGTGGACTATTTTGGGCGAACAGCACTTGCACAGCGTCTGACGGAGCCGAAGCAGTCGAATGGATTGCGTGCTGCATTGGAGTGACAGTTGAAAAGAAAAATGCGGCTGTGGTGTAGAATCTAGATCACACCAAATCACTCTTATGTCTGGGCATATCTCGTGGTTCAAAGTGGACCTCGGTTGATTGATATTTTCAGTGCCTATAGAAAAGCATCTTTGGTGTCTTTTCTCATTTGTTTGTAAGGAAAATTACAGTTATTCATGGAATGACCTCCATCCCCACCGCTATTCAAAGCCTGCTTATGGGTAAAGCTAGTTTGCATAAGAGACACGCTAGCTCTCCGGCTGAGAAAAGAAAGGCTAATAACAGTTTAGAAGTGTCCTTATGACAAGAGGTGGAACGCAGCAGCCGTAGGAAAACCATGCACAAAGAACAGTGTGTCGGGCTGTTATGTTTGCCATCACTTTAACTGCGTTCTGATTGCGAGATATTCACCAAGCTGTCAACCCCCACATAAGAAGCATTAGCCAAAGATGTGACACCATAGCCGACTGCCTTATTCGTAAATGGACTTATTTATAAAAGGCTTTAGCCGCTCCTGCTCCCATGCCACGCTCATGAACACAGTCCAACTGTACAAGGGTGCAATCAGAGTTCAGACGTGGCTTCTTTGCTTTAGAATCGCATCGGTGAGGCTAATGTTGCTAACAAACACTTGGACTCAATAGTCACCCGATTAGCCCAAATCGTTTCTGTGAAAACACATCCCTAGAACTTCTCAGCTCTGTTGAGCCCCTGTGTCTTTTCAGTCCCACCTCCTGTGTTCCCCAGTGACTGGTCATCTTGCCCACTCAGTTTTATACTGGTCAACCACTAGAGCGGCATCCTGCTACAAGATATGCCCCCCACACCACTGTGGCTGTTATTGTGGTGTCAGGTCTGCTGTATCAGTTTGAGCCAGAGTCTGATACTGAAAGTCCGGTAGAACAACCTGGTAGATCCACCTTCACAAGCTAGACAGGAGCAGGACCGGTTTCAAAGTGGTCAGTTTTCACTTGTGTAGCTCTCTGTGCATTGTGTGAGGAATTTCCAAGCTTGCCAGTAGGCGGGCAATAAGGATTGTGTTACAAGATGGCATCACCTTGTAACAGAGAAAAGGGCTGGAATTCCAACAAGGTGTTTCAGGCAGCTAAGAAAAGCCATTTCTATGGGAGAGAGTTTCTCCCTCTGGCGTGCACTTTGGGCTTTAGAACTTCACAGACTGTTTGCATGTCTTTAAGTTTTCCGATGGCTCAGATAAGCTGGAAAATTGTCTTCACTATACTGTAACTAATAATAATTACTCTCTGTGTGTTGTACGAGAGTTCACCAAGCTTGCCAGTCCTGTTTTACAAGATGACATCATCTTGTAACAGAGAAAACGGCTGGAAATCCAACTCCAAACAAATTCCAAAAACAACTGATACATTAGATCCCCTTTAAGGTTGTGCAGACTTGCCAATGCAGTTTATAGCACAGCCATTCTAGACAACAGCAGGGCTGCTTTTCACAAGGCTGGACTGATTTTGGACCTCGTCACAAACATTGATTCTAGATCTGGGGCTATGTTACAGAAACGTCCTTGCTCTGATCTGCTCTTATCTGTTTAGGACATGGACTTATAGAGAATGACCCCAGGGCAGTTGAGGGCTGGAGGTTAGGAACCAGCCTTGAGACCGGAGGGTCACCGGTTTGATTCCCTGGACCGACAGGACTTGACTAAAGTGCCCTTGAGAAAGGCACCTACCCCACAACAACGTCTACCTGTTTGCTGTGGATAGAGCTGCCCAGTGCTCTGAAGCAAGTGTGCTGAGTGTGTATGTGGGTGTTTCACTTCACGGATGGGTTAAATGCGGTAGACACATTCCTCTGTGTGTAAACACAAATGGCAAACAATTTCAATTGTAATTACTTTATAATCTATTCCATTAACTACCAATGAGAAAACAGTATTCCAGGGAAGCATCCTATCTAGACAAAAACACTATCCTAACTTTAAGGCAACCCCTGCGGAGTCTGAACTTCAGTCTTAACTTCACATTTCGAGCATTAGCTGAGAATGTTATCATGTTCAGGCGAGTGTGACAGACAGCATGAGAAGTTCACTACACTGGCATAATGACGGTACATCTGTTTAGATTACAAAACAGCAGTGTGTCAGAGCGATGCTTTCCTAACTCTGCTGCTCAGAAATCCCAGACACTGCAGACACGAGCTCCCACCGTTCCCTCTCAGCGAGTTAATGTTGATAAAAAGTTGCCAAATAAAATACTGCAGCTATGGTGGTGAATAATGAGCAGACAGAGTTGAGCATTTGGCTGTTTATTAAAACGAACTGCGGTAGCGCGGCTCGCACGCTGGTCAACCTCCTCGGGAACTGGGAAGTGGGGAGCAGCAACAATATTCCTTTAATTTTCCTACTTTTTCATACTTGCAGTTCGTGCATTTTAATTTTGCATAGACGTTGTTTCACATTAGCAGCTTTTTAGCTGCATGTTTATGTATAAGTGATTATATTAAAGTATATAAATAATATTGGTTATCCTAAAGACTCTACAGTCTTACACTTAACAGCTCCAACTGATGAGAGTCTGAACCAGTACATATCCTGATACACCACATACACTCTTGATGTACCACAGTAT
>CM067490.1:31346925-31365099 GCA_034552555.1 Semaprochilodus insignis | reverse complement strand
GTCTGGCAATCCGATGGACGAGTCTGGGTTTGGTGGTTGCCAGGAGAACGATACTTGTCTGACTGCATTGTGCCGAGTAAAGTTTGGTGGAGGGGGGATTATGGTGTGGGGTTGTTGTTCAGGAGTTGGGCTCGGACCCTTAGTTCCAGTGAAAGGAACTCTTAATGCTTCAGCAGACCAAGAGATTCTGGACCATTACACTCTCCCAACTTTGTGGGAACAGTTTCGGGTCGGCCCCTTCCTGTTCCAACATGACTGCACACCAGTGCACAAAGCAAGGTCCATAAAGACATGGATGAGTGAGTTTGGTGTGGAAGAACTTGACTGGCCTGCACAGAGTCCTGACCTCAACCAGATAGAACACCTTTGGGATGAATTAGAGGAGAGACTGCGAGCCAGGCTTTCTTGTCCAACATCAGTGTCTGACCTTACAAATGTGCTTCTGGAAGAATGGTCAAAAATTCCCATAAACATTCCCATAAAAATTCCTAGACTTTGTGGAAAGCCTTCCCAGAAGAGTTGAAGCTGTTATAGCTGTAAAGGGTGGGCCGACATCATATTAAACCCTATAGATCCTATTCAATGCAAGAGGCCCCACATGCATATCCCACAGGTCAGTGCAGCGTTCTTTAGCTTCAATGGGATATTGCTTCTGTTAATATCACAACACCAGATACAGTTTGTGAGGTTGCTACCTGGACCCTCAAGGACCGGCAACATGTGACGTGGTCTGATGAGTCATGGTACGAGTTGTTTCGGGCTGATGGTTCGTGTATGGCTCAGACCCCATGAAGCCATGGACCCCAGTTGTCAGAAAGGCACTGTGCAGGCTTGTGGTGGTTTCATACTGTTGTGGGGTGTGTTCTCATGACATGGGTTAGGGTCACTGGTCCACCTAAACAGGTCATTGACCAGTGCACACTATGTTTCAGTGCTTGGTGACCATTTGCAGCCCTTCATTGACTTCATGTACCCCACAATGATATTCCAGCAGGATAATGCACCGTGCCATCGGGCCCAATTGTCCAGAACTGGTTCGAGGAGCATTCTGGAGAGTTCCAATGAATAGTGCGGCCTGCACATTGAGGCATTCCACTATCATGCCTTGTTCAAACTCACGTTGCCTTGCCATGAGCACGCTGGCCAGTCATCAACCTCACCCACAAGATAACACCTCACAGCTTATACAGGTGTGGGCGTTCCCAAACCATCCCCCATCCCTATCCTCTATGACTTCTGGGATGTCTGTGTATAGTGTGTGTTGTCTGTCAGTAATATGTACATTGTGTGTGTATTACTTGGCCTTATATAATCTGCCTATTGCTTGTATACTCTACGCTGCGTATATTGTTGATTGCCCGTGTTTATTGTGTATGTTGTGGACTGTCTGTAAATGATGTGTACGTTGTTTGCATATTGGATATAATACCACAGAGATACAGACTGCCCAAAGCAAATTCCCCGGGTGTTTCACCATACTTGGGCAAATGAGTTGTTATTCTAATATTAGTGTCTTTTTCTGAGTAAATAAACACTTACTGACCAATTAAAAAGTTTTCAGGCCTGGATACTGTACATGCATTCATCAGCAACTTCTATATCCACATACTTTTCATACAGTCAGAGACGATGGCCCATTTGTTTGCACAATTTTAATGAAAGCACTTAATCAGTAGTCAAATCTGACCACAGAGCTGCTTTGGGTAGACAATCTTTGGGTGGCTCTCGAGCAAACAGAGACAATGATGCATGTACATCTCTAGCTATACTGCTATGCCTGATACACTTGCACGAAACTGTGTTGAGTCACTGCTGTGCTGAGATTTGTCCACCACCAAAAAAAGGCCTGTGGTCAGAAACTGACCAATGGCGAAAAGGTTATAGGGAGGTTGGACCGTTCTAGTGAATTAGTTCAAACTGCATTTCCACAATAACACAAGGCATTAAAGGAGCGGTATATGATTTCAATCCAATAACACAAGGCATTAAAGGAGCGGTATATGATTTCAATATAATAACACAAGGTATTAAAGGCACAGTATACGATTTCAATCCAATAAAACAAAGTGTTAAAGGAACAGTATATGATTTCATTCCAATAACGCAAGGTGTTAAAGGCACAGTATATGATTTCAATCCAATAATGCAAGGCGCAGTATGAGATTAAAGGTCATTATGAGACTTTAATTTATTAACACAAGGTGTTAAAGGCACAGTATATGATTTCAATCCAATAAAACAAAGTGTTAAAGGAACAGTATATGATTTCATTCCAATAACACAAGGTGTTAATGGCGCAGTATATGATTTCAATCAAATAATACAAGGCATTAAAGCCGCAGTATATGATTTTAATCTAATAACACAAAATGTTAAAGGCACAGTATATGATATCAGTCCATTAACACAAGGCATTAAAGGTGCAGTATATGATTTCAATACAATAACATTGGATTGAATAATAAGGGCTAAAAGTGGCCAATGAGTAGAAGCAAGGTAGATGTTCCTAATAAGGTGAGCCAGTGAGCACATCCTTCCTCGAAAGAGGAGAGGCGCTCTCTGAAGTGCATGCCTCTCGTTAGGCACGTAAGCCCCATTTGTACGTGTTAAACATCATTTCATTCTGCTCGTCTTTATTAAACCTCCAGAGGGTCTCGACCGAAGACCAATCAAGATTATCACCATCACTGGTGGGAATGCAGGGGCCATGAGCATGCAAAGTCATGTCAAGAAACATTACCATGCTATTAATGTTCAATCACTCAATGCCGAAAAACATCTTCACATCTGGCTTTACAGTTGGCGTAGTCCCTGCTGAACACAGGTTCATTTCAAATCTGGGAAATGCCAATTGAAATGCAACATGCGTCTCTCGCTGGGTGCCTCAGTCGGGGAGGGCGGGGGGTCGCGGGGGCACTGATTTCATAATGCCATGAATAAGGCCGTGCCACGAAACAAGGACAGCAGCAAAACCAAAGCTCATGAACCTTCGACACAGGTAAGGCATGTTAATATTCAAAACAAAGGGCCTCATAAGCTCTCCCTAACGCAGGCTCAGAACGCTATTCATATTCAAACGAGCTGCAGTAAAGGATCTGGGCGGGGCGCAGCGTTTATTGCACCAATTATACGCAACGTTAAAGTGATCTTGAAAACAAAGCGACGCTGTTTGAACAGCGATCTCTGAAAGACGACGTCTTGGAGCGACAATTGCATCAACCCTTGATGCTGAATGACAGACTCGGTCTACAAGAGACATCACTGCTGCATGATGTAATGCTGCACAATCGACCAGTCAACTACAAACGTAACCTCATACCGCGTCAGCAAAGTCAGATAAGCTCCTCTCAGTTCAAACCGGCCTGTTGGAGAAGCACGATCGGCATTGGCCAAGCATGGCAAGCATAGCATGTGTTGTTGGTGGAAGTAAGTTAGCCTGTCCTCTGCAGAGGACACATTCGAATTAGAGGTTTAGGGAAGTATCGATACACTTGAGCATCACAATAATACCAATAATAATAATAATATATATTATAGTAGGTGTCCTTCATATAGACAAGGTCTCGCCAACGCCCAGCCCTACTTTAAATATGCTTCTAATTCTTCTGCGCCAATGTTAGTGCACAATGTCTATTTATTGCTGAGATTTATATGCGCTAAATATGGCATAACTTTTGCACGGGCCAGATTTTATTATGTATGTATGTACATATACTGTATCCTTTAACATACAGTATAAATACACAGTCGAGTCACATTATTATGACCACTACTTTCAAGGCTTTCTACCTTCAACAGCAGCAGCATGTAGCTCATGGAGCAATTCATGAAAGTAGTGGTCATAATAATGTGGCTCAACTGTGTATTTATACTGTATGTTAAAGTAGTACTGTATATTAAAGTATACATATACTGTACCCTATAATATACAGTATAAATACGCCATCGAGTCACATTATTATGACCACTATTTTCATGGCTTCCTGCTTTCGACAGTCACGTTCTTGCGGCATTCTCTAGACCCACTCATCCATGTGGAAGGCACTCCCAACTGATCTGGGTATGAATCCATCCTTGCAGATCACATACACACATACATGCTGATTGTCCTCCCTGGGGCAGATGGGATCTTCCAGCAAGACAATGCCACATGTCACACAGCTAGAAATGTCCGGCACTTGTTGGAAGAGCACGACCAAGACTTCCAAGTACTACCCCGGCCCCCTAATTCCCCAGACTGGAACCCAACTGATCATCTATCGGACCATCTTGATCGTCATGTTCGCTCTATGGATCCTCCCCCATGCTCCCTCCAGCAGCTGTGGGATGCACTGCAGTCAGCATGGCTCCAGATACCTGTGACAACCTATCAGGACCTTACTAAGTCACTAGCTGCTGTCCGTGCTGCACACGGCAATCACTCTGGATATTAGATGGTGGTCATAATCATTTTTTTTGTTAATCATCAAAACATGTAATTTGACCAGGGGGTTCCAAGTTTTTTGCACACGTCTGTATAAAGAAATATCAAATCATAAAACACACACACACACACACACACACAAACACACACACACACATATACATGCATATTTTTAGCATAACACATAGAAAACAGTTATTAGTGTCATACCAGGTCTTCACTTACAGAACTGTTATGAAGCACGTTCCATACCAAAATCTCAGTTGTATTAATATCACACACCTGTTATTTCTTCCTTAAATATGCAAAACGGATGAATTGAATTACAATCTAAAACTGCATTATTTAAAAACTACATCAGCAGATGATGAGAGAAATATTGATGTTTATTAATCATGTATGTCATTCAGAACACTGAACAAATGACCTAAAGGAAGGTTTTCTTTGAAGCCAAACGGAGAGTTTAAGAGCACCAAACTAAGTAAGGTGTGGCAGCCTTAATGCAGGTGTCCGTGGAATCACAAGCGAAGTAAATGTGGGAGTATTCAGTATTCTCACCACATACTCGCTGTCACGTCCGGTCTTGTCCTGCCCCGATTGTCTCTGTTTCTCTCCTGTTACTTCCATGTGCCGTTTGTTGTCCTCTGCCATGTTCTCGTTGTTTGTTTTGGTTTATAGCTCCTTCTGTCTCCACCCTCTTGTCATGCCCCTCACTTGTCTCTAGTTTGTAGCTCCGCCCCTCCCCAGGTGTTCCCGGTTTGCCCTTGTGTACTTAGACTCCCAGTTGTTCCCTTTCGTGTTTTGTCTTGCTGCCGGTTGTTCTGTGACTGTGTTCTGTGTGGTATTGTGCTTCTTATCATTCTAGTGTCTTTGTTTGCAGTTTCTACTTATATTGGTCCTTATTAAATAAGTTATACTTGCACTTGCATCCTGTCTCCTCTGTTACTCTCCACGTTACACCATATACCGAATGTATTTTGTTGAAATTTTCATTAGTTTTTTTTTTTTTGTTTTTCTTGGTTTATTTTTGGACTAAAATCAGTTAAACTTTAGTTAAACTTAAGCCTGCATCAGTAGACGTAGTTTTGTGTTTATTTTCTTAAAGGTAAAAGTTTTAGTTTAGCTTTTATCAAGCTTCAGTTTTAGTTATTAGCATTACAGTGCATATTGTGACAATCGGTATTAAATAAAGACAGAAGAAAATGAGCACAATAGTAGTCAGTTCCATTTCTAAACTCTCATTCATGCATTAAAGAAACGAAAACTAAAAGTAATTTTAGTCTCAGTAATTTTTATTTTTCTTTCCTTCCTTTTGCAGTGGATATATATAAAAACAAAAAAAACATCATTTTTATTTTTATTAAAGGAGCAATTTGTGAGATATTTAGTCTAAAACATTCCATACACTAAAGTAATCGATGGGATGTGAAGAAATAACAGTTTTGACGGTGTGTCAAAGACGTCTATGTGTGGCGTTCTAGAGATATCTACTGCCAGTAGTTGCAGAAACAGTCGGTTGTATGCGACCAAGTGATCTATGAGTGGGTCAGTGGCACAATGGATAACATATCTGAATTAGATTCAAGGTTTGACTCCTGGCTGGCTTGTCTTGGGGCATTCATGGGCTGGAGGTTCACCGGAGGGAACAGAGGGTCTCTGGTTGAATCCCTGAACTGCCAGGACATGACCAAACTGCCCTTGAGCAAGGCACCTAACCCCCAACTGCTCTCCGCGTGCAGTGGATAGGGCTGCCCGTCGCTCCAGGCAAGTATGCTCACTGGCCCCCTAGTGTGGGTGTGTGTATGTAGGTGTTTCACTTCATCTATGGGTTATATGGGATAGAAAAATCCCTCTGTGTGCAAACGCAATTGGCAAATGGTTTTAATCTGCCTCTTACTTTCTACTGAGCTCTTTATTTGAGTCATGTTTTTAAATAGGCAGCCTGGCCTAACTTGGCCCAATTAGGCCCATTAAAGAACAAATCACTGTATTAATAATGTAACCTGTGGCTAATAGAAAGTACTGAAAAAGTGCAAGTGTATTTCATGGCTTTTTGTATTTTA
Source organism: Semaprochilodus insignis (assembly GCA_034552555.1). Lineage (NCBI taxonomy): Eukaryota > Metazoa > Chordata > Actinopteri > Characiformes > Prochilodontidae > Semaprochilodus > Semaprochilodus insignis. Next base: position 31,358,613 of record CM067490.1, on the reverse strand, counting down.
TTATCATTATGTCTTCGATGCTAATGACCAAAAATCTGACACTTGCTTTATGAAGAAACTGGAACAGCATCGGCCTGCATATAAATATGAGCCGTGAGGGGGAAATTGCTAATCCAGACCATGATGGCTATGTTATAATTATTTGTAACTTGTAAATGGTCTTTCTGTGGGGGGTTCAGCAGCGAGCAGCGTTTATTCATATTGCATGTCTCTAGATGTAAGAGAATATAGATTAGACCATTAAATGATGTTTATTAAACAGCCTGAAATTAAACATCTTGAAGCTCCGAGACTGCCTGGAGCATGCACTGCCATGCACTGCAGCACAATAAGCCTGTTACAGTCTGCTCTTGAGACTTCGAGCCCCATTTTCTCAACATCTTTTTCAAACCTAAGTTTTGGAAACTCCTGTTTTTTCACTTATACCTGTAATAATAGCCTCTAATAGCTGGTCCAATAGGAAATTAAACCTGTATAAGGAGGTCTCTGACTATTGCACAGAACTGTATATACTTATAGTCACAAATAGCTGCACCCAGAAGGAATCAACCGACAGGAATGAAACTTGGTGGGTAGGTTTGACATTGTGACACATGCCAATGATTCAAGTTTCATGCTCGACTGCGCATCTGACATGAGCAAGGACGGGCCTTATTGCTGTACCTGACTGATCCAACAGCCACGATTGCAGACATTCAGCAAGCAGTGATGCCTCCATGACTCATCCTGTTAGTGCCAGGCACCATTGGCAGACGGCTGCACGACCCAGGACTACATGCACACAGACTGTTACGGCGACTGTCCTTAACACCACGTCAACGTCGCCAAAGACTGCAATGGTGTCGTGCCAGACTGTCATGGAGTGACTCCGAATGGCAGCAGGTCATCTTCAGTGACGAGTCCCACTTTTGTCTCAGTGGAGACGACCAACGAATCCGTGTGTGGAGGCACCGTGGTCAGCACCAAGATGAATGGTTTGTTGTCACTCGTCACACGTCCAGACGGCCTGGTGTCACTCCACCTCCACCCCTACCGCACCATCTGCAGGAACTGTGTGAGGATATTCAAGCTGCATGGGATGGATTATCACAGGACACCATTAGGAACCTCTACAACTCCATGCCGAGACGTCTGGCATGTTGGGTTACCTAACATGGCGGCCCGACGCCATACTGAGAGACACTACTTGTGTATGTGTAGCTCAATAAATATTGATCATATCAGTCTAAATTTATCATCATTTATTGATCCTGGTAACCTTTATCTTCCTTCCCAACAGCACCGCAATCCCACACCTCCTTCTGGGTGCAGCTGTTCTTTTGATGATGAGTGTATGTTGCTGTTTGCACAACCCACCCAAACCTCAACCCCCCCAAGTAACCTTCCTGCCTGCATTGCTTGTAGTTACGCCGCAGTTACTCATGTGTACCCGGTGCAAACTTCTGTTTTGTTTCTTTTGTTATGGATCATCAGAAGAACCTGTCTTCCTTAGGAAGAACTCCAGCAATGACTTTCTTGGAAATATGAGTGTTGTTTCAAGTATGCTATCAGTACTAATCACTCAGTCCTCATGCACAGCAACACTTTTCATCTCCTCCACATTCCGCTACAGCTCAGTTCTGTAGAATAATAGACTTTAAACAACACTTTAAATGTCATTGTTCAAATGATCCCGTAACATTCTGATGAACCGCATCGTCTTCCTCACAAATACTGCCAGCATTCTTCAGAAAACTTTTGCATATGATTGCCCAAAGTAAGATGTGTACATAGCAAACAGAAAACGAAGTGAGTACTGAGGATGGACCTTATCTGTCTTCTGCATCTTATCTGTCATATCTGTCTGCTGCAGAGAGAGGTAATATACAGTACCAGTCAAAGTTTAGACACGGCCCCTCCTAGAAGGTTCTCCTTCTGTTTATCTTAATAAACTTTACTGTAGAATAAAAGTGAAGACACCACACTATAAAATAGCACTCATGGAATTATACAGTCCACCTTAAACACCTCCAAAATGGACCTTTACAGGAGGAGGAACCAGCTTTCTTAACCTGCAGTGGAGCTGATAGAACAAGGTTTATTTCTAATCAGGTTTGGAGCAATTCTATTGGTCGGTCCCTCATGAATATTCACTAAACTGAAAGGAGAACTAGAGCTTTTACACTGTGCAGAAAAAGAGATCAAAGTTTTTACACCACTAAATATATATTAGAGGTGGAGATATGGAGAAATATCATACTGTGGTACATCAAGAGTATATGTGGTATATCAGGATATGTGCTGGTTCAGACTCTCATCAGTTGGAGCTGTTAAGTGTAAGACTGTAGAGTCTTTAAGATCCATTCATTTAGTTGGGTGTGTCTAAACTTTTGACTGGTACTGTAGATCATTAGTCACTATTTTGTTTCATTGCCATCCAAATAAAAACAGGTATCTTCAAAATAGCAGCTTTACAGGAGAATTATGTAAGTCAGTGGAACCAGACATACTTCCAAGCAATTTTGGGTCATTTCTGTTGGTCCATTCATCATGATATTTTCACACAGTGTAAACAGCAGCTGTTGTGTTCAAATGATGCATTAAAGTAAAAACCGACAAAACTGGATTGAGATACATGTTTTTCTATGGACAGCCATGACATGTTAGAGTGGAACTTAAAGGACCCTATCCTTACAGGTCTTCACTATTGTATTTTAATTAATTATTTATTTTTATGTGATCATTTTCCAACCTCCATGGTTACTGTGCCTTTAAGACAACAAACTCTTTTCTGGTTGCCATGTATTATGCCTCTCTTTAAAAAAACAGCCCAGGTTGAAACAGTGGGACGTCAAATTTAATACTCCTTTGATCAAAAATAATAACTCTTGCATTGAGCTGGTATGAGCAGACCAGACACAGCAGTGCTACTGGACACCTGAGTGTCACTGCTGGACTGAGAATCGTCCACCAACCAAAACTATCCAGCCAACAGCGTCCTGTGGGCAGCGTCCTGTGGGCAGCGTCCTGTGGGCAGCGTCCTGTGAGGCAGCGTCCTGTGGGCAGCGTCCTGTGGGCAGCGTCCTGTGACCACTGATGAAGGACTAGCGGATGACCAACACTGCACTGTGCAGCAGCAGATGAGCTATCGTCTCTGACTGTACATCTACAAGGTGGACCAGCAATGTAGGAGTGTCTAATAGAGTGGACAGTGAGTGGACACAGTGTATAAACACTCCAGCAGCACTGCTGTGTCTGATCCAGTCACACCAGCACAACACACACTAACACTCCACCACCACGTCAGTGTCACTGCAGTGCTGAGAGTGATCCACCACCCACATAATACCTGCTCTGTGGTGGTCCTGTGGGGGTCCTGACCATTGAAGGACAGAGTAATACAGTATACAGTGAAACAGATGGACTACAGTCTGGAACTGTAGAACTACAGAGTGTCCTATATGGTCAGTGGAGCTGATAAACTGGACGCTGAGTGTAGATACAAGGTGGACCTAATGAAGTGACCGGTGGGTGTATATAACATTTGAACACATGATCTACATACAGTCAGGTCCCACTCCTGCTCTGACGGACCAACTCAACACTGATTCTGAAGCTTTCTAAGGTTTATTTAACCATCTAGCAAATACAAACTTGTTGTACTTGAATAAGGGCACTTAGATTACTAATTAGATTGGTTTATTTTGTTGACATACACACTGTGACTCTGTGTGTCCTCATCCTGGCTAATGGTGTGTGTCTAATGTTGAAATTAATTACTCTCATTTCATTCCGGAACTGAATGGGCTGCTACCACAGGCCTGAATGACTTTACTAGGGATATGAAACCGTCTACGAACAAACCTGAATGCACACAGAGGTTATGTAGCCTATGACTGTAATCAGGTTTTAAACCAAACAACAGGCCTCATGATGATGACAGGTTTTGGTTGCATGCCGATTCTGTAATTTGATTGAAGATTGAAAATCTTTTCTTCCCTGCTGGTCCAGAAAGAATTTGTGTCTTGGTCGATTTTAATGTGATTGGATCCTTTAGCATGCCATTCTGGGAATTCACATGCTCTAACTGGTAAAGTACTTAAGTTTCCGGTGAGAGGTCTACTGGGTCCTACCTTGCCAGCAGTGATAGTGGATTCCCTGGGGAAATTCCAAACTTTGGATTAATAGAGTTAGTGATTACCTTCAGTGTATGCCAAATACCCCCTGGTATTCAAGGGGTCCCATGTCGACTGGCTACTGCAGTGCTGGCTGGCTGCTCATTCACCATTGTTAGCTTCAATGGCAACGAAATGTTTGGTTTCTTCTTTTACCAAACCTCTTTTCCTGCTTGGTAAAGTGCACTTCCACACATTAAGGGAGAGCTTCAGTTTTCTGTTTTCAGTTGAGAAAATAAGAAACAATTCACTCTTTCCACCAAACTCTTGGGAAACTGAGTGAGTTTTTAGATTTACAAATATGTTACAGGATATTGTAAAGTTTGCAGAGGTATCCTGGGCACAGTTACAGTTGCTAGACTATGAAGGCCTTCCTGTATTTCGCAGTTTGACGACATTTCAAAAATTTGCTATTTTTCAGAAATGTCACGATGGCACACATACTGCAATCAGGAATTTCCAAAGATTCACAAATGCGCACATACTACAAACACGAATTTCTAAAATGCTATAAAGAATTTCAGAAAATGTACAAATGCACACAAACTACAATCAGGAATTTCAGATAAATCACAAACACACATATACTACAATCAAGAATTTCTGAAATTTCATAAATGCACATATACTACAGTCAGGAATTTCAGAAATGCACACATACTACAATCAGGAATTTTAAAAAATCACAAATGCACACAAACTACAATCAGGAATTTTAAAAAATCACAAATGCACACAAACTACAATCAGGAATTTCAGAAATACACACGACCTACATTCAGAAATTTCAGATAATTCACAAACACACATATACTACAATCAAGAATTTTAGAAATTTTGCAAATGCACACATACTACAATCAGGATTTCTGAAATTTCACAAATGCACATATACTACAATCAGGAATTTCTAAATATTTCTTGAATGCTATAAAGAAGTTCAGAAAATTTACAAATGCACACAAACTACAATCAGGAATTTCAGAAATGCATACAAACTACAATCAGAAATTTCAGATGATTCACAAACACAAATATACTACAATCAAGAATTTTTGAAATTTCGCAAATGCACACATACTACAATCAGGAATTTCTGAAATTTCACAAATGCACATATACTACAATCATGGAATACAAATTAAAGTTATTATACAGCGCAGTTCACTATTACTAGGGCTGAAAGATTAATTGTATTTATATTGAATTTTCAAATCACAAAGTCTGCAATTTTATAATTATAGCATACATTATCAAAACATCGTCTTAATCTTTAGGTGGGGATGTTTAACCCAATAACCCACAGCTACTTGCGTAGTATTTTCCCCAAGATCGTTCAGCCCTAACTGTAACTATATTGCCATTACATTTACATTGTAACAGCATACAGTTCACTTATTATGTTTTATATCTCAAATATTCTACCTTATTGCTTCTTGTGGGTGGGCACTTGCCAAAGCACTTCACTGCTACAACAGTATATGACCATATATGTGACAAATAAACTTTAATCTAATTTGATAAGACAAGATATAAATTCTAATATAATAAATCCTAAATTAAGATACAATTTGCTTCTGTAATACGAATTTGTGATTGTACATTGACCTCCCAGATCTGAACTAAAGACAAAATGATACAACACAAATTACCATTTTATTTATGATCCAAGATGACCAGTAAATCTACATGTCTTTTCAGATTTAAAACTTAATGTTTGAATGTCCCAGATAGCAAGCATATATCGTTACGCTGGCTTGATTAGGTTGGCACCCCACTGACTGTTTACCACTGTTGGTCTACCCTCGGACCACCCAATTTACTGTCCTGCGTACAAAATTGAACTAGTTTTTAAAGTCCACAAGCAGATTTTACATGTGTACAGCCTTTAGTTTTAGAAAATAGACTAAGACAAATATAACAAATAACTGAAAGGAAAAAAAAGGGAATAGGCCTGATATAAAATGATGTAGTTGGAAGTGTTGTTGCTGACACCAAAACTAAGATCCTATCACCACCACTGTGAAGACACTCGAATGCTGCATATCACTGAAAGCCGTCTGAATACTTTGTTGTTTACATCCTAACCGTTTAACTCTCTATAAACTTTTACCAAAACCTGTATAATTCTTCTTTAAAACTGAGCCTTTTACGTCTAAATCAATTTTATGGTTGGTGTGTGATCACAGTGTGTTTTTAGACTTCTTGTGTAGTTCCTTCATAAAGTTTAACCACAGAAAAAGACAAACGTCCTGTTAGTAATGTCAACAAACCGCCAAGCTTTATTTAAAACACGTCCCCACACAGTTTCCGTAGCTGAGGTGAAGACCACGCCCCGCCAAACTCTGCGCGCGAAGGAGGCGCGTCACACACGCTCTCTCTCTCTGGCCTGTTTAGGGGTGTGGCTTACTCGCTCATATTCCTCAAAGCCCCTCCCGCTGGCGCTCCGTCTCACTTCACCTGCTCGCTCACACAGGCGGCCGGTTCCTCTCGCTGCGGCTCGCGCTGAACGAAACNCCTCCCGCTGGCGCTCCGTTTCACTTCACCTGCTCGCTCACACAGACTAGGCCTGATATGAAATGATGTAGTTGAAAGTGTTGTTGCTGACACCTAAACTAAGATAACGAAAGTAGGAAATGAAGGTAGAATAAGTAAATTGGACTCCTCTTTGGAAAACAAACCATGAAAAGTGGTATTTTGTCTAATATGCTGTTTAACCGCCAGCAGGGAGCCCAGAAAACGCTGAGCAAAGCACTAATAGTCCTTTAGTTCTGCTGTTAGTGGGCCAACAATGGTCACTATCAGGGCTGACGTACAATTGTGGTAAAATCAAATAGCATATACTCTCTTTGGGGCCTTCTGTGCTTTAGAGCTTCTCCACCTTCTCACTTGATATTGCCCCCAGAAAACCACACTTATCAACTTACATAAATACAATTTCTCCATGAAAGGAATTTGGATTGAAGAACAATTATGATAAGTCCAAATTCAAACAAAGGGAGCTATGAAGCGCCCCAAGAAACCCATCCATCAGATGCTAGCCAGCTGCTATGTCGTCTCAAACTGAAGATGTTTAATTAGCCTGCTGCTACAGTTACATATTTATTTGTACATGTGTACATTAATATACATATATTTATATTATTATACTTAATGTAAGGCTAATACGGCTATATATAATTTCCGGCCAAGTACAAACTACTGCCTCCACCTGAGTACAGGCCCATGAAGAACCATCTAGAGGTTGAGAAGCCCTGCTTTAGAACACCCTGCCCTCATGCCGCCACAAAGGTATCAAATAAATGATATGTTTTGGCCAAAATCGTGTTTAAAATATCATAAAACTATCATAAAACATTCGTTATACGCTTCAGACGTCTGGTTCCTATCACCACCACTGTGAAGACACTCGAATGCTGCATATAACTGAAAGCCATCTGAATACTTTGTTGTTTACATCCTAACTGTTTAACTCTCTATAAACCTTTACCAAAACGTGTGGAATTCTTCTTTAAAACTGAGCCTTTTACTTCTAAATCAGTTTTATGGTTGGTTTGTGATCATATTGTCTGTTTTTAGACTTCTTGTGTGGTTCCTTCATAAAGTTTAACCACAAAGACAAACGTCCTGTTAGTAATGTCAACAAACCGCCAAGCTTTATTTAAAACACGTCCCCACACAGTTTCCGTAGCTGAGGTGAAGACCACGCCCCGCCAAACTCTGCGCGCGAAGGAGGCGCGTCACACACGCTCTCTCTCTCTGGCCTGTTTAGGGGTGTGGCTTACTCGCTCATATTCCTCAAAGCCCCTCCCGCTGGCGCTCCGTCTCACTTCACCTGCTCGCTCACACAGGCGGCCGGTTCCTCTCGCTGCGGCTCGCGCTGAACGAAACTTCTCTCCGCTCTTGGTGCTCCGTGCTGGGAAGACAGTCGAGACAGTCGCTTAATTTCTTCGCCCTGAGAGATTTTTCGACGGACGCAGAGGCTCTCCATCAGCTCAGGTGACTTGTAAACAGGAGACCTGACTCCTCCGGCTTTGAGAAGGATGCACGCGCTGGTCCGTTTCTTCGGTGTCTTCTTCGCCGCGGCGATGTTTACTCGAGGTAAGACCGTGTGAAACAAAGTTCGTGACGTCTGTCTGTCTTTCAGCCTAACTTTCTTTTTTATTTCTCCCCCCTCTGTGTTACGTACGGGGGGGAGGAAACATCAACAAGTGTCCCTACAACGAAGCAGACTTACCTCTGGAGTTTTTCAAGCGCGCGCGCAAGGGGGTGAAATTCCCGGCATGTTGTTGGAGGGGAGATGTGGCGCGGGTGGAAGACCCCTTGTAGGAATTTTCGCGGAATAGCACGCCAGGGGGGTATGAAAGGGGGCGGACCGGTTGAGAGAGAAAATACCCGGTGAGCCGTTCACCAGCTTCTTATTACCCGAATGTTCCGTTCCACCTTAAATGGTGCGTCATTTACACTCCGGTGCCTGTACCGCCTGCACTGTAAGTGCTGTCACATTTAAGGTGGAACGGAACGTTGGAACGAGGAGCCGAGCTAAGCCTCGTAACTGAAGCACACTGAAACGTTGCTGCTGTGCAGGTTAACGTGAGTGTAAACAGCGACTCAGCGAGCTTTCGGTTTCTGCGGGCGCGTGAGCGCTGGGTGGTGTGTGTGTGCACCGGTAAGCCTGTGTGTTGACCCTGTATCTTAATACGTCACATATTACTGGCCTCGCTCATTCACTCAGTATAGTTGTTTGGGTGAGCTGAGGTCTTTCCACTCTGACAGGCGGTCCGGGAACGCAGTAGGGGTGTGTGTGCGCGATAGAATGAGTGTGTGTGTGTGTGTGTGTGTGTTTTGTGTGTGTGTGATAGGATGTGTGAGTGAGTGAGTGAGTGAGTGAGTGAGTGTGTGTGTGTGTGTGTGTGTGTGTGTGTGTGTGTGTGTGTGTTGGTGGAAGTTTCAGTCATTTGCTTATTGCATGACTTAAGGTGTCACATGAGTCATCATTACCAAACTTTGGCAGTAATCTCTCTCTCTCTCTCTCTCTCTCTATCTCTCTCTCTCTCTCTGTCTAACTCATTGTCACCATACCCCTCTCTCTCTCTCTCTCTCTCTCTTTCTCATTGTCAACATACCTCTTTCTCCCATCTCTTTCTCTCTCTCTTTCCCTCTCTCTCTTTGTCTTTCATTGTTACATACCTCTCTCTCTTTGTCACTTTCATTGTTATATACCTCTCTCTCTCTCTCTCATTGTCACCGTACCTCTCTCTCTCCCCCTCTCCCTCTCTCTCTCTCTCGGTTTTAGAGTTTGCTCTGTTGTGGTCTCAGGAATGCCCCATGTTTTAGGGGGCCACCGGGTGTGTGTGTGTAGGATTTGGGTGGTGGCTGCTGCTTTTGTTCAGCCCTTTTTATGCTCATCGGACTTTATCAAGTCATATCCCCTGATAAGCGGGTGGAAGATCTCAGTGAGGATATGCTGATCTGATTTAACCCGATAGCCGCTACCTTCTGCTTTGATACGGATATGGATCTAAACCACACTGAGGTCGCTGAGGTTTCTCGCCTTGATGTGGAATTAAGCCACATTTAGAGCCCTGCATTTTGGCCTGAAGAGATCAGAGCCACTATTTGCCATAATCCAGGTTCACACAGCAGTCCCTCCTTTGTCTCGGTAGACTGTCCCCCCCTCCCTTCCAGTAATAGGGCTAGTAATGATTAATAGGCCTGATATGACAGGTCACAACGAACTGGGTAAAAACTGGAGATGAGTACGGATACTTCCCGTCTGTTGTGATATCCTGGTGCCTGCGCTAGACTTACTGTGCCGTACCTCTGTTCTCTGAAGGGTTCCTTCAGAACCTTGTCTTCTTGTTACAGTTTAATTACTGTGAATGTGATAGGAGGGATCTCAGAAGAGCAGAGCTCATTGCACGGCAGGAGAATGCGTCCCTCGTGAGAGGTTGGAGAAGATTTCTCGGCTTTCCTATTAACTCCTTATGGATCGCCGGCGTCAGCTATTCAGAAACGTTCGCTCGGAAAAAATAAGGAGGCTTCTGCAGCCATTTATCACCGTATAGAGCATATAGAAGGAGCTATAAATAGTTCATGGACACTATGCAGAATAGGAAGTTCTGTCTGTGCTATTGCCTTCGGCCTATTGGTTCTTACCTGACAAAAGAAAGGGTGTGGTCCCAGGCAGTGTAGCCTGCAGCTCCTCTCTTCTCAGCACCGCTTCTGGGCTTAGCTAGTTTTGCCAGCCTTGCTCTCAGCTGTAAAATGCATGTCAGGATTAAGAGTGCTGCTAGTTTAGAGTGCTGCTGCCTAGTAAGCCCAGAGGTTGAGCATTCAATTAATTGCTTCCATGCCGGAGCAAAACCTCGGTGCTCTTAAATAAAGCCAGTTTCCGCCTACTGCATCTTCGACCCACTCTTAATTTGGCTGTAAACTCCATGACTGATGTGTAATTTGAATGGCGGTGCCGTTTGCGTGGCACCCCAAAGGCACTACGTCATAGGGCCCTTTGTGATTTATGGTGGCTGAAGGCTGAATTTGGTGCTCAGTGTTAAAGGGTAGTGTTTTGAATTGAACCTGAGGAGTAAGCACTGAATAGCGCGGTGCCGGTGTTGTCGTTTCCTTCCCCCTTCTGTTTTGCGTATGCAAGGTTTCACTCCAGTGATGTCACTCTGAATGACATTTGATCAGCTGAAGGGGTGAATGGCCACAACAAATAGGAAGTGAGAACTGATCGAGAGCGCTGAGAGAGAGATTTGGGCTGGATGAGAAATTTTTACGTTCCATTAAGTTGCCCGAGTGCAGCACCGCTGGGAAAAGCCCATCGCTGGTGGAGCGAGCCGTCAGCAGAAAGCCCCCGTCCCCCGTCCTTGTTGCGTTTTCATTTGGGCACCCAGTCGTTTGTCTTTGGGTATTGGCACACACACGAACTGCTTCAGATTACTGTCAATTCCGATGAGAAATCAAACAGGAAAGCGTGTGCGCTTAAAAGAGCTCTGTAATTAGTATTTGCATATTCATTTCTTTGTGGCAAAAGTATAGAATTGCTTTCAAGTCAGTGGGAGTGCTCGGGAAAAGAGGCACGCTTGCTCAAGGGCCTCGTACAGCTCGGAATAACTAAATATGGAAATCAAAGAGCTCATGCGACTTTGCGTGGCAAAATGGAAGCTAGCGTCATGTTTATGGTTCAAGCGCTGGCCATATGTGTGTTCAGGCTAGCCATCCACATGTTTCCTCCTAAGTGATGAGTCCATTATTGCATTACTTATTGATGTGTCACCAGGCAGACCTGAGGATACTTAGTGCCGTGTCCTCCGAGATGGCTTTTACAGTAATTTCCCTCTGGCCATATGACGGATGAGGTGCCTGTCTTTTGCTAGGAACTCTCACCTCCCCTCCGCATGCACTCACGCACACTTCTCACAGTGCGTCACCCGGGGTGTTGTCTGTCCATTGAGCTTGCTCTCGTCTCATCTGCTAATGGATTAATCGGGGGGGCCCCCACTGGGAAGGTTGTCGCGCGGGGGCGGGT
>CM067490.1:31315972-31343954 GCA_034552555.1 Semaprochilodus insignis | reverse complement strand
GGCAAAGTTCCCCCCCCCCCCCCCCCTCTGTCTTTCTTTCTCTCTCTCTCTCTCTTCTTTGTGGCCCCCAAAATCTAGTCCGTATGTGTGTCCAGTGTCAGTGTTTGTGCCCCTCAGCTGCCTATGTGCGAGCAGTGAGACATCCCAGGGCTGTCTCCAGTAGTATGTGGCACCGGTTCTATATGCGTCTATGTGATATTGGGAAAACTGACATTGCAATACTTTTCTCCCTGCAATATTTATTGTGATATGAAAATGTACTCAGGAAACGACTTTAACAGTCTGAATCAGTGTGAAAGCTTCATCTGGAGCTTCTCTGGAGCTTTGATACTCTATAATCGGTCTCAATGCACCAAACGCAAAAGCAGGTGAGCGCTGTGGCTACTCTTCCCTGTGTAGCCGAGGAGCCTTGCAAGTTCTTATTTGGTATCAAGCAGCAAAAACGTTGTAGCATGACCTGTTTCACCTCATTTACCTTACCAGACACGTCCTGTGCATGTCCTGCCATGTGAGTTTTGTGCAAGCACACATCGCCATGACGATGCTGAATTGATATATTGTACAGCTCTAGTTCTATTTATACCCTAAATCACCCAGCAGTAACCTGGCTTATGAGTAATAACGGGTGAATTTTTTTTAAACGTGTTTGAAATCATGAACGATCCTTGTTTTTGATGTAATGTAGGGATGCACCAAAATTCCGGCCACCAAATACTCAAAAACAGAACTTTTAGTTTATTGACCACAATAAAAAACAAAGCTTAAATAAGCCTATAACTACTTTACAGGTCTTTTACAGGTGTTTTCTTTCACTCTCATTCTGGTCAGTGCAAACACAGTTAGACAGTTAGAGCAGCAGCAGAACAACAGGAATCTCTCGGCCGTGTGAACTAACTCACGGTTTCTGGGACGGACATCAAGCGGTTTATAATCTGTTTTTGCATCCAATATCAAGAAGCACCCAAGAACTTATCCTCCACAGGTTCTGGACCCAGCAAAAAAGCGGAACAGAGAGTCTATTCCAGAGGCTAACACCAACGCCAGAGCCAAAGCACCAATTGTCCTGGACCTCATTTACGTTTGTCTACCTGTTCAACCTACAGTGGTTTGGCTCCGGCTGAAAGGAGTGTTTCAGCTCAGCATTGTGAGCGAGGCCCAAAGCATTTCAGAGCAAAGCTCATTTACATATACCAGTCTTACGTAACCAAAACAGCTTGTTTAATTGTAGGAGATGAAGAGAGGTTGGAATGGTATCATAAGTAATCATTATCTGGCAATCACAGGTGGACCTCAGGGAAAGAACTTGGATACAAGGGAAATTGCCTCTGTATTTAAATCATGTGAAATATGCAAAGTTGACCGGAAGCTTATTCGGTCGTGGTCCACTTCTAGTTGTGTGTGTGTGTGTTTGTGTGTGTGTGTATGTGTGTGTTTGTGTGTGTGTATGTGTGAGAACTAGAGCAAAGCTGTGACCTTCCTTTTGAAAGGCCTGACTACTAACTAGAATAGTAGAAGTGGGTCATGTGGGCAGTGTTTAGTGTTTTAATTGCACCCTCCCTTTCGGTCTCTCTCTCTCTTGCTCTTTCGCTTTCCTGGTGTATGTGTATCTCTCTCCCTCTCTCTCTCTTGCTCTCTTGCTTTCCTGGTGTATTTGTGTATATCTCTATCTCTCTCGCTCTCTCTCTCTCTCTCTTGCTCTCTCGCTTTCCTGGTGTATGTCTGTATCTCTCTGTCTCTGTCTCTCTCTCTTGCAGTCTCGCTTCCCTGGTGTATGTGTATATCTGTCTCTCTCTCTCTCTCTCTCTCTCCCTTGCTCTCTCGCTTTCCTGGTGTATGTGTGTATATCTCTCTCTTTCACTCTCTCTCTCTCTCTCTCTCTCTCTCTCTCTCTTAGTCTCTCGCTTTCCTGATGTATGTATCTCTCTCTCTCTCTCTCTCTCTCTCTCTCTCTCTCTCTTGCTGTCTGCACCTTTACAGTGTGCACATTATTCAGCTCAGGGCTTTTTCCTGCTTGCACTGATCCAGGAACAGCTCATCTTTTTCTCAGCCGAAGGAGGAAGTAATAGAGTTGGTGTTACAAGTGAACCAGACGAGCTGCAAAATGCCATGGAAGTCCTTTGGTAAATACAGGGCAGCCAATCAGAACAACATCCTGTTCTACACAAAACTGCCCTTTCATGAATTTGCGGTGAGAGCGTGATCTTGATGTCAGTGTCAGTAAATGTGGTCTCGTGGGCTAGGTGTAAAAGGTTCACTGGCTAGACTTGGCCTATGTGGGGGACACTGCTGATTCTTATGATTACAGTAAGCCTGAAAAATGTATCGTAATTTAAGAGTGCCATATTCAAATCGTAGGAGCTGCATTTTTAATTCTAGCCTGTTTTATCAAAAGTCTTAACTGGTCAACATGTAACCTAATACCAGAGCTGCCTGTAGATGAGACCAGTCAGAAGCAGCCAAACAACTAGAGGCTATGACATCACAACCACAGCTAACTGGCAGTCTTTTTCATGTTGCGTAAGACATCAGACTGCCAGACTGTCATGGAGTGACTCCGAATGGCAGCAGGTCATCTTCAGTGACAAGTCCAATTTTTGTCTTGGTGGAGAGGACCAATGAATCCGTGTGTGGAGGCACCGCGGTCAGCACCAAGATTAATGGTTTGTTGTCACGCATCACATGTCCAAAAGGCCTGGGGTCACTCCACCTCCACCCCTACCGCACAGTCTGCAGGAGCTGTGTGAGAATAATCAAGCTGCATGGGATGGATTATCACAGGACACCATTAGGAACCTCTACAGCTCCATACCGAGACGTCTGGCAGGTTGGGTTAGCAAACATGGCGGCCCGACACCATACTGAGAGACACTACTTCTGTATGTGTAGCTCAATAAATATTGATCATATCAGTCTAAATTGATCATCATTTATTGTTCCTGGTAACCTTTATCTTCCTTCCCAATAGCACTGCAATCCCACACCTCCTTCTGGGTGCAGCTATTTTTTTGCTGATGAGTGTATATTGGATAAAGTTATAGTCACCCAACGAATTCCAAAGATAAATGCCTCAGAAATAACCAAATGGAAGCTTCCTCAGACATGTGACGAACAGCCACTGGGGAAAAAAGGAGCAGCCAACAGAGATTTCCCATTGACGGATGAAGTGTAGTCTTAGCCCAGATTGCACTGCGTCTGGAAGACTGGTCTAATGTGTCTGTCCTATGTGGGAGGATAGGTCGATGCCATTTATCTCTCCCGCGTGGCTTATCGCAGTATATAACGCTAATGAAAGAGGGTCAGACGTTATTCCCCTCGCCGCTCAGCCCCTTCCACCCCCAAGTTCAGAGCCGAGTTTTATTGCCACTCTCTAAATCACGCTTTTAGAAGTTGAACTGTTGTCTCTCCTAAACTGGGTAATAAATACAACCGGTTGCAATGATTTAGCGGTTGCCTGTGATAGGGTGTGCAGATGGGCGTGGAGAGAGACTTTGATGGACGGTTTTATCTCCGTACAAGCGAGGGAGGGCAAGTTCAGCGGCAGGTTCACTAGGACGTTCCAGAGTTACCAGATTTAATTAAAGCCCTGCCAGGGGAAGCCTAATAAAACCAAGCATGAAGGAGTCGTTAAGCTTTCCGTAGTTAACACATTCTCCCAATTAAAAAGAAATGTGCTTGAATTAAAGATTACACACACTACAGGCCAAAAGTTTAGAAGCTTTATAAAAATAAACATGAGATTTTTTTTAACAGTGGTGTGTTATTATTATGTAGTCGGCAGTAATAGCTGAAGCTCTGCACCAGAGGCCTGCAAAGTTATATTGCAGCTCTAACCATATAGCCCTCATTCTCGTATTCAGGTGCTCATGATGGTTTGTGAATGATTAATAGCTGAGGCCT
This sequence comes from Semaprochilodus insignis, assembly GCA_034552555.1. Taxonomy (NCBI): domain Eukaryota; kingdom Metazoa; phylum Chordata; class Actinopteri; order Characiformes; family Prochilodontidae; genus Semaprochilodus; species Semaprochilodus insignis. Next base: position 31,340,057 of record CM067490.1, on the reverse strand, counting down.
GTATCAGGAAACATGGGTTCCTTAGGTTTGGTTTCACAAAGTCACGTGCACATCTGATTGGTCAGAAGCTTGGCTCTGATTGGTCTGAGAGCTTTATGGTCTGTAATTCCTAGTTTGACTTGCCTTAGAGCAGGTTAAGCCCGCTGCATAAGTTGCTATTGTGATGTAGCCTGTACCCAGTAATAAAGAATATGGTCTGTAATAACCCATGGACACGCAAAGAACCCTTGATGTGATTACAGGGTTCTTTGCAAAGGGTTCTGCTGTTGTTAAAAGCTTGAGATTGTTCCATGCCAGAACCTTTTCGAAAGGTTTCTGTGTAGAACCATATACAACACGTTCGTCATCAATCTGAGGAAAAAGGTTCTTTGAGCGTTGTAGTTCTATATACACTCATTGCCAAAAGAATAGCTGCACCCAGAAGGAAGGGTGGGATTGCAGTGCTATTGGGAAGGAAGATAAAGGTTACCAGGAACAATAAATGATGATCAGTTTAGACGGGTATGATCAATATTTATTGAGCTACACATACAGAAGTAGTGTCTCTCAGTATGGGGTCGGGCCGCCATGTTTGCTAGTGCAACATGCCAGACGTTTTGGTATGGAGTTGTAGAGGTTCCTAATGGTGTCCTGTGATAATCCTTCCCATCACAGATTGTGTGGTAGGGGTGGCAGTGGAGTGACACCAGGCCTTTTGGACATGTGACACGTGACAACAAACCGTTGACCACGGTGCCTCCACACCCAGATTCGTTGGTCGTCTCCTCCAAGACAAAAGCAGGACTCGTCACTGAAGATGACCGGCTGCCATTCTGAGTCACTCCATGACAGTCTGGCACGACACCATTGCCATCATTCTCCGTGATGCCGGCGTGGTGTTAAGGGCTGTTGTCGTAACGGTCTGCATGCATGTCGTCCCAGTGGTACTGGCACTGACAGGATGACTCATTGGGGCCATTACTGCTTGCTTAAGGTCCACTGTAGTGGCTGTTGAGCCGTTCAGGTACAGGGATAAGGCCTTTCCTTGCTTAGGTCACATGCCTGGCCGAGCGTGAAACTTAAATCATTGTTTTAAGTGTGTAGGTAAAAAGTGATGCATCGTTGTGGGACAGAAAATCCAGTCTTGGTTTGAACTGGGCTTTAAGTTAGCTGCCTAACCAAGAAATCCTACTTCATAGACAGGCCCCTGGGCCACGTGAGAGTGGGTTTTCAGCAGGCTGTTCCCGTATAGTAATAAATTGGGTTGCAAACCATTGGAAAGTGCCTCACATACTTTTTTTTGGGACATGTTGGTTAAAGCAACAGTTCAGCCAAAATGTAAATTGATCTACTGCATGCGGTGTTGGCTGTTGCTGGTTTGCATCACTAATGCATTCTGTAGTCCTTGCGGCGAGAGAACGATTACGGGAGGCAGCCGCCATGCTCAGCTCCTGCGAGGCCGAGGCAGAGACGCATCCTTTCATGCGATAAATTAGTCGCAGCCCTCCGTATGCGGGCGGAGATCGAGCCCAGCCATTGGAGCGGCGTTTGAGGCTGCACTGTTCTAAAGAGAGACGAAGAGAGGAGAAGTTTGAGCACAGGAGGCTCTTGAGCTCAGTGTACAGCGGACCCCGTCAACTTGGCACGACGGGGGAGAGAGAGAGAGAGAGAGCGAGGCTCGGATTGTTTGTACGCCTGTCCTCGTTCAAGCAGCCTCATAGCCCCAGGCTACCTTCCGTCGGCCCCTGGAATTCCACCCCACGCAGCCGATGCGCTCTCTCGCTGTCTCTCTTTACATCACAGAACCTTTGCGGACAGAGCTTTTAAAAACCAAAAAGGGGGGTAGGATAAAAAAGGCTGTTTTTTTTATCATGCCACATGGGCCGCAAAATTCAGCTCTACCAACTTTCAGACTGTTTTGCTGGCTCCTTTAGAGTTTTGAGAACACCTAAGAGAAAGGATGAAGCGGCAGGCTTTTCTGGCTGTTTTCACTGAGGTCCTGGGGCTTTTCTTTACGCCTTTACTTCAGACACGAAGCTTAGGTCTGATCTGTTTGTTAGATCAGTTTTGCCCCTGAGCTTCTCTCTCTCTCTCTCTCTCTCTCTCATGCTTTCGCTCTCAGCATCCCTCATCCTTCGGCCTCCCTTCCCTTTCTTCTTTTGCTGTGACAGCCGTCACTAAACGCAACCGAAATTGATTTATTACCCTCCAGAAGAGGTCAAATACATTTGGCCTGATGTTAAACTGTTACAGATGTGCAAAGTGAGCTCCGCTGGAGCAAAGCGGAAGAGCGCAGAACTGAATATCAACGCCGAAGGAAACATCTCAACAAGCATAAACCCGATATATACTAGGGAAAGGCTTTGACCGTGGTGTGTGGAGAGTCTTGTAATAAAGCCATTCCACTGCAAAGCCATTTCTTTAATACTGGAAGTCAGGTATTTTGGCCCCCCCAACGGTGACCTTTTGATATTCCGTCTGGCCCGTCATGCTCTCCGACAGGGTCGTTCTCTCCAAGCTGGTAAAAGCTATCATAGCTCCCGCCTTCTTCTGCCCAGCCTCCATTGTGTCAGAGAATAGGCAGCTAACAATGGAGGAAAGACCCAGCTGTGTAGCTGGACCTTTCAGAAGTTATAGCCAGAGCATTCAACCAAAAAGTCCCTCTGGTGGGCTCAGGCGGTGCCAAGTTGCTCAGTTTCATAATCGCTTTTCTTCACGTTTCATAGTGTTCCTCAGTTGGTGAAACTGGGGTCGTCTACCTGGTAGCAATTAGCAGGTCGGTAAACATTAGTAACAGCGGTCTGGGCTCATATCAGCAGTTCTTTGTATAAACAGTTAGTTCCTATGTGTAGGACTTTTATGAGGCTAATCCTACACCGTCTCTTTCCTCTGCTGGGGCGGGAGGGGGAGCAGTGACGATTGGTGTGAGAGCTTATTCCTGCGGTCCATTTAGCTGCATGCTGAAAGCTTAGTGATAGCGCACGGCTGTAAGACTAAAATTAACCTCCAAAGAGGCAGAACACTTCTTCATGCTGCTTCTCTTTTATCCTTAAAAGGAAGTACCTGTAGTCTTACTTGTAGCTGCTGGAGATAACCCCAGGTCTTGAGAAGCCTTGGAATAGCTCCCTGTATTGCATACTTTTAAGCATTTAGCTGAAAGTCTATTCCTGTGGCGTACCAGCATCTTGTGTGCTTAGAGGCTGTATTTACAGGTGGAGAGCTTAAGTTCCCCTTCTCTTTCTCTCGTGCATTCTTCTGGACCTGCTTTTTAAGATGTCCAGAAGATTTCCCCTGGTGTGTTTCTGCAAGATAAGAGGTTGTGTACTTTTCTGCAAGTGCTGCATTAATCTTCCCCTGGTGCTCTTGTACAGGAGACAAAAGCAGCAGTATGTGTTTGATTCGGGCCACACACTGGTCTCATGACCGCAGTTTGGTCTCCAGTTAATGAAGTTGACCGTCTGAACAAAAGGTCCCTCATACAGAGAGCTTAAATAAGAGGAGATAAAAAATCCTTAGTGAGTAGTGCGGGCAGTCCCCAGCCTTCCCCACCGGTGTGTTGCTGTGTGAAAGCTGCTCTTTATAATGAATACGTGTCTGTCTATGTCAGGGATGCACGGTATATTGTTAGCTCATTAATATCATGATGCTGGAATTACAGGACTGTTAACAGAAGTCTGCAATGTGTGTACGCAAATGAGCATATCGTCGCTGTCCAAAGAAAAACAGCTATCTCCGGAACGACAACTTTACAGGAGAGGCCAAAAACCTCATTTAATTTGAATGGAAGTCAATGGAACCAGACGTCTTTCCAAGCAGTTTTGGGCCATTTCTGTTGGTACATTCTTCATGAAATTTCCACACAGTGTAAATAGCAGCTCATGTGATCGAATGAGGCATAAAAGTAAAAATCAACAAAAATGGAGATACGCGTTTTTCTTTGGACAGCAACGATATGTTAGATTTCCAATTTATAACCATGTCACATCAAAGGCAAACCGAGACATCGCAGTACAGTTTTACACTCATCGTCAAAACAGTAGGTCCGCCCAGATGGAAGTGTGGGATTGCAGTGCTATTGGGAAGGAAGATAAAGGCTACCAGGATCAATAAATGATGATAAATTTAGACTGATATGATCAATATTTATTGAGCTCCACATACAGAAGTAGTGTCTCTCAGTATGGCGTCAGGGCGCCATGTTTCCTAACCCAACATGCCAGACATCTCGGCATGGAGTTGTAGAGGTTCCTAATGGTGTCCTGTGATAGTCCATCCCATGCAGCTTGAATATTCTCACACAGTTCCTGCAGTTTGTGCGGTAGGGGTGGAGGTGGAGTGACACCAGATCCTCTGGGAGTATGATGTGTGACAACAAACCATTCATGTTAGCGCTGACCACAGTGATACGTTGATAAGGCCTGTCCTTGCTTATGTCACATTCGTGGCTGAATGTGAAACCTGAATCATTTGCTTATCTCCTGATATCAAACCTACTCACCAAGTTTCATTCTTGTTGGTTGATTCCTTCGATGTGCAGCTATTTTTTTTTTGATGACGTGTGTTTTTTGTTCATATCTTGCAGCCTTTGTTTACGTATAACACAGGGTAAGCTGAATACTAGAGCTGGACTGCCTTCAACTTCCAGGCCATAGAAATGCCTGGAATGAATGTGTCACATGGCACCAGCCGTTCTTTTTAAGAGAAGGGGGAACCGGATTTAAAAGCCGAGTCCGTTATTCCTTTTTGTGTTCGAGTTTCCTCGCTTAAGATTCCCCTCAACTCTCTTCCAAAGGGAGTTTGCACTGGGCCCAAATGTCATTGTCAAACTTTTGATGGATGCGGTCAGGACACAGTACAGGTCTTTGACAGCGGAGGTCATGCAGTCGTCCTCACGCTCTGCCCTTTAACCCCTCCCCAAAGGGGAGGTGGGGGGCGTCTGGTTGACATTTACTTAGTTGCATGTACGCAGGCAAAATTTTTAATGGTCTTGTACTTTCCTGAATGCTGAACATCCTTATGAAACTTTACTTCTGCTAGCCGGCGGGTGTAATATAATACTTCAGGAAGTTTTAAGATACACAGTGTGCCATGATATTAATTTATGGAACAGTTTGAACAGGCAAATCAGTGCTATGCTTTAAAATGCTACTAAAAACTATAAATCCAATAAATAAATCCAATTAACAGAACTAATTATGCCATTTTATTTATCAAACATGCCGTTGGGAAGTGATTTTTAAAGGATGCCAATATCCACAATATGTTCAGAAAAGCATATTCTGACTTATTGGCACAATAACAAGAATAATTGTCATATTGCCCAGCTCTAACTTTTTACTGCGTCACCATTTAGTGACTAGTATTTTGTTACTGTAATTTTGGTGACATTTATTATTTTAGATCAAAAGCGAATCAGTAAAAGAAGAATAGAGCTTAACAATCTTCTACAGAACGCACTAAGAAGCTCCACTACAGTTCCGTAATGGCTTTTCTGAACGAAACACCAGCACCTATTTCACTAGAACACTGGAACCATCAGTGGCCACTGGTCCAGCGGTCCTGTTGCAGAAGTTCCAGTCGCTTGACTGGTTGCAACAGGACCTAATTGTCCTCAATAATGTTCTCCTGTATCTCTGTACAATATGATCACCAGAATGTACATCAAAGTCTACTATTGCTGTTCGAAATCAGGGTTTCTTAACCACTGGGCTGTGGACCACAAGTAGGCCGCAAAGCACGGTTTGGTAGTGGCCATGTTCTGTCCAGTGTAGCCCAGGGCATTATGGGTATTCTGTGTCCTCTAGGGGAGTGTTTCTTAACCCTGGTCCCGGAGACACCCTAGTCTGCACATTTTGGGACTTTCCTTGCTCCCAACACACCTAATTCAACTCAGCTCATTAACAGAGTTAATGAGAGTTGCAGGGGGTGTGCTAAAACAGGGAACCCACTAAAATGTCCAGGGCGGGGTGCCTCCAGGACCAGGTTTCAGAACCACTGTTCTAGGGTACACTGCTTTTACACTGCACGTTAAGGCTCACTGTGATTAGGGACGAATGCAGTCGATATTCTCCACTGTGTTTTCAGGGTCCACTATTACTGCACAGTATAATGAATAGGACATTGTTTCAGTCATTTTCACGTGGTCTGTTTTACAGCTCTCTGTTATTCCATCTATTTACCTTGTCCTTGTCCCTCTCTGAAACGGAAGGGGTTGGGTACAGGGTCTTCCCATAAGGTCTGACGCCCTTTTGATCTTCAGCTTCTTCGACCTGACCCGAGAGGCCCCAGCAGTCATTCACTGTCACAGTTTATCCGTGTTGTCAACTTTTCCAGCTTCATGGAGAACAGCTGTCATTTGGGACGGAGGCTCTATTGTCGCGTCCCTGAGTGTTTTCACTCCCAGCAGCCGAAACGAGCATTCTGACCCCCAAGGCTCTGCTGGTTTCTCGTGTACCATCTGGGTGACGCCGTTCTGCAGAGGCCATGCCGAATGTAATATGGCACTCAGTCATCTGTGAGTGAAGCTCATTACAGCAAGTCACTCTGAGTCCTGCCCGAGTGTAGAGGAGGAGGTCTTTCGGGGGCTTGGAGCCCTAAAAACCGCTAGCTTTGATCGGAGATATCCACACAACTTGCTGTAGAAAGAAATCCCAAAGTCATGAGCGGTCTTTCTGACTTTTATTGGAAGTGATGTTGTTTTGGTTTTGCTCAAATGTTCTTCAGGTGTTCCGGCTTTATCGGTAACGTGGGTCCGCTCTGCGTTCCTGGACAGGAAAACAAAAGAACATGTATTTTTCAATCACATTTCAGCATAAGCTTTTAGTGTAACCAAATCCAGATTGCGCTGAGGTTTTTAGTGTGGTATTGCCAAGGTGAGATGGGGGGGTGAAACTGACTGTTCTCTCTCGCTCTCTGTTATTCTTTCTCTCACTTTCTCGGGCCTGCTCCCGTGCTGCTTCGCCTCGCATGATTAAAACAACAAAGCGAAGCCGGGTTTATCTTCTCATTCTGCTCCGAAGATGCCACGGCTTTGTTTTTCGCCTCTTCCTAATGAAATTTCAGATGCTTGTGAAGTGGTGGGAGATGGCAGGGCAGAAAGTGTAGCCTGCAGGCGGTGTTTTGCTCAAGTCATGGTATTTTCATTTTTGACACCCTTGAGCTTCTTGGCCAGTAGATTGAGCAGCCTTTAGTAGGGAAGCTAGAGGGTTAAAAGGTGAGATAGTAGTAGGTCCATGAACAAAGACCACAGCACTGTTCAGCCCATGATAGGTCTGTGAAACATGTCAAGTCAGAGTCTCAAGTTACACTTCCTTTTTCTTGCAGCTGCAGAAATATGCACTCTTAAAATAGAGTTGCCCCAACAGTTCATTTGGAAAAGAAGAACCACTTTTGGCTCCCTGAAGAACTTTTCAGTGGCTGCAAGAGCCATGTAAATATCCTATATCGTTTAACCCTTTAAGGCCGAAGCATTGCTGATTCCTCAGCATATGAGAAACTCATAGAAGTCGACAATTCATAGATTCCTGTGCTGTTTGTCTCACAATAGCCATGAAACACATGAATAAGACATACTGTATGTCACACATTGGTCTCATTCTGTTGTTACTCTAATGAAACAAACCACCAATCTGAGTTTATGAATGGACTTGCACCTTCACTTTCATGCAAGCAACAGTAAAATAAGTCCATTACTATACACAGTCGGGTCACATTATTATGACCACCAGCTAATATCCAGAGTAACCTCCATGTGCAGCACGAACAGCAGCTTGACATGACTCAGTAAGGTCCTGGTAGGTTGTCACAGGTATCTGGAGCCATGTTGACTGCAGTGCATCCCACAGCTGTTGGAGGGTGTGATCCATAGAGCGAACATGACGATCAAGGTGGTCCCCCAGATGCTCAATTGGGCTTGGGGAGTTAGGGGGCCAGAGTAGTACTTGGAAGTCTTGGTCATGCTCTTCCAACCAGTGTCGGACATTTCTAGCCGTGTTTCTAGACATGACGCATTGTCTTGCTGGAAGATCCCATCCGCCCCAGGAAAGACAGTCAGCATGTATGGGTGTACATGAACTGCAAGGATGGATTCATGCTCAGATTTGTTGAGAGTGGTTGTGATCGTGCACCCACCAAGTCAGCTCACGACATGTGACTTCCCTCATGAGCTACGCGCTGCCGCCGTGGCAGGTAGGAATATACAATGGTACATCTATTATACAGTGATTGGAAACACAGTAGGGCACAGAAGCCCAGTATGCATCTGCTGAAACTTTAATAATGGCTAACACGGTCCGTCCAATTCCTCTGACAGCAGATTTAAACGAGTTTAATGGACCATCAACAAATTCCAAGAACTTGGAGACTTTTGGTTTGTTGATGGATCAGTTGCTGTGATGTCAGTACTTTGATACCAGATCTAAGATTAGATTCACGCACAGCCCTGCTCGCTGTGATGGTTATCAAAAAGAAATAAGCCGATTTCCCCAATTAACATTTCATAGCCATGTCCAAAATTAACCCTGGAAGAAATGTACATGACCGCAAGACATTAAAAAGAAAGAAAACCATCTGGTTTAAGAATAAACGAGGAGAGAAAATGAGGGGCAGTCCATAGCTACTTCAAGTTGATGCATTGTTAATGAAGCGGCAGTGTTTCATAACATCTACTTGGTCTCCCAGTGGGCTTGATCAAGTTTGGGCTTGTGAAGTCCGACAAAGAGGGCAAGAATGACATTCTCATCAAAGAGCGATGTGGAGATAGCTCCAGGGCATGATTCCACCTCCTCTCCGAAGCACGAACGCAGTGCAGCTTTCGGTCTTGCAGAGCGAAGGGGGTTCAGCCTACAACATGGAGGTTCCTCGTTCCTGCATTTCGTTCGGCTGTGAGGGACGGCTATACAAACTGGGCCGAGTTAAAAACAGAGCTTTTATAAGCCCTGCTCGGTTTCTCACCAGCACCTCTTGAGCCTCAAAGATGCATGATAGCACTTCAGATCTGAGTCACACAGAAAGAGAAAACAGCAGAAAGCAAACACTCGCCGTACGCACCGCACTCGGCAACACAATGATCTTGCAACACAATCTTGTGAGTGTTGCGCCTTCCTTCCAGACATTTCTGCCTGACGAAACGCGTGTAGCGGAGCGCTATGTTTTTGCTGGAGGTGCGGCAGCCTGCTGGGCAATCCAAGCTGTTGGTGGAATCAAGGAGGATCTGTGGTTATGAAGATTGAGGCTCTGTGTTGGATCTCAATCCGAGCCTGGGCTCAAAGCAACTAGCTTTCCTATTCCTTTGAAGGCAAAGCATTTTAAATCTAAGTGCATTAGAAAGGCACATCATAAGTGCTGCATGGCCCCAAGGCTGCGTTTCCAGTACACACGATCGTGGCCTTGAGCTCGAGCTGGCTGTGGAACCGAACCGGGATTTTGTTTTAATTTACTAGCAGTGCTATTCGCTGTTGTTACCGTCGTTGTTGTTCGCCTCAGAGTGAAAGAAGCAGCGCACATCTAGAGGTAGTTTATCAGTCTCCCTAGTGCTCTCCATCAGCTCCTAACCAATGGCACAAATGGCAACACAATGGCAACAAAGTGCACTCCTGGCACTATGAAGAGAAAGATGGAGAGACGGGCAGAGAGGGAATCTTCCCTTTGCTGTCCATCAGCCACACTCTTCTGATACTGGGCCTTTGGTGGCACCGATCCAGAAAATTGTTGGTGCCGCATCTACCTGAGGCTTTCAGTAAACATGCTGGGCTGCACGCATTAAACCACAGCATACCTGCATACCAGGTTTCTTTGCTCTGCCAAGGCAAACCATACTCAGGAACACAGCTTCCTGTGTTTAACACCGCACGAAATGTTGACTTGCAAACCCTCGTGTAAGATTTTATCAGAATCAGGTTCTTTCTCTTTAAACTCCTGATTAGCCAGTTCCCGTTTACCCTGCTTCAAATATTTAACAGTCTTGGATAGATCTAATCTACAGTTAGATGTACATTGTGGCAGGACTAAGATAAAACAGCTTTGATACGTTCAGAAGATGCTCAAATTCACTCTGAGCCAAGCTTCTAAAAGGCAGAGCAGTGCATTAATGGACTTGCACATTGACTTTCATGCATGCAACAATAACATAAGCTTAGTATGTCTTAGATACACTCATCGTCAAAAGAATAGCTGCTCCCAGAAGGAAGGGTGGGATTGCAGTGCTATTGGGAAGGAAGATGAAGGTTATCAGGAACTACTACAGAAGTAGTGTCTCTCAGTATGGTGTCGGGCCGCCAACCCAACATGCCAGACGTCTCGGCATGGAGTTGTAGAGGTTCCTAATGGTGTCCTGTGATAATCCATCCCATGCAGCTTGAATATTCTCACACAGTTCCTGCAGATGGTGCGGTAGGGGTGGACGTGTGATGCGTGACTACAAACTGTTCATCTTGGTGCTGACCACGGTGCCTCCACACATGGATTCGTTGGTCGTCTCCACCAAGACAAAAGTGGGACTTGTCGCTGAAGATGACCCGCTGCCATTCTGAGTCACTCCATGGCAGTCTGGGACGACAACATTGCAGTCTTTGGTGACGCTGATGTGGTGTTAAGGACAGTCGTCGTAACGGTCTGTGTGCATGTAGTTCTGTGTGGTGCAGCCATCTCATGGAGGACATCACTGCTCGCTGAATGTCCACAATTGTGGCTGTTGTGTCAGTCAAGTACAGCGATAAGACCCGTCCTTGCTTACGTAAAACTTGAATCATTGGCCTGTCTCACACTGTCAAACCTACCCACCAAGTGTCAGTTGATAGGAAACACAGTAGTGCATGGAATGCCCAGACTGAATCAGTCAAAACCTTTATTATGGCTAACAAGGACTTTGATTCCTCTGGTAGTAGATTCAGGTGAGTTTAAGGGACCATCAGCAAATTCCATGTTAAGTTCTTTCCCTTTTTAACAGGTTCCCGTTTGCCCAGCTTCAAACATTTTAACGTTCCTGTTTACACTACTCCTCATCAGATGTGATAGTTTAACAGTTTTCGCTGTTAGCTTTGCATTGTGTCAAGACTGAGATAAAACAGCTTTGATACATTGAGAAGATTCTCAAATTCACGCTGCCCCAAGCTTCTAAAAGGCAGAGCAGTGCATTAATGTATTCCACAGTTCTCTAAGATCATTAAAATGAAATTACTGGAGGATCTGTGATTCTAACACCTTCAGACACGCAGAGCTGGTGGCATGAATTATGCAGGTGCTCTACCCCCTCAGACTTCCTGCACCTGAAATGGAAGTATCTTGGCCCACAAAGATGATAAAGATGTAGATGTTCTGCAGAAACTTGGCACAGCGATTTCAGCGGCATGTTGTTTGGCCTGTTAGACAACATGTAATTGACAGTGGTGCAAGTTGAGCTGGTTTTGTTTGTTCTGCATCCACTTCACACGACTTCACATGAATTTCTTGGTTTATTGGGAACTGCTTATCAGATCACCTTTCAGGCCTTGCTAAAAAGGTTGCTTTCAGGCCTGTCCCAAACTGACAGCGCTCAAAAAATGACCCCAAGGTTCCATTCAGTTTACACTCATTTTCCAGGGTAGAAATGAAGTATATTTGAATGTACTAGAAATGTGCTTTAATATCAGCAAGTACATTTCAAGCACGTTATTGTTTTGTGTGCTAAATACAAATGCAACATATATATCTTTACATATGTAATTACAAGTACTTTTTACCTCAGTAGTACTTCACTGTACTTAATACAGTCATCATCAAAAGAATAGTTGCACAAATAGCTGCACCCAGAAGGAATCAAACGACAGGAACGAAACTTGGTGGATAGGTTGCATGCAAATGATTCAAGTTTCAGGCTAAACAAGGACGTAAACAAGGACGGGCCTTATCACTGTGCCTGACTGACCCATTCAATAAGCAGTGATGCCCCTGTTAGTGCCGGCACCCTTGGCAGACGGCTGCACGACGCAGGACTACATACACACAGACCGTTATGATGACTGCCCCTAACACCACCTCAACGTCGCCAAAGACTGTAATGATGTCGTGCCAGACTGTCATGGAGTGACTCAGAACTCCATGCCAAGACATCTTCTATGTTGTGTTAGCAAACAAGGTGGCCTGACGCCATACTGAGAGACACTACTTCTGTATGTGTAGCTCAATAAATATCGATCATATCAGTCTAAATTGATCATCATTTATTGTTCCTGGTAACCTTTATCTTCCTTCCCAATAGCACTGCAATCCCACACCTCCTTTCGGGGCAAAACTGTTCTTGATGAGTGTATAAGTATGCTAATTTGCACCTTCAGGTTAAGAGTTATGTCGATTTTAATGTACTAGAAGTGTATTTTAATATGCACCTTAATAGCACACTTTCAGTAAGTTAATCATGAGTGCTAAGCTAAGTATCCTCCAGTGTACTTTTCTGTCTCCTGGGTTGTGATGTAAACTAGTTCTTGACCCCTGGAGAAGTTGGAAAGTTGTGGAAGCAACTTATCCCTCTTGTCTGAACGAAGTTCCCCCAGCCGGTTTTAGCCAGCGTGGGTGAGGCCACGTTCACCTGCTCCTCTGATCGTGCCTTAGCCTCTGGCATATTTCATGCTGGAGGAAGTTGAATAATTGCTAGGTTTTGCAGAACAGTCACACTTTGGTGGCACCGCTAGATTGGTGCCATCACCTCCTCAGAACGTTCTCGGCAGCACAGATTTGGTCTCCTGCTATCTGAAATGTAGGAACCATTGTGTGAGTCTCTTCCCCCTCTCTCTCTCTCTCTCTCTCTCTATTTAGCTCGCTCGCACTCATTCACTCACTCACCGAATCATTTTCTTGCACATAAAGGCACACATTACTGACTCAGACTTACCTGAATGTCCACGTTCCATCAGCTCCCGCGAACATAAAAGATGTCACAGTCATCAGTCACCTCCCACCATCTCTCCCTGAATGCATTTGGACCTTCATTGCCAGGTATTTCTTCATTGTCTACAGCCTTCAAGCAATTCAGATATTTAGACCCAGTGTCTCACCTCCTGAAATTGTGCTCTGTTTGTGCTCCGTCATGTCTGCTGGCATCTTTCGCCGTCTCCGGCTTTAGCGCTAACGCGTGGGCCACACTTTGTGGCTAAACCGAGGCTTACGGGCTGTGTATTGATTGGCAGAGATCCAAGGCTGGCTCTAATTTGACCCGCTGAAATTTCGAGGGGCCTCTTGCAGGTCTCTCAATCACGACTGGCGTGCTTCGGCCCCGTGGCCATTAGCCGGCGTATTGGCTGTCTTATCTGCGGCCAACTCATCAGGGAACGCATTTGCAGCCTGCCAATGCATGTCCGACACACACGCCCAAGTGCGTTTGTGTGTACGCGCATGAGTGCGTCCCCCAGCACCCCCCTCACACCCCCACCCCATTACCCGACCCTACCGCCGGCCGCATGATAAATTGGTAGGAACATTTCTCCCTCACACAACAGTATTGAATAAATTTAGCCGCATCTGAAATGGCAGCGAGATATGAGAGGGAGCATACAGTAAAATAAACTTGCAGGGCATTTCATATTGAATAATGGATGTGCCAAAAGCCATTACGAAATCATGTGGATTTCTGCTCCCCAGTTGCCACAGGGAGAGGCGAAAAAATCTTGCAAATATCAATAATAAACTACGCGCCTGATTCAGTGAATTCTCACCGTTTTCGCTTTTTCTCGGTGACTGCTTTAATTAACTGTGAAGCTGACTGAAGATTAAAACTCTCCGTTAAAGACGCGCCTGCTTTTTGTTATCTTTAGTAGTAGCATATTTTGCAGGGAGCGAGATTGTTGTTTTTGTCGTAGGTAGCTCACTCCGCAGGGTGCTTGCTTTTAGCCATAGCTTTGGGTTATAGAACACAATATCGTTTGTCTAAAAACTGATGACTATAGAGGATACGCACTGAGGCCCAGTGGCAGACGAGGACGAAGTACACAAACCATGTAGTTGAGTTAAAGTAGAGATCCCCAATGTAAAATCCTCCTCCAGGGTCCTGGAGGGTTCTCCAGGAGTAACAGTACTAAAGTATTTACCTTCAAATGTACTTAAGTATGGAGAGTAACAGGAGCATGATTTATTACGGCTCTAATGTCCTATTATCATTTCTGGAACAAGACTCTTAATCAGCTCAGTGTAGGTGAAGAGACTCTAGTGTCTCTCAGTCCACCAGTCTTTAGTAGAAGCTCATTAATTAGTCTGACACTGATGATATTCAAATCATCATCAGCACAGAACACTGAAGGAGAACAGGGTCCATTAGCTAGAACTATAAAATAAGTTTCTGCAAACAAGAAAAGTTTCTGTTAAAGATTTATTTGCAACTTAGTTACAAGTTTAATAAGAACTTGCTTTTAACAGGATCATAAATGAGTTTTTCTTTACTGTACTGCATCTGTAGGTCTCTGTTCATAATCATAAACTAGCCAAAACACATTTGCTATAAAAGGAAATATTGTTACTATAAATCCCGTGCACATAAGCCAAAAGGAACGACACATTTCACGTAATGTAGTGGAGTAAACAGTAAGATACTAGGCTTTGAAATGTGGTGGTGTTGGAAACACTTCAGTACAGATACAAGAAAAAACTACTTAAGTACAGTAACTAATTACATTCACGGCTGAGGCCTTTTTTCTGCCAGAATACGCCACTTCAGTCGGACGGGGTGCGCAAAACATTCTACAACAAGTCTGTGTTTATTAAGGGACCCTGAAAAACTTCTTGTTGTTGCCATTTCTAGTTCCGCCTTAAATGGTGCAGCGGTTACACTCTGGTTCAGTGTGGCAACAGGCATGAATGCTCCCCCCCTTCCTTCAGCTGGCCACACGTGGGCATTAACAAATGCTTTCCCTGCGTCATCCAATTAAAGTCACGTCCAGCTCAGTCTATTTCAGAATAACGAATGTGTTGATTTTTAAATAAACCAAATTTAGTATGTTATTGATTTGGTAGGGATGAATTATAAAGGACAGGGAAGCCTGAACGTGCAATAATGAGCTCTTCCTCAATGCTCCACTGCATTGATGCATCGTGTTCAGGCTGGGCTTAACTGAACTTGGATGCAGTCGCCACACATCTTTAGGGGCACGTCAGAACTTCCTTTTGTGACTGTCTTCTCTTTTAGCAGTATCATGGATATCTATGTATCAACATTTGTCATTTGAAAATGACTTGTTTGTGTTTGCCTGCTTATGCTTTCACCAGACTGCAGCCTTTTTTGGGCAAAAGCAAGTGAGGCCAAAGTATTGAAATGCGTTGTGATGCAAAATCGACATCACGTGGGGTATAACCACATATGTGTACCATTACACTTGTAGCAAACACCTCTTCAGGAGCATCTACGATTGAACCGTACCTCCCCAAATAGCACTCTCGAGCCACCTAAATCAAACACAAGATATTGAAATAGTTCTCTCCAAGGACTTTTCTGTGCATCCTAATCCTGAGGGATCCAAACAGTCAGCTTTCTCTAACAGGCGTCTTCTATACAAGCTACAAACAAGGATTCTACGTATACTGTATATATTACGGAGGCCTTGTATTTGGTGCCATCCATGAGTCATGCTTCTTCTACATAGGCCTACAAGAACGAATGAATATTTCATTCCTCATGATGATGCAAGTTTGTTGTGACAGTAGCCAGCACTGATTCACTCAGGAACATTCTAAAGTATTAAAGAGTAGTTCTTGAGCTGTGCTGACCGCATCTTTTGTAGTAGGCCGCTTAACTGAAGTCCCTCAAGTTCCACATGGCAGAGCATGGATACACGTTAGCTATCCAGTGCTGTATACACGTACTCTGGCAGTGGCTTTGCACGGTAAGTGCGGCCCTCAAGGCCACGTTTGTCCTAGAAACACATATCGCAATAAAACGAAGATTTACCAAGCAGCCCTGTTCAGCAGTAACATCTGTTCAAAAGCGCATGACACGTGTCAGAACTGTAAACTAGCAGGCTCCTCTGTGTGCTCTGCCAACTCTGCAGACTTTCACATCATCCCATGGAACACATGGTAATGGATGATGCTCCCTGAGCTTCATTGGCTTGTGTGCACATGCTGTTTGTTAGCATGCGTTGTGAGTCGTTTGCTTACAGATGTCTTCAAAAAGCAACATTAGCTAGAAATTCAGCACAGATGTGTTCTGCTTATTAATCATCTGTTTACGAGTGTTAGGAGGGCTGGTAGGTGGTAGGCCCTGTGAATCGAACACTGATTTGTTCCATTATGTGCTATAAGAGTATTGATGCTCTCACAAGGGATGGGCAATATGCCAGTGTTATCATTATACCTCTTTACATTGCTAATTACACCGGATTACATCACGATGTGCGTTTCTGAATATTTCATGGACGTCATTAGTTCTTAAGGAGCGGCGAGCGTCTGCACCCTTCATTACAAAGTGAGTATAATTGGGCCTGGTTAACTGGATTCAGTGTGGTGCATGTTTAGTATATAACATGTTGAAGAAAAATGATGGTATTCATAGCTAGCATGCCTTATGCAATAGTTAGCATACCTCTCGCATGCCCTAAAAGTATCATCTTCCGTCGAAACTGCGGTCTTCTTTAGGCAAAGCCGGCGAAGCGATAGTATTGGAAATGCAAAATCCACATCACGTACGGTGTTGTCATGATTTGTCTGTCATTACACTCGTACCAACCACCTCTTCAGGAGTCCGTGCAATTGCACCTTCCCTACCTAAACTGCACCCTCGACCCAAGGAAATGAAACACATTACGCACTAGTCCACCCCTTTAACATCTCTGCCTACATTACAGAGCATAGCCGCATAGGTCAACAGGTCCACACAAGGAAGAGGAATCTTCTTATCATCAAGTGCCAACAGAGAATTCAAATGATCCTTGCACCTCTTTGTCATCTAGCTAACCTGCGGTTGCCTCAGTTGGACCCAGAGACCCTACTTGAGGCCAAAAACACATTCATTTAAGGGGTATAAGGTCAAAGACTGTTTCAGAGGGTGCATCGCATATAGGCTTATATAGCCTTATCAGCCCATGCTCTAAATCTGAAGAACTTTGGGGAAGTATTTTATGGCCAGTCTGACCTGTTCTTAGGCTATTACTCATGCTGAATGCTTCAGATGACCTTTGCGAGATGCCTGTGACAGACAGCAGATGAGGGTTTGAGGTCGATTTAAAGAACATGGCCTTCATTTAAGCAGGGCCGTCACGTTAGAGGAATACTTCAGTCAGAATTGATAATGATGCTAATAAGGAGGCGCTGGTCAAGATGGTCAAGGACAGGGCTGGGCGATATGGACCCATAATCACATGTTGGTATTGTTAGACTGAATGGCGATACACTATATATATATATATATATATATATATATATGGGCTAAATGTTCAGTTGTAAGTGACAGGGTTACCTTCAACATGTAGATATAGAATTACATTAAATAGGAAGTTGTGAAGTTGTGACTGGGCAACCGGTATCGTATCAGCTTCTGTTGTTGCTATAGGGACCATATTTTTAGAAATGTGGTAGACCACTGCACTTTCCTTATATGTAGGGCCCACCACCACTTCCACTCAACCATCTCACTAAGTGAGAAGCACAGACTCTCTGGTAAACGGCGGTGTGCATGGTCACCATATTCTTAATTTCCAGTTTATCGCAGTGTAGTTACGTACTGACGTTTTTACGTCGGTAGTGACGCCTGTAACTCGCATTTCTAACATGATTTTGATTACGTGGTTTCGTTTCGGTTTCGGTTGGGCACGTATGCCCAATTTCTTGGTAACTCATGAGACATAATTGATTATCAATCTCGATTAAGCAGTTCAGGCTTTTTAACTGGAGATAAGATGCTGTAAGATAAGATAAAATTCCTGAATGAAGATAAGATGACAAGATCCGTGATATGATTTTGTGAAAAATCTTCATGCAAATTAGCATTACAGATAGGACGTTTATGTGTTAAGGCCCCGGCTCTTCTTCGACTCTGTAGAGCGGCGCTGCGTCTCCCTCCATGAGTACTTGTGAGTTGTAGGGAAGGGATGGCGGGGCACCCTGCACGGCTTCACGGCACTGGCGCTGCTTTATGGAAGAAACGAGTCATGTATTTTAATGCAACATCAAACTCATTCATCTTCTAAGCCGCTTATCCTTCTGGGGTTGCGAGGGGGAGCTGGAGCCTATCCCAGCACTCATTGTGCAGAAGGCAGGAAACATGGTGGACAGAACACCAGTGCATAGCAGGACAGACACACACCTGGTTGGCGGGGGGTGAGGTTTAGCATCTCCAGTTCACCTGACTGCATGTCTTTGGACTGTGGAAAGAAACCAGAACACTCTGTTGGTTCCGGATGGGTTTATATTGGTAATATATTTATAGTCATATTGTGCTTTGCTGGCGTGTCTGCTGGGATAAAATGTCTGGGGTTAAAAATGTTAAGTGTTGAGTAAATATGTTTAAATAAACCAAGACACAAAAAACATGTAGCCTATTTAATTTATGCAATGCTGAAAAAATGGCTAATTGAATCAAAGGCTATGAAAAAAACGTGTTTGGTTACTAATGTTACTTTTTCTTTGGTTTCGGCTTCGACCTAAAGATTTCGTTTTGGTGCATCCCTAATGTTTGTTGAGGTATCATTTAGGACGGAGAAATGTCTTTGCATTGCTTTCAGTTCTTAATAATGTCAGATAAAGTAGCAAGTCCGGTTGATTGTCTCAGTTTCCCCTTAATAATGTCCTTAACGATGCGTCATTGCCAACAGGGTCAGAACTTCTTTCATTGGAGGAACGTATAGTATTAAAAGCTTAATTAATCCTGAATACAAGGACAAAGACAAAACTATGTGCCCCCCTTAATGTTAATGGTGTTTAACAGAATTGTTGGCCTGTGTATTTCCTCCCTGATGTTTTCTAACGAAACATGACACATACTTAAATAACAATTACCCCCCTAGTTAGCACTAGTTGCTACCAGTAGATGTAAGTGAATGGCTGCCAATTAGTAGCATCATGCTAACTGGTAGTTACAAGCTTCTGTTCATCGTTAGTCATGTTAGCCTATCTGAATGAGCGCCGTCTTAAAGCCAGTCAGTGATCATAATCCTAGCTTATTATCAGCACGGAGATTTTGTAGTATTAATGCTGTCAGAGCTAATACGGCACATCAAACCCAAGCTGTTGTTTTGGTGAACCAAAAAAAGGCCCAATTTATGCATTGTGGATTTGCGCTTTGACGCCTCCTAATAGCTGGAGCTAATTCAGGAGCGTATTTGATAATTAATCCGTCACCCAAAACGCAGAGAGTGTTGAGTAGGTAGGCGACAGGTCCCCGCCGTCGCAGTGTCGCAGTTCCTCTGGGCTTTCGCACGGGAGCATATCAGGCGTCTGATACTCACCTCAATCCTAATCAGACAGTCTGCCGCCTCTCAGCTCAGTATCGGCTGGATCCAATAAGAGTCGCCGGCGTAGGGAAGAGGAGGAGGAGGAGGCGGCCCACGGCAGCTTCATGTTTTGCCTGTAGATAAGTCCCAAACTGCGAGGCACTTTCAAGTGTTCACAGACGTTAGCTTTTTGATACATCACTGATGCGGCGCCAACGCGAAGCTGTTGAACACGGAAAGGACTCTGTCGCGATTTGCAATATTGGATTTTGTTCCGTTTGTGTTTCTGTTTGTTTGTGCCTTTCCTCCATTAGAACTGTCTACTTATTGTTGAATGATTGATGATAACGATGCACAAACGGCTGCGGCCCAGACGCTCTATCAGATTTCCAGAAATGTGTGCACGTGCAGGAGAGCCAGAGAGAGTGAGAGAGAGAGGGAGGGAGAAGGAGAGCTGATTGTGGATGAGTATCTCTGGGAAACAATGTGAGGGCACAGCGGTTGTGTGAAATTTAATTTCTGCTCAAATACAATCAGTAAGCTCAGTGCAGCTTAGGAAATTACTTGCTCCATTCTCATACGTGAGCCCGGCTCGAGAGCGGAATAAAGTGCACTTAAAGGCAAAAGCATAAACACGCAAGGAAACGGAACGGACCGGTTCCCTTTCTTAAACCCGGCCTGAGAAACTCTGCTCGCGAGTTATCGGAGTGGTCGGGCTGTTAGGGAAAACATTCCCCTCCTTTAATTGACTGAAGCTTGTTTGACACAAATGTGCGGATTGCATTAGCATATTTTAATTATATTGAGAGCAGCCTCTGTGCAGCCCCGGAGTGTTCCTGCAGAGGGGAAGAGATAAAGCTACCCTCCTTTTAGAGCACACGCTCACCTCGATACCCCGTTTTCCTTGATGAAGTCTGGTTACCTGAAGAGCTTCCCTTAGTGCATGTTCTCTGCCTGCCATTATTGCTCGATTTGGAGAAGTTTGAATCAAGCACGCTTTCTTCCGGCCAAGCTGTTAAAAATTATCAGTGGCAGTTTTGAAGGTCTGAGCAGTAATTTCAGTGTTTGGCCGTGCTGTGTGTGTGTGTGTGTGGCTCAGGTTTCGAGGCGTGCCTGGAGGGTGTAATGTTGTTGCAATTGTGCTGCACTCTGTCCAATGAACAGGGCTTCCTGGCTGGAGTCGGTGCTTGGCCCCCTTCCCATCATTGCTGCCTCAGCGGCCGCTGCCTCTCCCAGGCTGCGACAATTCCGCTAAACTTATCAGGGCTAATGTGAGCAGAGCGTTGATTCCGGCACACCGCTGTGCTGTGATAAGGCATCAGTCGCTCTGGAACCCCTCCATGAGGACTTTATCTGAAACCCTGGGAGAAAGAGTGGCCTCGTCCTCGCCCCACCTCCCTGTTCCAAACTCCCCCCGGCACTCTGCCCTGATAGAGAGGCCAACACTTGGCCCTCTGTGACCAGTCTCACTAACACCTGGCCCTTTCTGTCTCCTCCACTCATCTCCATTACCATCCGTTATCCTCTCATATCTCTTTTCCCCTCTCCACCTCATGTCTTTCTCCGGGGCCGCTATCGGCATGACCTCGCCCCGCTCTTCTCCCTCAGGGGCCTCCAGCCCTCCCACTACTGGACGCTCTCCCTGAGCGCTACTCTCAGCCTTTCAATGGGGCTTTCACAGCCCTCAAAGGCTCCTCTGTCTGCCTGTGTCTGCGATTCATACACCTCCTTTACCGGCCAACCTTCTGCCCTCGGGAATACTGGAGGTGTCACGGACACGCTTCCAATCTCCGTTTTGGCAGTTGATCCGGGGCAAGTCAGCGTGCCATGGAGCAGAGTTTATCAGTAGCGCATGGGGTGCGGGATAGAAAGAGGATACTTCAAGAGTTTTTGTCAAACGTGATGCATCCTGTTAGGGATGCGACAGTCCTGTATATTTGTTTATTCCAATAACAATCCAGTAAACTTGGATCCTTGGGTCATACTTCTATATCACTGATGTCAGAACAAAACTTACTCCAACATCTCCAAAGAGTAACTTTACTGGTGAAGAATAAAGATTTCTTTTATGCTTAGTCCACGTTCATATCAGTCTAAATACACTCGTCGTCAAAGAATAGCTGCACCCAGAAGGAGGTGTGGGATTGCATAAAGGTTAAAGGTTACGAGGAACAATAAATGGTGATAGATTTAGACTGATATGATCAATATTTATTGAGCTACACATACAGAAGTAGCGTCTCTCAGTATGGCGTCAGGCCACCATGTTTGCTAACGCATCCTGTCTGACGTCTCGGCATGGAGTTGTCTCCATGGTGTCCTGTGATAATCCACCCATCAGAGGAACAACATACCACCCACGCACATTCACCCCACCACCACCAGTACAGGTTCTCGTTGCGGGTGCCAGCGCACACTCTAAATGTGATTATGTCAGTTTTGTCCAACTATGAATTTAGGTGGAGAGTGAATACGTTTGCACTGCCAACCTGCCAAACTGTTGCCACACATGGTAAAACCTCAATACGGCACTATAGTTCTGCTTCCTGATACACCCGTGTTCCTGCAAACACAAGGACTCAAGTTAATACAACCAAAACAGTTGTAAGCCAAGGTGCCATGACAGTAGTGTGGAGGCTGACTTCACAGCGAGCTTTAGCCAGGCGGAAGCATTTTGAAGGCTGTGAACACGCAGTGTATTAAAGCTATGGCAAACATTCTACCAGACCGTACAGACAGCCAAGTTATTCCAGCTCACATTGTTCTGACAAATGAGTGTGCAGCATCCTAGGAGCATGAGCCATCTTAATGAATCTTCTAAACCTCTTTTTAACTCTGCATTGTGGAAGAAATGGCACTACCCAAAACATGCCAGGAAAAGCTTCTTATGCCGCAGTTTATTGTGGTAACAGTATATGCCATAGTACTCTTTCTAGCATGGGGGTGCCACATAGCGCATTGACTTCCAGATGCCTGGCTTAGATCATTAAAGCTGGGGAAACAGCCATGCTGTGATCGCACTTTGTCGATTCACATGTTTAACAATGAGGAGCTTGTTTGGATGACCTTTACCGTTGGCCGGACGCTCAAGGCCTTTGAATAGTAAACCATGGAAACGCGGTCTCCCCTCTTATAAATATGCCAGCACCTGAAATATTGGTAGACTTCCTGCGGTGGTTATGAATGATAATCTAGCTGAGGAGAAGTGAGCGGTACAGAAAAGTTCAGCGATTCCTAAAAAAAAAAAAAAAGAGAGAGAATCTCAGTTTTCAGCCAGTTTATCTGTTTTGTCTCTAGCGCAGGGATTCGCAGGGTGACCTTCTCTGTTCACTGAGTTGGAGAAGACTGATGAGTATTTCTGCCTGTCTGCTTTTCCTCCTGGGTTTGTTATCTGGCTCGAGTCGGCCAGACGCTGAGGGAGATGGGCTTTCTGAAGCTTTTGCTTTGAGCGCCGAGGACACGCGCCTGCAGATCTGCTCCTAATGACAAACGTCTGGACTGTTAAAACTGTTGAGCTCGGCTCAGGCTCACTTACAGGAGGTCTGAGGTCAATCAGACTCCTGTTCTCTCTTACACACACACACACACACACACACACACACACAAACACACAACCCAACCAGCACACTCAGGCCTATTCAGGTCTGTTGACAATGAATATTGCTGCAGGATCACAGAGGAAAGGTTTTTCTACCCTGCATGCTGCTGGATAGTTTCACTCTGCAGCCAAGCCCCATTAACCTCTCATACAAAAGCCATGGCAGAACTTCCCAGAACTTGCCCTTGTCCTACCCAGGAACCTCCGGTGGGGGGGTTGGGAGGGGCCCCTGAGCTGGCTGGGCCCAGAGGAGAGCGAGCGAGTGGGTGGGCTTCCCCTTGTGAGAAGAGAAAAGGAAGATGGCTCTTTGATGATAATTAGGAGTGACCATAGCGACTGCTTTTTCCAGGTCTGCCATAGCTACGGAATCTCTGAGGTCACCTAATGAAAGATCACAGCCTGGGCAGACATGGCTCTTGTCATCGATGAGTAAGGCTGCTGAACTAGGATCAGTGGGATCAGTCTCAGTAGTAAATGAAAGGAAGGGAGAGCTGGTCTTCACTTTGAAATTTAATCCAGTCGTTCGGAAAACAGTCTTGATTTACACAGTGTACCCCGAGTGTAGTCAATCAGCCAAGACATGCTTTTTTTTAGTGTTGTATTAGCTACAAGGCTAACGTAGCTAACAAGAAGCAAAAGGCTTATTATTCTGAAATATGAAGTATGAATACTGTCAAATGTATACTGCCTACTCAGTTAAAAGTGGAACTAGGGAGCCCAAAATATACTTGAGTAAAAAAGTGCATCAATATTTAACCATACTAAAGTATGTTACCCTCCTCATAGAAGGTTCTCCTTGTGTTTATCTTAAAGCTTTACTTTAGAATACAATTGAAGACATCAAAATATAAAATAGCACTCATGGAATTATACAGTCCACCTTAAAAACCTCCAGAATGGAGCTTTATAGGAGGATGAAGCAGCTTTCTTAACCTGCAGTGGAGGCTGATAGAACAAGGTTTATTTCTAAGCAGGTTTGGAGCAATTCTATTGGTCGGTCCATCATGAATATTCACTAGACTGAAAGGAGAACTAGAGCTTTTACACTGTGCAGAAAAAGAGATCAAAGTTTTTACACCACTAAATATATATTAGAGGTGGAGATATGGAGAAATATCATACT
>CM067490.1:31225808-31311130 GCA_034552555.1 Semaprochilodus insignis | reverse complement strand
AATGTAATCCTCAGCTAAACTTTACAGAATGTAATCCTCAGCTAAACTTGCGTGATGCTGACCAGGCCTACCGTATCACGCTGGTGTTTCATGTATTAACCTATTAAATAAGGCTGCGTTAACAGGAAAGAGCTGATTTCTGCAACAGCACTTTCAGTGTGAAGTGTCTGATTCATCCGACCCTGTTCCGTATTGCCCTCAGGCTTTTCTCTAGTCAGAGAGAAGCATAAAAATAGCTGACCACTGGAGTGGCCGGAGGGTTGGCTTGTGTTCCTCAGCACACTCACTCGCTCACAATCTGTAGGCTCAGGGGGCAGTGTGGGCGCCGCACAGGCAGAAAGCAGTGCTTTAATACTGAGAGTTTTAAAGAAAAGAGCTGTCGAGGCAGAGCGATGATGCCTGCAGCAGCTGGCCAACCCAAGAGCCCAGCGTGACCATGTCAGGGCCACAGGGGCTGGGGCCGACAGGCTGAGACCATCACCCTTGCCTTCGGGGCTGTTTATCTGACCCCACGACCTTCAACCTGCAAGGGTCGCCCAGGGTGGAAGAGTTTCAACTTGGGGTCAAACTCGGGGGTTTGTTTTTTACTCCTCCACCTGCTCAGAGGAAATCAGGGCATGTTTTATTCATGTGTCAAGTTTTCCAGTATCTGTGTGTGCGCGAGAGAGGGCGTGTTTCCAGTTTCAACACCATTTTAGACCAACAGCTGCCCATTTACATTCTCTCAACATTTAACGAGCAATACAGATTACAAGCCTGTGAAGTTACAGTAACAGATGTCATGTTTATTTCCCTTCTACTGTAGAATTACCAGTTCAGAGATGTAAATGGTTTTCCTTTTTATGACGGTGACGTTTTTCTGAAACTGTACTTATTGAACTGCTGACTGTAGAGAAAGTGTAGGAGCTGATCTAGGGGATGTGAAAGAGTGAAACTAACTGTCAATCTCCATTTATCCTCCTCCAAGACACAAGATGTACACAAGGTCCACTATTTAAAAGGGATCTGCTTGTTGTAGTCATCCCTCCAAGGCAGATATGCAGTAGGGCATATATATAAGATAAGATAAGATAACCTGTTATTATCCCACATGGGGCAATTTGCATCGTTACAGCAGAAGAATAGCAGCAGAACAGATACAGAACAAGAGGTAGACTAAAGTGCAGGTTTACAGAATACAAAATAAGAAATGACAGAAAATAAATAAATCTCTATTGTTAGGTTAAAAATACAATAAAATACAATAAGAAACTATATAAACTTACATTGTAATTGGACAGATATGTATTACATGGTTAATATATATTCTCAGTATGTGGAGTATTTTAGAAATACTTGTTTTTCTTTGGACAGCGATGATATGGGTTAATGAGGAAAAAACACCTTCACCCACACACTCACGCCTAAAGGGCACAATTAGGTTATTAAGATATTATCATTATTTTTTTTTTTTAATTATTATTATTATTATTATTGTTATTATTATGTAAATTCTTGTCTGCCCTGCAATGGACTGGCAGCCGTCTTAGCCGCCCAGTGAGCACTGGGATAGGCTCCAGGCACCCAACACAACCCAGAGGGATAAGTGGCTTAGAAGATGTATAAATTAATATAATGCCAATCCTGTTGAAAGGACAAAACTGATCTGACAGTAAATACAGTTAACCAGAAATAAACTCTTACAGTATGTACAATTGTGCCTACAAATTCTAGTGGCGTCAGCCGAAGAGTCTGGCTGTCTGCTAAGGCAATGAAATCTACTTTTTCTTTACACTTTGGCTTTGTTGTTGTTTTTTAATGTTATTTCTTTTTTGGCATTGCAAAAACTGCAGCTACAGATCTGTTTTTCTGTAATCTCCGCATCAGGACATCAAGTGGGATGTGATTTCAAGAGCCATCGAATTGTACTTGTGGTGAATAAGGTCTTGGCTGTTGTACCCCCTTTTGCTTCTTAGCTTTGATTCTTAACACCGTCATTACAAAACACTTGTCTAATTATTTGTAAAGTGTCAGATTGCAGTTAGATTTTGACACCCCGTTGTAGGGCTGTGTAATTGTTTAGGAAATAATTTCCAGTTTTTTCCTGGTTTAGGACAGAAAAACTGTTATAGCCTCAATGGTCTGACAGTATACCAACGGTGTACCTGCAGGTACCAATGTACACCTCCCCCCTGTGAAGAAATATTTACTGAGCTACACATACAGAAGTAGTGTCTCTCAGTATGGGGTTGGGCCGCCATGTTTGCTAACCCAACATGCAGGACATCTCGGCATGGAGTTGTAGAGGTTCCTAATGGTGTCCTGTGATAATCCATCCCATGCAGCTTGAATATTCTCACACAGTTCCTGCAGATGGTGCGGTAGGGGTGGAGGTAGAGTGACACAAGGCCTTCTGCAGGGCTGTTGGGGCAATCAGGTATAGTGATAAGGCCCATCCTTGCTTACATCACATGTGCGGCTGAGCATAAAACTTGAATCACTTGCATGTCTCACGATGTCAAACCTGCCCACCAAGTTTCATTCCTGTCGTTTGATTCGTTATCAACTTATGCAACTATTCTTTTGATGATGAGTGCAACGAAAGGTGGTACAGTCTTGCATAACTAAAGGGACTGAAGATGGTACCACCCCAGTGACAGTGTAGTAATGTACTCTTTTTGAAAGTGTTGCAAAAAGCTGCACACAATCATTGACAGTGTGTGTGTGTGTGTGTGTGTGTGTGTGTGTAAGAAAGTGGGAATTACATATCGACCAGATCTTGTTTTGGTAATTGGACATACAGAGTAGATAAAAGTTGACTTCTCTTACGTCTACATCCATCACGTACGTACTGTAGTCAGTATATCAGTACATTGTTTCCCTTGTACACAGACATCTCAGTTATGCCGTCAGTAGAAGAGATGAATGCTCCGTCTACTCCAAGAATGTTCTGGAGTGAAGTATAGTGGCTGACCAGAGGCACGCAACTGTCATAGTTGTTTCTTCTGTGTGGAATGTGGACGGAGGCTTTGTCCCTGCAGCTGTTTGCTGGAATGAGAGAATCTAATCTGAGATAGCGGAGAAATTTTTCAGTCTCGTGGACACATTCTCACTTCTGCAAAACCCGCAACGAGGCCGTGACCGGCATACAAGCCCTCCGTCTAACTATAGCTCTTAGGGTCAAGGGCAGGGCTGAGCTGACTGCACTACTTGAATGAGGTGTTTGTGTTGGTCTGAGGTTAACAACAAGCATTCATCATGTATTTGCATGCTTTGTTCTTGTTAGAGAGGCGATGGAGTGTATATGTCACGACGAGACAAAGAAATGCCGCACTTAAAAATACAGTTTGAAGCTGCGAGTGCAGTGATTTATATCAGCGTCCCACATACAGCACTGCTAATCATGCTCTCCTTCAATCAAACATGAGGCTGGGGAGGTGTTAGTGATGATATCCACAATATGCCCAGAAAAGCATATGTCAGATTGTGCGGTGATTTATCACAGTTATGACAAATATTGCCATGTTGCCCAGCCCTTGTCTGAGTGTCAGTATAGCAAATGAGGGACAGCATGACACTCTATTGTGCGAGACAATCAGTGCCAGAAGGCAAAATAGAGTAGAGCTCAACAGCAGAGCTTTAATCTGGCCTGAGAACTTTCTGTTTGAGCCAGATCCAACCTGACACACAGCGTCAGTCCAAACCCGACCCAAGCCTGAACAAATTCCATTCAAACTTGACCCGGTTGAACCACATTGTTAAGTTTTGAGTCAAGTCTGTACAGACTTTCCATAATGCACCCTTCTTACAATGTGCAGTGCTGATATAGTTTTAGTCCCCAAACTATATGTCTGCATATAGAACATATTACATGTCATGTACTGAGGATATATTAGTCTGCAGACACACAGATGGACTACAGTCTGTAACTGTAGAACTACAAAGTGCTCCTGTATGGTCAGTGGAGCTGATAAAAGGAGGTGGACCTAATTGTGGTCTAATGCGGAGCTACTGCCCATCCTGTGCGCTCTGATGCTGCTGCTGCTTCGGCTAGGTGCCACTGCCTGCCTGCATTAACAACCAGTTTGCCTACCTACGGAGCCCATCCAACGATCCTGCTGTTCAATCACAGACTAATCAGACATCAGAAATACTTGATAGCTTTCCCAGTATGCTAAAGCTCTGGACAACGTAAGATGGACAACGTGGTCTGAAAGACTCTGTAGTAATTGGACCCAACACATCTGACTTTTACAGGGTGACTTGTAGCAGATCATGCATGCCGTAATTTGAAGCATAACGTTTTTTTTTTTTTTTTTTTTTTTAATAGAAACCGATAAATAGAAAATGAGCAATAAAATGTGCAGAAATATGCCGCATGTAAGTGTGCAGTCTTTAAGAGGACAAGTTAACTTGTTTTCACTTAGGAAACCAATGATACTTGTCATTTTACCAGACTTTTTAAACTTTTGGATATGACTAAAACATGAAAAAAAAAAACTTTTGGCTAAACAAAATTAATGCCATTTTGGCTGCACTGTTCAGGACTTGATTGATTTACTGTTCATTTTCCATGCATCCATTTCCTCAAGGGATTTTGGCTTCAGCAGGCCAAATTTAAAGTGCTTTAAGGTCATGAAATCAGTGAAGAATAAAGAAATTAGACAAGACTAAGTGAGGGGCGGCCAGTGAGAACCTAAACATGAAGTTTATACCCAACCCTGTCTGAACCCCCGACTAGACCTAACTGCTCCCGATATTTAAGATCTAGCGCATATCTCTATAGAGGATACACATACTTACATGCACAAGCTCTCTTTTATCTCTGCATTAACAGGGCTAATCGCTCAAGTGTGTGTGTGTGTGTGTGTGTGTGTGTGTGTGTGTGTGTGTGCCACACACAGATTTGATTAATGGCAGCGAGTGCAGCACAGTCTGCCCGCAGTGCCAGGGAGTTTGCGAGCAAGGTGTGTGCGTGCAGAGAGCCGGTTTCACTGGTCCACCTCCCAAGGTTTTTGCGAATCTGAAGATCAATAGCTTCCTTGAGGTGTGGGCCGATCAGGATTACAGCGAGGCTGAGGGCGTGTGAGGTTCTGGGCCCTGTTGAAAGCAAAGCCCACACTGGAGATTGACGGCGAGTGGCACACCATGTTGATCATTATCACAATATTGACTTTCTGCAGTGATAATATTGCAGAAGGCTGCGAAACGCAAATGAGCCTTTAGGGATGTGTTTCCGTGGTAGAACCTTCCTGATCCTGATCTTTATGCACCTTTGACAGTTCCACAAAAGAAGTATGGGATCTATACGTCATACACATTCCACTAGCGTCTGAATATATTAAAAGCGTCTCTTCTGTTATTTCGCCTGTATTGAATCTTTGGGTCATTTTTATGTCAAGAGCGGAGGAAATTGATTAATCTAGCAACTAGGAATGTGTAATGATATCAAATTTATATCACGTAATTGCATAAAATATATTGGCATCTGACAGCTGTTAATATTTGACTGGTGTTTTTATAAAATAACGATTTTTTTTTAATAAAAGTCTGATTTTTATTCCACATTTCATGGACTTTTCTGCACTCAGTCCAATTAAAGAGCTTAATTAAGCTCACTTTTTAATCAAGCATGCCCTCGGTGGCTAAATATTGACAAGATCCACAATATTATACCATCTGTGTGAAGCAAGACGCCATGGTTCTGCTACAAATAGCTCTTTTGTTATTGACACCTCATCAAACAAGCACATCACCACACTCTAGTCACTACTAGCCACACACCCAGACAGTGACATCTCTCTCACACACAAAACTCGCACAACTAGACCCACACCCCAACACAGAATGACACGAACAATACATACCGCATACCTTTAAATGGCAGGCAGCTAATTTAACAATATAAAATGTCCCTCACCTTCCTGGTGTCAGCATGGCCACGCCTCAAGGGGCCAGTGCCAGCCTATAGCAGGTCACTGTAGTATGCTCAGAAAAGCATATGATCTGTCACCATAACGAAATGATCCTAATTATGATGCTAATGATAACGATGCCCACCTCTGCATCCCACCTGCTCAGCAGAGATTTGTCCCATAGAGATCTGCTGTATATGCCCCGCTTAAAATTTGGTTAGTGCATCCCTACTAGCTATGTACATCATGCTTCTGCAAGCTAGCAGCTTTGCTAATCAAACAGCTGTTCAAACAGGTGTCACGCTAACTTTACCTGGCTAGCTAATTGGCTAATTACGCTTAACGTTTATGCTAGATGCTGCTTCTTTCTAAGAGCTCATACAGTTTTTATGTTTTGGTCATGGTGTGCCCATTTAAATCAGTCAGTTGATGTGATATTGCATAAAATGGCCTTGTGGTCTTCTCTCAGTGTTTTTTGAAAGACGTGACTGTTGCAGTCATTGGGGCAGAGTTTTAACCTTATGCCAATTTTATTAAATATAAAATTCAAGCTTTCAAGTTTCATGTAAGCCGGCCACCATATAAAGCCAGCCTACCAGATATCCAGTTGATCCAGGTGTGTCAGGGTGTTTGAGTGCATCAGAACACTGGCATGATCCAGCAAATGTACCCTCATCATCAAAAAAATAGCTGTGCCCAGAAGGAGTCAGCCGACAGGATTGAAACTTGGTGGGTAGTTTGACATTGTGAGACATGCAAATGATTCAAATTTCACACTCAGCCGCGCATTTGATGTAAGTAAGGACAGGCATTATCGTTGTACCTGACTCACCCAACAGAAACGGTTGCAGACATTCAGTGAGCAGTGACGCCCTCCATGAGTCATCCTGAGCACCACTGGCAGACGGCTGCACCATGCAGGACTACATGCACGGGGAGCGTTACGACGACTGTCCTTAACACCACATCAGCGTCACCATAGACTGCAACAGTGTCGTGCCAGACTGTCATGGAGTGACTCAGAATAGCAGCGGGTCATCTTCAGTGACGAGTCCCGCTTTTGTCTTGGTGGAGACGACCAACAAATCCGTGTGTGGAGGCACCGTGGTCAGCACCAACATGAACGGTTTGTTGTCACACGTCCAGAAGACCTGGTGTCACTCCACCTCCACCCCTACCGCACCATCTGCAGGAACTGTGTGAGAATATTGAAGCTGCATGGGATGGATTATCACAGGACACCATTAGGAACCTCTACAACTCCATGCCGAGACGTCTGGCGTGTTGGGTTAGTGAACACGGTGGCCCAACACCATACTGAG
Organism: Semaprochilodus insignis; assembly: GCA_034552555.1. NCBI lineage: Eukaryota > Metazoa > Chordata > Actinopteri > Characiformes > Prochilodontidae > Semaprochilodus > Semaprochilodus insignis. The sequence goes on along the minus strand of CM067490.1, from coordinate 31,303,914 downwards.
AGACACTACTTCTGTATGTGTAGCTCAATAAATATTGATCATATCAGTCTAAATTTATCGTAATTTATTGTTCCTGGTGACCTTTATCTTCCTTCCCAACAGCACTGCAATCCCACACCTCCTTCTGGGTGCAGCTATTCTTTTGATGATGACTGTACATCATTTTGGTCGAATACAGTGCAGGCCCATCTTTAGCCACATCAAGTATACCATAATGTGCTGTTCATACTTTGTGAGCCGCATCACAATGGTAATGTTCATTTGCAATTTTTCCAATACAGCCCAGCCGTATGCCTTAATCTCCCTAAGCAGCTTCGTCGCTCCATCAGACCAGTCTGAATCCACCTCACTTTCCTCTCTGCGGTCACTTATTGTGCCAGACCCGCAGTTCAAACGTCCCCTGGCCTCAATTAGCGCAGGAGTTTCAACTATTGAACCACGCTTACATTCTGGAGAGCAGCTAATGCATTAGTAATTCACAGAGACCCTTATTAGAATTCCAGGTTCTTTTTTTACTCCCCCCCCCTTTAACTTTCCATGAGTTCGACTTCTTTGCGGCGGCGGACTCCCAGTCGACGCTGGCTGTTTGTGTAGGGGATTTGTACGAGGCTGTAATTAAAGTGGCGCGGTGAACGCCACTCTCCCAGGGAGAGGTAGCCAGGTAGAGTCGTGGCGGAAGGACGACCATCTGTCTAGCCCTGCAGAATGCGCTGTCTTAATTGGCCTTAGGCCTCCGTGAGGGCTTTTTTTTTGCGCTCGGAATGAGATTACATCTCTTCATTTGCATGCCTTTTGTTTTCGTGGGTGGATTCGGAGCTCCGGTTGGCAGGTGGCTCTCCGTAAAAAAGCTCGCACACTCTCGGCGGGCTTCCGCTTCACATGCTTAGCTGCTAAATGTGCCTTAAAAATGTGCAGGTGGAAAAAAGAAAGTTCAGTTCAGTGTATCACAGGGGAGGCAAGTGCAGTCTGCTTAATGGCCATATCTCCCGTTCAGCCCACACTGTAGGACCATACAAGTTTGGAAGCTTTGGATGCTATATAGCCGGGGGTCCCTTCCCAGGCTGGGGGACCCCACATGATGCAGATTTTAAACTAACTTTAAACTACCAAGTTCCTTCTGCACTGGGTTAGGAGTGTGGAATAGGGGTAATACACAAATTTGCACAACGGCTGGTCAGGACTGGCATCCCAAGCTGTATAGGCTTTAGACTTTCTAAATCGCTGCTGTTTAATCCACTTTTCCTTGTTAATCACATGATTTCTTAATGCTGTTTTTCTATTTATTTAATATAAAGTATGTGACCTAACAGCCGCAAATATGTAGGGCTTTATTTAGCTTGGTTCTACCGTGTTAAAGTGCCTTTTAAAAAGCATGAATAGGAATAGTGATACAGCAGACCCGTTTCATTACTGCGCTGAACGTAACAACCAGTGCTTACCAGTCTTGACTGTGCTCTGAATGAGCTCTGGGAAAATATCAAACTGCATTCAACAGTAAAGTAAGGCTCATGCATATTTCATACAGTGACAGTAAATATGGTAGCACATGGAAAGCCAGCGTGCGTATGACCATCACCGTTCAGTCATATATTAAAGTTTGCGGCCCCCTGATACAATTCCGTCGTATTTCCATTTGCCAATTTTTCTGAATTCATCACTTTGTCAAGGTGCTCCAGGAACATTTCATCATTGTTTGTGGAGCTGTCCGGAATTCTCAACGTTCTGGAGGCAGCCTGCTATTGATAAGCTCACCGGACCTGTGCCTGAAACATACCTAATAGCGTGTAATACCTCCACACGAATACGAATAACAGCTGTGACTGCATTTGGCATGTACTAGACAGGTTTCTGTATGTAGGCCACGTCAGTGTTCAGACACTCTTGCATCAAAGGATTGTGCAGTTGGGTCAGATTCCATCCACCTGCAGATTCAGCTACTTCCCTCACACTATGGTCTTTGGCATGCCAATGCAGTCACTCCTTTTAGCCAATCATTAACATCTGCTTTGGAGCCATTTTCCACACATGGAACGAGACATTCACTGCACTGTAGCACCTCTTCTCAATCTATGGGTCCCGTCACTCACACCCCGCAGGTATTTATAGGCCCATCATCCTCGTGCAGCGCCATCTGCAGGAGCCTGAAGTTACTACCACCTTAAACACACAAGGAGACTTATTTTTTGTCTGCTGAGCTTGGGTAAGACATTACTATTACTAGATAGCTACAGTATGTTATTGATGTTTTAATAACATCTGGCTGCTCCTTAAAAGACCCTCTCCGGGTCTCGTTTATAATGTTTAAGTCTTCATTGTAAATCTGCGAGCGAGTTTAAGGTGGAACGTGTGTGTGTGTATGTGTGTGCGTGTGGCGCCCGCATGGTTGAGTTGTGATCTAATCCCTAACGGGCTGCTGTGCTCTGGCTCTGTGAGTGACGGAGAAGGCCGGAGTGACAGACGCACTGCCAGACGCACAGTGCTAATGGTGCATATCTCACAGGGGGAGAACACACACACACACAAACGCACGGTTGCTGGCGTAAATGGTCTTGTGTCTGTGTGTGACAGAGCACATTGTTCAGTCTCACGCACGGCTGGGGGCTTTGTTCCTAATTGGCCCCCAGGCACTAATGGGCACAGTGAACATCCTCATCCTCATACACACAGAGTCTTCCTTGCTGCCGTGCCACCTCCTCCCAACCACCATCTCACTTCCTTCTCTACCCACTTATGGGCAGACCGCAGACAGAGGTGTTTTAGGTATGTGTGTGTTTGTGAGTCAGCGTCTTGTTGTGCTGCATTTAGGTGTTTAGAAAATTCAAGGCTCTCCTCTTTGACTCTTCCACATGGGAAACGCAGTGATGAAGAGATAAACAGACTTCCTGTCTGAGGGCAACATGTGTAAATATTTAATGACTTTCAAAGAGTTTTTTTTTCAGCAGCGTGCGGCTAAAAGTGAGCATTAGCTGAAAGATAAAGTTTGGAATGAACAGATGCAGTAGCGCTGAACTGGCTTGTGTGTGTGTGTGTGTTTGTTTTGGTATACTGTCAGGATATACATGAGAAATGCCTGGCTATGTACATTGTGAGGGGGAAAAGGGTGTACATTAAGTCCCCCGAGGTGCAATGTAAACGCACCCTGTGTTGATCCAATTGGGTCATTTCTCATGGAGTAGATCAGCTGGAGCTCCATAGGGTCTATATGTATATATATCCCAGTCCCAGTCAAAAGTACCAGGTTAGAGACACACCCAACTAAATGGATGTAGTTGGTGATCTTAAAGACTCTACAGTCTTACACTTAACAGTTCCAACTGATGAGAGTCTGAACCAGTACATATCCTGATATACCACATATACTCTTGATGTACCACAGTATGATATTTCTCCATATCTCCACCTCTAATATATATTTAGTGGTGTAAAAACTTTGATCTCTTTTTCTGCACAGTGTAAAAGCTCTAGTTCTTCTTTCAGTCTAGTGAATATTCATGAGGGACCGACCAATAAAATTGCTCCAAACCTGCTTAGAAATAAACCTTGTTCTATCAGCCTCCACTGCAGGGTAAGAAAGCTGCTTCATCCTCCTGTAAAGGTCCATTCTGGAGGTGTTTAAGGTGGACTGTATAATTCCATGAGTGCTATTTTATTCAACAGTAAAGCATTAAGATAAACATAAGGAAAACCTTCTATGCAGAGCTGTGTCTAAACTTTTGACTGGTATAGGTATATTAGAGATGGATACTTTTCCAGTTCTGACACCAGTATTGAAACCTTGAATATGGGCCAGTACTGGTACCAGTCCAATCACTCTTTTTTTTTTTAAACATGCTATACTTTTATAATGAGCTATTTAGATTTGAGAAGCTCGCTACAAAGTGTGTGCTATTTCCGAGGACAGGATTTGTTCAGAGTCATTCTTCATTCTCTCCAAAATCTGAGAATCTGATCCGGCATTTCCTGCTGGTATCAGCCCGATACTGATACCCACTGACGGCAGTATGCCGTTTCTAGTATGTGCATGACCCCATGTCCTGACAACGTATGAAAACGAGTACGTGTGTGCTTTTTTTCTCATGAGAACGTCTCTACAGTCGGTGTGCACCACGCGGGGGAAGAGTCCATTTCAGACTTGCTGCTGTTTTCTCTCAGTGTGTGAGAAAAGAAAGGCGAGACGAAGCACAGCCACTGCTGAGACCTTGGAACTGCACTAAAACAAACATAAGCATCGGCAAGAGAGGAATGCAGCACGCTGACACACACGCAGAGCATCCTGGAGATGCTGTGGTTCTCGGCGAAACTGTTTTTTACAGTTTCCTTTCGCTCCCACTCTGTACAGTGCAGCACATTTTGGAAGCGTCTGGGGAGAGAGCTGTTGTGCAGAACATGGGCGTGGGGCGTACGTGTGTGTCTGTTGATCTGTCTTGCATGTGAAGGAAGGTGTGTGCTGTAGTAGTGCTTTAAGGAAATCAAGGTGTGTGTGTGTGTGTGTGTGTGTGTGTTTGTTACCTAACTGGCAGATGGTAATTTTTTTGTTGTGTGCGGTAGGCCTCTAAGCGAGAGCACTCATTCGGTTGATAATAGCTCGGGCCCCAGTGAGCAGCGTTGGGATTAGCGCTATGCCTTCATTCATATCAGTGCCTCTGAGTGCTACACAACTCCCCACCTCCAAAAAAGAACATAATCCCTCAGTGAGACTTCAGCTGAGCCGCCTCGTTCCCAAGCGTAGCCAGCAGAACTTGCGGGGCAGCAGTCATTCATATCCGACATCTCAAATTCCTGAGCAAGGATCAGTCATTTATTCCTTATGTAATCATATTGGTTAGGCTGTGGAAGCCAAAAGCGAATCCTTGATCAGATCTCTAAAGTCATCATTGTGTTTTTTCCGTCCATCGTGCCCAATTTTTCGGCAGTTTAGCTGTGGCCAATTCCCTTCTTCCTCTATCACATAGCTCTTTTCTACCTTGCCGGTGCCAAAATCTTCGTCCTGCACATTCCCCCTGCAAAAAGAACTGGATCATGGGCAGCAAAATCAGTGCTTGTTTCAGCCCCTCAAACTCGCTGGAACCATGGAACTCGTGATGCAGTTAGCAAAAGGACGTGGCACTGCCATCACCCCAAAGTTGTCGGTGCCACCATTTTCCAAAATAACCGGAGAATGAGCGAAAACAATGAAAGCAGCAGCAAAATGACCCCATTAGTGGGCTGCTAAGGAAAGAACATGTTCTGCCATGTTGTTTTCATGCATTGGCCACCAACCCCTGCTTCCGGACTAAGGACCGCCCACATCCAGATACGTAATCTCTGGACTGTGGAAAAGGAGGCCTGTTGTTAACGGGTTCTACAGATCCTGGGAACCAGCACCAGCTCTGGCACGATCACTGGCACTTTGTTGGTGGAAAAGAGGTAACAGAAGTCTTCCAACCGGTTCTAAGGCCCCCCGAGACAGTCCACATCTTTGCTCCACCCTTATGCATTGTAGGTTAAGTTATAGCTAATATGTGGACTGTCTGCAGTGGGGCCTTAAGACTGGTTTGTAGACGTCTGCTCTATCTCATGGCACTGCCAAGATGGGAGGGTGAAGGCTGACGCAGTCATTACTCCAAGACATGAAACTGATTAACACAGTATCGTTGGGAAGCTCAACATGCTTGGAGGAGACCACTCTCAGTTCTGTTGCACCAGCAGACAGATGCCTGTGTTGGCTAGCACTGAGCTGAGTGACCTGGCAAGAGGAATCTCTCAGGAGTCAAGGCCAGTGCTTAGATGGTTGCACCACTTCATATGTGAAGTGCATTCCAGACATCATGTCATGAGTGATGGCAAGAGCATGATGCAGGTCTATGTCCTGCATTGAGAGCTACAAGGTGCGCACCTCATACAAGGTAGTTCCTCCGCCAAATTCAGAAGCAAATGCTTTTAACTGCACTGCAAGAGGTTCTCCGTGGACTGTAAATGAAAACACTAGCTTTTAAACTGTTATTAGCACATCTGTGACGGACTGGACGGCCTGCCCAGGGTGTTTCCTGCCTTTTGCCCTCTGAGTGCTGGGATAGGGTCCTGCACCCCCACCCAACCCAGACACATAAAGTTAGAAGATGAATGAATGAATGAATGAAATGAACACGTTGCTTTTGCCACATGTGTGTTTATAATGAATAATGAATGATGAATCGGAGAGAGAGGTCACTGTGGATTCAGAGAAAGAAAAAACGGCCTTTCTGACAGTTACTGACCTTAAAACAACTGGAAATGTCCGAAATCCAGACTCGAACGCTGTTGTTACGGAAAAGTAAATGAAGTGTAAGCATTCGTGGCGCAGCTCCCTGTAAATCAGTACGGAATTACGTCGGCTGAGTAGCATAGCTATTTTGGTTGCTGTATGTGTTTGAGAAACATGTTTTCCTGTTTGCATATCCTTTGTTTTCCATATGCGATCGGATGAGGAGGGCATGACTCAGCATCAGGATGAGCTTGATGAAGGCAGATGATGGAAACACTGGGCCACTGCTTTGCTTTAATGGCTAATATCAGATTACAGATGAGCTTTAATCTCTTTAACAGGGGAAGCAGATGCAGGGAAATGAATGCGCTGTCTTTACCTGCTGCAGTAAATGTGATTGGAGCAGAATGCTGGCCAGACATTTCGTTGTTGTTGTTGTTGTGTTTTTTTGTTCTTGAATGATGCGGCTGTAGGTTCAATAGTCATTCATTAAGGGCACGTGGATGAAGGCTGGCCAGTTTGGTGGACACAATGTTTGACAAGCTTCCAGGAAGCTCTGTCTCTCTCTCTCTCTCTCTCCCCTCCAGGCCACCATCAAGCCAGCACTCAGCATTCATAATGCAGCGCATTAGGGGCCATGATTGCAAAGTGCACTTTACCTGCCCAACATGACTGATGTCTGGAGAGGGTTTTTTATGGGGCTGTTCTACTGTTCTTCGCTTTGTTCTGCATTTGTATTTTTTTGTTTCTCTTTCCGTTCTCCAGGTTCCCTCATCCCCAACCACCCCACCGCGTCAACCCTGTCCCTACTTTCCCTACACATGCATCGCTCCCTCTGCCGCTCACTCACACGCTCAGAGAGTCAGATACTGTAGAGTAAGGAAGATTGATAAAAGGAAAGGGTGCAGCATAAAGGCCATTTTGTCTCATGTCGAGAGCACTGTTCTGGCTTTTGAAGGCCCTTTGAATTTTTTTTTCCCCCCTGGATTACAGTCCTCTTCTGCCCATTGTGGGCCAAATATTAACCCCCGCGGGCACAGTGGCCATCCTCTCTTTTGGAAAATGAGCCTGGCTTGCAAACAGATAAAAGCATGCAACTCGTCTATTTTATGTGCTTTTCATATCCCTTCGTTTGTCTTTTTGTATCGCCGCCGCCGTCGCCGCCGTCAGAACTGCTGAATTATTGGAAAATAAATTTTTCTATCATTTCAAAAGCAGGTTTTTTTTAAAACGGAGAAGGGAGGGGGGGTGGCTCCTAATGAGCTCCACCTGCCATTACAAAGAACAGATCAAGCAGGCAAGAGAGGGGCAGGGGAAAGGCACGTGGGCTGTTCCAGGATACATACGCCCCCGCCAAATTGAATCTGCATCCTTTCCCCCACCCATCCCTTTCTCTGCGGGAACGTTTCAGCGCGTTTTGTGCTGTTGTGTTCGGCGATAATTGGATTTCTGTTGAAGCAATGAGAGCACTACAGCAAATTGTTTCTCCCACCTTGAATGGGAAATTCGATGCCTGTCACCAGAAAACTAAGGATTTACTGACTCTGTGTGGAAAAAACAAAGAAAAGAAAGGAAAACAGAGTGAGTGAGTGAGTGAGTGAGTGAGTGAGGGGAGTGAAGCAGGCACGTAAGTAGCTAAAGGCTGAACCGCGGGAGAACATGAAGTTTTCCCAGCCAAGACTCGGAGCATTCCTCACTGATGTAGGAAAACACCTGTTAGCCCCACAAACCTGGCTCAAGCTCTTTTCATCTGTTTACAGTAAACACCTTCCGCTCAAGGCGTGTTCTGAAAACAGAGTTCGGTGCCACGCGCATAAGCTCAAAATCAAAAGCAAGTATTTAGCAGCCACTGCACTCATAATATCAAGGGTATAAAATGCATTAATGCTTCTTTGGTAATTGATTATGATCATATTCAGTAATACAAAAACTAATTTTCTGGCTATTTTTAAAAGTGCACAGCCATAAAATCTAAAATGTTACTGTCTGTATTCCACTACTGAGTGAAATAGTTTTTCCAAGCCATTGTGAAGTTTCCGGCATACTTTCAAAAGGATTCTAACCAAAATAAATAGGTCTAAGGATCAGCTGAAATCTGGGAATTCATGATCCACTGATTGGTTTTCTAAAGAACTGTGATCTGAAGAAGATACTGTTTGATATGTCTCATCAAATCAGTCTTAGTCTAATCAAATCATGAGGGTGTGTCATCATCTGATTGGCTCAAGGCCCAGTCTGACATCTCATGATGCACCGAATCGTTTTCCTAAGCATCGCAAAAACCGGAATTGCGTGGTGCATTGAATCATTCCCTAGAAAACCCATAACAAATCTAATCATGGTGAATGGGATTTCTTCAGACACTGGATCATCTTCTAAAGAATCATAATCTAATTTAAGTGATGGAAAACGATATTTGAATCCTGGATAAGCTGTACAGTTTGATGGATAACAATTCTTAAGAATAAAAGGCCTTCGACGTAGGCTCTGTCCTAGGCCCAGATCTTAAAGAACTGCTCAGACCCTCACAGATCCGGCCGGATATTAATGGCAGGGGCGGAGCCTACTCCCTGGAGAACGTTGAAACGTTGGCACCTGAAAGCAGCAGAACAGGAGCTCAAGTTGAATCCTTTTAAAGCCAGGGGGCAGAGCAATGAATGCATGAATGAGTGATGGTGACGTAGCATCGGAGTCTTCCTGGCAGAACATCCTCTAAAGCTGTCCTATCTGTAATCTTCTTGAATTGTGGTGAAATTTGAGATTTCATCACGCATGGAATCGTTCCCTAAAGAATGGAAATCCAATCTAATCATGGCGAAATTTGAGATTTAGGGATGTACTGGATCAATCGCTAATCAGCTGCAGTAGAACTGAATCACGGTCAAAGTTGGAATTCCGTGATGCATTGAATTGTCTTCCTGAAGAATCATCATCTAAGCGACTCATGATGAGGTTTGATGATTCATAATGTACCTGAATCATCTGCTGAAGAAATCTGAGATTGTTTAAGACATGAAATCATATCCGAAACATTGATCATTTGAGACCACATGACTCATTGAATCATTTCCTAAAGAAATGCCCCTACCATATATTGAACATGGCACACGCATAGTCTGTTCTGGATTTCATGTTCTCCGTTCTCTCCGAGGTATTCCGACTTTTTTGTGGCACAGTAAGTGCAAATTGAAGACTTTGTCTGACTTAGAAGGAAAAAAAGAAGTTTGAATTTGGCTCGCAAAGGCAGGGGGTGGGGGGAATGAATGGCCCCCTTGAGAGAGTCTTTGCAGGCCTCAGGGCCCGGGTTTGAAATGCAAGGCCATGCCTCAGCTCAGGGGCAAAGCCTCACCTCAGATAGAGAGAAATCTCTCAATACGCACGACAGGATAGTGCAGAGCTGAAAGTGCCAGCATTGATCTGAGCTACCCAGCAACTCAGCAGAGAGAGGGAGAGGGAGTGAGAGCACGGGTGAAGAGAGTAGGCTGAGAGAGAGAGAGAGAGAGAGAGAGAGAGAGAGGGAGAAATACAGAATATGTGCAGAAGTACGTGCTCTATCCTGACCTTCTGTCTATGCCTGTGTCCATTTCTCTGCTCCTTCTTGATTTACCGCATCTCACTGTGTCCTGGAGAAAGAGCCTTTTTTAGCCTTAGTCAACCGACCTTGCTTCCTCTAATAGACCTGTGTCGATACATCACACCAAGCAACAAAGTCCGCTGTGGCGTTAGGCTCCATTTTCTCAGTTTTAGAGACAACACTGTGCTATTAGATCCCGCTCTGTAATTAGACCCACTTTGCTAAAGTAGCTGCTCTCTCATACTGATGCAGGCTTCATTTAGCGAGAAGTTAGCCACTCTGTTCAACTCCAATACCAATCAAAGTGGCTGGAGACTGTCTGCATATATCAGTATCAGTGCGGCAGCATGTCTACTGCTGACCGCAGCAGCCCCCCCAACTGGAGTACAGTCACAGGCATGGACGCGAACAGACTGTGCCTGAGCATCACCAGCACACGTGTGCATCTGATAAAGCCAGTGCATCCTCCTTGTCTGTGTACCTGTGTGAGTTTTCCAGTGTGGGTGAAATACAGCTGGGCAGCACGTCTAACTGAGTTAGCCTTGCTCTTGAGCAGCACCAGCGCTCGTGTTTACTGTGTAAGCCAGTGTTGTGTACCCTCCTCTTTCTCCCTCCAGAATGTTCTATTCTGATCCAAATCCGTCTGAATTGGTTTGAGCTTGTTCGGTGCATGAGAAAGTGCATGTTTCCTACCCGTGCAGCCTTCAGGGGCAGTTTACTGGCGAACGAACAAGTTTAAATATGGTTGGGGGAATAGCAGCGAGTCTGCTTCCTTTCCTTCCCACGTCTCGGTTCCTCCAAGTCCTGACTGGCTGCTTCCTGTGGCAGGCTAACGCTGCTTTTAGTTCCACAACAGCACATGGCAGAAAGAGGTCTTCATCTCTTCCCCTCTCTCTCTTTCTCTCTCTCTCTCTTACTCTGTGCTCTCTCTTGCTCTCGTCTCTCACACTTGTCCTCTCTCTTCACTCTTTACTCTATTTGTCTCTTTCGCTCTTCCTCCTCTCTGTCTCTGTCTTGTTCTGTCTCACTCATCCTTTCTTACTCTCTTTCTTTCTTTCTCTCTCTGCCTCTATGTATGTACATACACAGTACAGTATATGTATGTCTTTCTCTCTCTCTCTCTCTCTCTCTCTCTCTCTCTGTAGACAGCATATGTATATAAATGTCTGTCCCTCTCTCCGTCTCTTTCTCTGTCCCTCCCTTTTTCTCTCTCTCTATGCACTCTCCCTGTCTCTTTTCCTCTATTTCCATCTTGTTCTCTTCTTCTGACTTTTCTCTATTTCTGCTTGTTTCTTTTGTTATTTTCTCTCTTGTTCCCTCTCACTCATCCTCTCTTTCTCTCTTGCTCCCCCTTTATATCTTTCACTCTGTCTCTTTTCTTACTGTTTTTTTCTTCTCTGTCTCACTCTTCCTCTCTTTCTCTCTTTACTCTCTTGCTTGCTGTCTGGCTCTCTTTCTTTCTGTCATCACATTCTTTCTCTCTTGCTCCCTCTTTTTATCTCTCTCAGTCTGTGTGTCTCTCTCTCTCTCTCTCTCTCCCTCTCTCTCTCTCTCTCTGACACTCCCTAGCGCAGTCTCTAGTCGTGCCATGAGTCAGGGCCTGTATGTTTTTTAACGTCTGATCATCCGTGTCAGGAATGTGTGGAATGACAGAACCCCCCAGTCATTAAATAGTCCCATAGTAATGAAACATGTCCTAACAGAGTGTGAACAAAGTCTTATCACCTCTTCCCCCGTTTGTACATCCTGAGCTGCATTCCAAAAATGTCCTTCTGTATCGAACAGTCACAACAAGGCACAACTGACTCACCTCCTGTAGTTACAGTTCAGACTTTCAGGCTATAGAATTGCCTGGTAGCATCTGTAGCACTTGTGCTAACAGGCTAAAGAGCTGCACAAAGGATCGAGGAGTGTACAGAGGAGTACGTCTGAAATAGACCAGTTCTAGGCAAAAAAACAGGATTCTGGAAACCGTGTTTACAGTAATCAAACCTGGACAAAATAATTAACCACTGGAGGTTAAAGAGCAGGTTTTCCGGGCAGGAGCAGGAAGCTAGAGCTGGCCTCTGTAGTTTTCTACCCAGAGGATTTTGTGCACAAGTTCTTTAATGCAAATACGGATGGAAAGTTGAGTTAAATGGTGGCACATATAGGCGCACGCTGTGTAATTGCAAATACAAGCACTTACAAGTCAACCTGACTAATTTACCAAGCTAACTGTGAAGATAACCTGGTTATTCATCATCAGACATCACTGTGTGAACGGTATACATGTACTACCAGTCTATAGTTTGGATACACATACCTGTAGACGGTGTTCCGGTATAGTGAAGTCATCCAAACCATGAAATAACAGACAAGTAATCAAGCAGTGACTAATAAAACTTATTTTTTTAAGATTCTTTAAAGTAACCGTCCATTACATTAATGACAGATTTGCACATTCTTGGCATTTGTTCAAGCAATTTCCTGAGCCACCTGGAATGCTTTTAAAATCAGCCTTGAATAGTTCCAGTTTCTCCAACTGTGCAGGGAGTACTTGGCTTCTGATGTTTTGTTTTGGTGGTGATATTTCAAATATCAGGTGTTTTTTGGAACTTTTGATTTTGGGCATCACTAAATAATAATAATAATAATAATAATAATAATAATAATAATAATAATAATGTTTATTTATAGAACACCTTTCATACTGTTGGCAGCTCAAAGTGCTTTACTGACAGCTGACATCAGTAATGGGGGGATACTAGTAAAAATAAATCAATAAATAAATAAATAAAGAGAGAGAGAGAGAGACACACACACACACACACACACACACACACACACACACACACATATATACATACACACACACACACACACACACACACACACACACCTATATATGTATATACACACAAGCCTTGTTTTATCTGGTGCGTCCAAAGGGTAGTGTGAAGTCTTAGTCCTGGTCTTACTGGGTTTTTAAAGAGCCCTGCTCAGATCTAGGTCCGGTAAGACTTGGGAGATTTGGTTGTTGGGATCCAAGGCTAGAAATGGTGCTGCTTCCTTTTTTCATATCTCCCTGCAGCCCTTCCATGTAGCACGTCATGTACATTTGTGTATATGTGTGATGCCCTAATCTGTTAATTACCTGCTGCTTGTTATCAGTGCTGGTCTTGCCATCAGGAGCACTGATCCTATTCTCCTACACTGCAAAGGAGAGCAAATTCTGCTGTGCTGCTTCAGACTAGACATGACCCGATCAAGCTTTCAAGCCTCATCTAACGTTGAGTAACTGTTGGAGTCCTAGCCTGACATTTTTTAAATGTTTGCGTGCCCCTGCTCTTGATCTACACCCGCCCTGTTTTTGAGGACTAGAGGCAAACCATGTAAGGTGAATAAACACATTAGTGCTGGAGGTCCGGCCACCATCAAGACACCTCGTGCCCACGCCGCACATTATCATTTCATATTTGCCAGAGATGAGCATTATTGCATTACCGTCCAAAGTAATTTATGACCATACTGAGCTGTGCTCAAGCCCAGGTGCAGGAACACTTGGGAGATTGGGGTCTGAGTGCACGTGGTGGGTACAGGAAAGGAAGCAGTACCATTTCTGGCTTTGGATCCCAACAGCCACTCTTGTCTACTCACTCAACGCTAGAATCCAGTGTTTGAGTGTTGCTGAACTATTGCTCACTTCAGGTTACTCAGTCCAAATGAGTACCTCTGATGGCTTGACAGATGCATCTCTCTCTCCCTCTCAGGCTGCATTTGGGAAAGAAACGGAAGCGGCACAACCAGACTTGCCTCAACTGGAGCGCAGTTTGAGAGCGCTAGTGCAGGCTAGTCGAAGTTAGTGGCTGTAGGAGTGGGGTTTGAGTTAATTAGAGCTGTTTTGATGGTACCACGGTACCATTGTGTTGTCATATCTAATATGCTGTGTATATTAGCACAATTGATGGTCCACCAGATTTCTATCTGGCCGTCTTTGCTTTACAGTAAGACTTCTGTCATTAGCCATTATCTCACTAATCTATTCTTATCTCCTTTGTTTAATCATAATAGTCATTTTTCATAATTCTGCTGTCTAATTTGCCTCAGAGGAGGATGGCTTTCTTCCAAATGCTGTAAGAGAGTTTTCTGGCATTGTCGCCATCAGCTTGCTCATTGAATTCCTGTAAAGCTGTTTTGTGAAATGTTCTGAATATGCGGTCCATTAAACAGATCCAAATTACAGAGCTGAAATTACAAGACCGTGTGGTTTGCCAGCCGAATTGGTTATAGCAATTATTAGCTATGGGAAATTTAAATAGTTTTATAGCCTTGTTGTTGAACCACTTGAGGCTGTGCGTTAGGGTTTTCATTTTTTACTATGGTTAAGTTGTTTTGCATCCTGCCTAACAAAACCCCTTAGCTGAGTGTAACATGATTGTAAGCCATGCCCCGAAGTGTTTATCGGCTGAATCTAAATCAAATTGAATTTTGTAATAGTGTCCGGCAGAACTGACCAAGGGGTGGGGTCAGCAAGCGGACAGCAATATGCCTCTCCCTGCAAATCAACCAAGAGATCCGGAGAGACAGTGGGAGGAGAACAGAAGAGAGAGCGACAGAGTGGGAGAAAAAGCAAAGAGGCACGGAGAGAAATATTGCGAGGAAGCGAGATTGAGCTCGGGCAGCCAGAGGCAGTGTGGATGGCCTGGCCATCCGCTGAGAGCGGCTGCTCCTCATTTCATCAAGTCAATTATTTCAGCACTCCAGGCCCTGCGCTGGGCCGCTCCCGCAAGCCCGGGCTGGATGGACGGGTCAATTAGCCTGCATGCTCCACCAGAGCAGCGCTGGAGGGAGCTACGCCAAAAAAGATGTGATTTTCCTGTCTGCCTGAAGTTTAATGAAGACCTCTGCAACAAAAAAGGCTGCCCTTAACTGGCTCTGACACTGCTTGTGTACCTGCCCAGGGTGTGTGTATGTGTGCGGTGTCCTAATCTATTACCCGCTACTTGTTATCAGTGCCAGGCTTGACATCAGGAGCATTGATCCTACTCTTCTGCATTGTAACCGAGGGCAAATTCTGTTCAAGTACTCTGCTGCAGAGTACAGACGTCCCGATCAAGCTTTTAAGCCTTAAGTCATCTAATGTCGAGTAACTGTTGCAGTCCCAGTTTGATATTTGGAAATGTTTGAGTGGCCCCGCTCTTGGTCTACACTCAGCCAGTTTTGAGAAGTGGGGGCAAGCCATTTAAGGTGAATAAACACATTAGGGCTGGAGATCCATCTCCCCCTGAAGTCTCCAGCCACCATCAAGGCGCCTCATGTCCACACCACACATTATTATTTCATGCTTGCTGGAGACGAGCGTTATTGCACCTAGGGCAGGATGACTGCAGGCTAGTAGAAGCAGAGGTACAATTAGTCCAGTCAAGCTGAAGGCACGGACAATACTTTTCCAGCAGCATGATTTCCTTGTCAGGAAGTGATAAGGCTCTATTAGTATGTGGCTATAGCTGTTTTTCCCCTCATCAAGCACCCACTGGCAGCGCGTTCTGTACTGGGCTTTGCCAGTCACCAAGACAGGCCAATTACCGTTGCCGTCTCCAGGAAGGGAAGCATGTTTCACCATACGCCTTAATGAAAACACCTATACGCCAGTCACTCTGGTCCTCACGAGCCTGCGTATCCGCTGGAGCTAAATCAAACAGAGCACGCAATCGCACCCAGTCCAGTCCCACCGTGCAAATATTTGCTCATATTTCTGGACAGCATCGGTGAGGGAGTAAATGTCAGAAATTCCACTGGAGACCAGCAAAGGCCGGACAATGTCAGGAAAACAGCCTGTCCCAGATTGACCAGCTTACTGGGACCCTTCAAGCAGTGCAGTGGACTCTACTTCCCTTCTCGGCCTTTCACAGTGGAGGTTGCCAGGCTTTTCTGCTGACTAACAGGAGTCTATCTGGATAATCTTTGTGTGATCACAATCAATCTCAATTAAGGCACGTCAGGCCTTTCCTATCTTTCGGCATTCTCAAGGGAGGAAGGGACAGCCAAGTGAAGCAGGCTCCAATGGAGGAGGGATAAAGAAAGAGAAAAAGAAAGAGAGGGAGAGAGATTAAGGTAGGGTTGAGCGATAGCTCCTTTGGCAGCCCCGCTTCCTTTTGCTCTGAAATTGCACTCGCCCGTCATCACTGAGATGATTACGAGGCTTTGGCTATGTAAACGCTTCCCAAACAAAACGGCTGAATCGACCGCTCTGTGCTTGACCAGAGACATCAGCGTGGCGCTGACAGATCAGCCAGCCGCTGCCTAAAGCCTGCCGAAAGATGGAATTGCAGACTGGCAGTCTCGCCATTTAGCAAGGGGTAAACAAAAGAATAAAAGAGGCGGTTTTCATCATGGCAAAGCCCAGATTTCATATTCCATTATCGGTCCGTTCCCCTCTGCACGGCTGAAACGTACGGCCTACAAGCAGGGCACACATCGGCCCGATTGATTTGACGGTCATGTTGTTGATCCTGCATGCAGCTGCATTAGGAGCAACCCTCAATTAAGCTTTACAAACTACCACTTACTGTCAGTACAGATGGTGGCGTAAACATGCTGATGCTTGATATTGAGGCACATGCAGTCATTGTTTTGACGTTTTAACTGGAGACAGCATCCATTAAGTGGTCTAGGCTCAATCCGGCCCGACCCCAGCGCCTCCGTAGGGACCTGAAGGGGTGTCCCGTTATAAGAGGGGGCGCGAGACGTCACAGATGGTACAACTGCTCTTCTGAAAGAGTCGATATCAGATACTTCTCCCTCTGGAGAGCGGGAAAGGCACTTTAGTTCAGAGCCTGCAGGACTTCTAACCTCGCCTCCCGGAGGATTGGACAACTGTGCCGAGATCCTGTTTAAAAATTCAGGAGTGAAAATAAAGGATTAGGTTCACTTGAAAGGATCAGATCACAAAGCCAGTTTTTACCCTTCGATTTTACCTGCGGCCCGAGCTCACATATCAACCGACATAATTGTTATGTTGGCCTTGACGGATTTTGAAAACCCCGTGATCCTTCTTCTTTTCACTAATGCCCCTTTTCTCAGGCCGCGCGTATGAACACTGATACCTGATCTGGGACATGAACACAATGACTTTTAAAAGTCGTTATCAAAGGACTTTGTGGACTTTATTTTTGTCCGAGATTCTTAGGTGTTGTACCGTATGGCTCTTTCTTAAGGAGGACCCCTTAAGCTGATTCTCATACCTTACGTCTGTATTCAATCTCTGTCTGAAATGCTCCTGTGTCTTTAAGCCCCCTTCCCAGCGATGCATCCGTTTGAGTCTGATCCTGAAAGTCCAGTACACCAAGTCGGTATACCCAATCCACTTTTGCGAGCTAGACTGGTCAGTTTTTAGTGTTATAGCTCTGTGTGTGTTGCGTGACGGCGTGCCAAGCGTTCCAGTAGGCAGGCCGTAAAGACTGTGTGACAAGATGATGTTCTGAGTGCACCATGAGAGCACTGAGAGGGCTGAACATGTATCATAAGAAGACCTGGACCAATCAAACACAATAAGGAAACTGATATTTGTGTTTATTGTGCTTGAGAAGACAAGAGCATATCAGTTTTGTCGTATTACCCACCCTGTTACTGTAGTAATCCTACATACACTCATCGTCAAAAGGGGCCGGTTGCAATGCTGTTTGGAAGGAAGATAAAGGTTGGAGGTGGAGTGATACCAGGTCTTCTGGACATGTGATGCGTCACAACACACTTTACATCTTGCCGCTGATCATGGTGCCTCCACATACGGATTCGTTGGTCGTCTCCACCAAGACAAAAGCGGGACTCGCCACTGAAGATGACCCGCTGCCATTCTGAGTCACTCCATGACAGTCTGGCACGACACCGTTGCAGTCTTTGGTGACGTTGACGTGGTGTTAAGGACAGTCGTTGTAACGGTCTGTGCTGGCACTAACAGGATGACTCATGGAGGACATCACTGCTAGCTAAATGCCTATATATAAGGCCCATCCGTGCTTACGTCACATGTGCAGCCGAGAGTAAAGCTTGAATCATTAGCATGTCTCGTGATGTCAAACCTACCCACCAGGTTTCATTCCTGTCGGTTGATTCCTTCTGGGTGCAGCTATTTGTGCAGCAATTGTTTGACGCATTTATATACATTGTAGTATCAAGTCCTGATAAAACGTGCCATGATGTTACGTGTCATGAAAATGTCTCTAAATATGATGCTACATTGTTGCCGTATTGCCCACCTTAAGGTTGAACCGCTGGGCCCGAGTCAGTCTTGAAATGAGTTGGCCAGATGAGGCGTGGCATACACATACAACCTCTCGTTCTCTCTCTCTCTCTTCCTTTCTTTCGTCTCTCTGATGTGCCGCCACTCGCACTTACTACAACCTGAGGATCATGCTGATGCTAATTACCATCTGCTCATTCACATTACAGTGCACTGCGCGCACACACACGCAAGACACACGCCAGTCGCACATTCAATTACCGTTTGTAAAAATTACTGCTCTTATTTTTAGTTAAGTGCTATAATCATGTGTCAGAGTGAGTGTTAAATGCTTGGCAGATTTAATAAAAGTTGGTATTATGTGGTTGGTGCTACTCTTGGGAACATACTGAGAGCAGTGCAGGGTCAGGGCTCATATGCTGGAGACAAACCTGAGGACACCTGAGGAACGTGTGTGTGTGTATGTGTGTGTTTTGTTTGGTTTGTTTGTTGTGGAATCTCACATACACACATACAGATTCTTTTATCAGGCATTTTCCATGCACTCCACACACTACCCACCTGCAGGTATGTCCTATACATACATACAGGCAGTACCACATGTCTTGGTACCTTTTGGTAAGGATGTTCATTAAAACGCCATGGAATTGTCTATTGGGTAAAAGACTTTGACCTTGAATTTAAGGGCGTACGCTTACCTTTAATAATTATTACAGCTGTCAAAAAGTTTGGCACTCTTAGGCGGTCACCCATGACTTCAGTGGGGTATCAATATGAAGTGACACAGAGGCCAAACTCACTTAGGCTACATTCACATAATAGATAGTGCACAATATCTTTTAATCTGAATAGACCATGTGCACAAGAGCAGTGCCTCACATGGCATGCTCACCCAGAGGTTTCATCTTTACCAGCATAACAGGGGCGATGATGAAGTTCCAAAGACTGACAGCTGGGCATATCACCTAGATTGCTGTAATCAGGCCACGCTATTCGGCCACGGCCACTTCCTTCGTCCGTGTCCTTGGGTTCTGTAAACTTTGCTTACAGGCTTTTAGCTCTCCCTTGATGCTGCAGCCCTGTGGGCACAATTAGCCACTTCTTTCTAAATCTCTTTGCAGCGCGGTTGCAATAAGTGGCTTTCTGATTTTGTTTGTTTGTGAGGTTTCGCCAGGATGAAATGATGACAGATGTTCTGTGGGATTGATGTAAGAGTCACATGAATTCTGATCTGGCTGTATCAGACTTTTTGTGTATGGATATGTATCAGATTTCCCAAATCGGCACTAAAATGTCAGATTGTGTTGTTTGCTGTGCACATTGCCACACAGATAACACGTCTGTGTCACATATAAAGAAACAGATTGAATTTGGGACAGGTTTACCTGCTGTGTGAACGCAGCACAAGTGAATTGAGGCTTAGTTTTAATAAATCAGGCTATAAAAAAATACATCCTCAAGTTTACATGATCAGGACAACACATAATTGTTTAAACAACCAGAGATGTAGGGAACCTGCTGGAAGAGGATGGAGAGAGTGTTTGTTTTAGTGTCACGCATTGGGAAAGAGGATGGTTGGCAAGGGACACAGTTGGAGATTTGCGGAGCTTTCACCGAGTTTACTAAAGGCTACTGGAAGTTTGACTGGATCTGGAACTTAGACTGCGATACGGTGAGATTTGGTGTGAACCTTGAACCTTATCTCAAAGAAGCGTACCCACTGTTTGGTATGTTGGAATTGTTTTCCCTGTTTTCTCTGAAGGTCCGGGGAATCTTGTTAGGATATGTGGCATCATGAACTTCGCAAGGAACCATGAGACTTTAATTAGACTGACTACGTCTGCCAGAAAGCTAAAATTGGGTTGTGGTTGGATCTTCCTGCTGGACAGTGATCCAAACCGCATATCCAGATCTATACAAAAATGACTCAGTGACCTTAGAATCAAGATTCTGACATGACTGTCCCAGTCCACTGACCTAAACCCCATTGATAATCTGAAGAGCAGAGTCCAAGAGAGACGACCTCAGATCCTGGAGGAGATATTGAGGAGTGGTCTCCGATCACACTAAACATTACAGGACACGATTCATTGATTCACCAAGTGTGCCAAAAACGATGGAGCTGACTGTACAAATAGACAATACGCTGCCGTATACCTTGCATCTCTGCACAAAGCCACTTTTTTTGAGGACACACTCAGCTAATCAAATTCTATCCCTGCGCAGCCTTCAGTGCGAGCTTCATTAATTCCGCTCCCCCCCCCCGTCCGGATGCATCTCATTCCCTCTAATTGATTTAGGCCGTATCTTATTAAGACCCCTGTAAAGTTCCAAACTGGCAGAGAAGAGCCACAATAAGACTCTTTCTGCTGGTCTCTCAAAGATTAGGACCTGCTGAAAAAGCTTCCCTGGAGATGTGCTAAGACCTCCCTATACAAAACATAATTACTACTCAAATGAACAATGGAGCTCCTTTAATAGAAACCTTTTCAGGATTCCGAGCTCTAAAGGAGTGTACTGCCCTTGTTTCATGTAACACTGATAGAGACTAGCTCCAAAAACAGGCACTTGTTGAACTCTTATTTTCTCCCTAAAGTGCTTTTAAGGAATGGTCTGGAGCAAGAGTGGATAAGCGCTGCTTCCAAACGAAAGCTTTTTAATCGGTATAAACTGATTTATTATTGTGTATCAGCCTATGAGGCAGTCTGTGGTGATTAGCCTCTGTGATCTTGTCCTGGATCAGTGAAGTGGGATACGGAGAGGAGGAGCGTAAGCATGGACTGGCCTTATTGCTTTACCTGACTGACCCAACAGCCATGGACATTCATCAAGCAGTGATGCCCTCCATGACTCATCCAGTGCCAGCACCACTGGCTGCTGCTTTAGCAAACATGTCGGCCCAACGCCATATATTCTTCTGTATGTGTAGTTCAATACATATTGCCCATATCAGTCTACATTTATCATAATTCACTGTTCCTGGTAACCTTTATCTTCCTTCCCAACAGCTTTCCAATCCAACACTTCCTTCAGGGTGCAACTCTATATATACAGCAACATATTGCAAAACCATACCATTAAGATTTGGTCCTGACAATATTTGTTTCGTATTCATGTGACCTTTCACACCGTTATGATAAATCAAGTATAGGTTTCTTTGTTGTGTAATGCAGCTAAGCGTGATGGCAGATTTGTTGTGGTTTCCAATCGGCACAGTTTTAATCAACTACAACAACATAGCCCTGAGGCCTGCTTTGGAAAGGAGGTTCAGCTAAGACAAGATTTTAGCTTTCAGCTAGATACCAATATAAGCATGAATTACATCTCAGCTTGTGTGTCAAAGAGACATAATGAAGCCAGAGAGTTATTTCCGTTGTGGTCTTTCATATCTTCCAGTATTTACAAATCATATTAACCGCATGCAACTGTGATTAACTTAGACACCCAGACCAGACCTCAGACCTCTTGTGCATGAATACGAAAGCATGATGTTTATGACGAACAGCCAATTATGTGACGCATGAGCTCATTTTTCAAAGAACCAAAGCATTTTTAAGGGGACCTCCATCACCACCTCCACCACCATATTACTGCTTATTAGAGTAATCATTACTTATCCATAGTTCTTGACCAATATAAATGACCCATAAAGGCCCCGAAGGTCCCTCTCCTTGGTTGACCCTGGTTGGTCCAAGAGCTGTTGAAGATCCATAAGCCCAAACTTAACCTTGGTCTCTGAGGTGATCTAGTCTGGTAAAAAGTGAGTCACTGTAGTGAGACAGAAAATCCAGGGTCAGATCTAAGCTAAGCTTGGAGAAGCCGTGCTTCACGAGACGGGCCCCAGACCGGTGGAGTAGAATTTTTAAAAGTATGTTATTTTCAGTTTTATGCATTTTAAGAACAAGGCTCAATTATAACCCAATCCACCTTAATACCACCACCCACACCCCACCCTCCATAGTCCCAACACATCCTACAAAAAGTGGTATCTTGGCAAGTAAAATGACCTTATATCTAGTTGATATATCTGTAAAAGTCTCATTTTGAGATTGTTGTAAGCTAATGTTGAGACTATTTAACCTAATGTCCAGACAGGCTTTACTTAACTAAACTGTCTCACTATACTGGCAGATAATTTTGGCTTGTTTGAAGCATATTTTCCTAAAGTAAGTAAAATTATACACCAATATAGTGAGAACATTTGGCTTACTAAAATCACTTAAACCAAGTAAAACATCTCTGGAAAATAAATGAAATAATCTTAAAATGAATTTACAACATACAAATAAACAGAATAATAATTTTATGATATATCACCGAGGTCATTTTACTTGACAAGACCTCATTTTGTGCAGTGTGTAAATAAAGGGAGAGACAGAAGAGAAGGTAGACGTCAATAATGTTAAGGTCATTTTAGAGTAGAGGTCTTCAAACCAGTCGTCTAGCCAGCCCTCACTCCGACAGTCCATTTTAGCTGTAATCTAATTTACAATACATACGGTGTTGGCGGGGGGGTGGACTGTCTGCTGGGGGCTCCTGAGGACCTCTTTGAAGACCTCTGCTTTAGATGGTCCAAAAGCAGACCCCACTTCAAGTTAAAGCATTCCTGTGCTCTCATGTTACAGCAGCATCAGTCATAGCGTAGTATTTAAACTGGAAGCTCAGTACTGTACAGTGAGTTTAAGCTAAATGAACTGGGCCAAAGGGAGTTTGAAAGGGATTTTATCTGTATTCTGTAAAGCGTCTCCCGCACTAAAACTGGGGATAGGGGGGAATGGGAAGGTCAGATGGGAAGGTAGAGATCTAGCTGTCTGGTCTGGAGCATGTGGAGAGCTGGTTTGTAGTAATAAGGGTGGTTTTGGAGTTTAGATGAGTGGAGGTGAAAATAAACACACAGCAGGGGTGGCAGGGCGCTACACTGCCTCGCTGCCATTTTTAGCGACTAATAAGTCAGGGGTTGATGACGGCCGTGGCAGCCTCTGTTTGATGAGTCACAGGCTAGAGAGCAGGGCAGATTTCCCAAGTGCAGACACTATAGTCGTGTCTTTCTCTCTCTCTCTCTCTCTGCTTGTCTGTCTCTCTATCTCTCGATCTCTGATATATTCCTTCCTCTCTGCCACACTGTTTGGAAATGCCGAATGTCTGCTGCGGTGGTGGCATTTCTTTCCACCCTGGTGGTCTCATTTGAGGAGGTCCTATCTAGGGGTGGCCGGTATGATGGCATGTTATGATTATATAGCATAACATTGGTGTCTTCAGTAAGTACAACTTTTGTATGCATCATAAAACAAATGCAGACCAATTACAGAGAGTCTGTAAACCTCTGATATAATATAGCTGTTTATGTAGTAACTTAGTTACATTATTATAAACAACTGTTTTACTCTTAAAAAAATTTAGACTGATATGATCAATATTTATTGAGCTACACATACAGACGGAGTGTCTCTCAGTATGGCGTCGGGCCGCCATGTTTGCTAACCCAACATGCCAGACGCCTCAGCATGGAGTTGTAGAGGTTCCTAATGGTGTCCTGTGATAATCCATCCCATGCAGCTTGAATATTCTCACACAGCTCCTGCAGATGGTGCGGTAGGGGTGGAGGTGGGGTGACACCAGGCCTTCTGGACGTGTGATGCGTAATAACAAACCGTTCATCTTGGCGCTGACCACGGTGCCTCCACACACGCATTCGTTGGTCGTCTCCACCAAGACAAAAGCGGGACTCGTCACTAAAGATGACCCGCTGCCATTCTGAGTCACACTGAGTCATGACAGTCTGGCACGACACCGTTGCAGTCTTTGGTGACGTCAGTGTGGTGTTAAGGACAGTCGCTGTAACGGTCTGTGTGCATGTGGTCCTGCATCGTGCAGCCGTCTGCTAATAGTGCTGGCACTAACAGGATGACTCATGGAGGCATCACTGCTCACTGAATGTCCGCAGTCGTGGCTGTTGGGTCAGTCAGGTACAGCGACGAGACCCGTCCTTACTTACATCACATGCGCGGCCGACGAATCATTTACATGTCTCATAATGTCAAACCTACCCACCAAGTTTCATTCCTGTCGGTTGATTCCTTCTGGGTGCAGCTGTTTGTGCAACCAATCCTTTGATGATGAGTGTATTGTCCCCCCTTCGTAGTTTCTCATAGCTCTTAATGTCACTGCTACTTTCCTGGTGCTTTGTGTCCACACACAGGCTGTTTACAAACCTCATCTAAATGTCACCATACATGTTATATACTGTGAAAATGTCAATATCACCCACCCTTATTTCTAGCACCGGGAAACTTTATAAACTAACGTAGCTCTAACCTAACAGTTCCACTTTCTAGCAATATTACGGCAACAGCCATCGCCTTCGGGAAGAAAGGTGTTCTTTGAAATCCTTGTTTAAAAGTTTTCCGCTGTCTTCTAATGAGACCCGTAGCCTTGAGGAGGTACCCATGCTGTATCAGCTCTAATGCGATCATAATTGAACTCCTTCCCATAAACTGGATCTTCCGGTTGTGTTCCGTTTAGATAGAGACCTTGAGTTTAGCGATTGGAGCTTTGGTGGTTCTGTGGGTTCGGATCTGATCCCTTCAGGTGTTTTTGTGACAACAACATGTCCTCTTCACCTAGAGACAAACAATGGTGGCGTTGTCTGCCCAGGCTCTGTTTCCTGTAACAGAAGTCAGTAGGTTTTGATTATCAGCTTAGCAGTCTCTATAGAGACTACCGTACAGTAATGAAATGGTTATATCCTGAGTGTTAATAATGGCTTTCTCACATCAAAGGTGTCCGTTCATTACGAGACCGTGTTGGTATGGTAGGGGTTTTCCAGTAGGGATGCATGAGGATCTTGGAATCAAATCAGCATCAGTAGGTATTTGTTTTACCAAATCTGAATTGGACAAGATGAGAAGATAATATAACACTTTATTGATCCCAAAGGAAATTGCAGATTGATAGAAGATGGATTGCTTAGATTTGAGCTTTATTTGATACCAATATCACTATTGGTTTTATGTGTTATACTGTATTCCAGTTGCTTATGTGTAAAATGTAAACAAATTCATCACAACACACTCTGTTTCTATGAGCAGGACAATGAAATCAAAATACCTGATTTATTCCACGCTACTCATGTTAATGTGTGGGATATTAACACAGCGCAGTAAATATTTACTGTAATCTCGTATATATTTTGCTAGAACATCGAAAACTGTGCCAGATTTCTTAATAACAGCTGTTAAACTTCAATTAATCCTTAAAACTCTACAGAATAAAATTCTGCTGTCTAAGTGAGCAGCAGTCGTTCACCTCAAGAGTTCTCCTGCAGTGCTCGCAGGTGAAATGAGGTGCCCACTGTTTCTTTTGCCCCCCCCGACAGGCATGCGGAAGTATGCTTTGTAGGCCTCGCACGTCTTAGCAGATGCTCTCACAGAGTCCTTCTTCACTCTGGTCTTGATAAATTGGTCACAGATGGAGCAGAATGCGTCTGCCGGATGCTGCGGCCTCTTGTTGCCTCTAAATGACCTGTAGCTCTGTATCCACTATCCACTCACTCAGCTGGAGCATCAACTGAAACGGCTCTTTTAACACACCTGTATTTCTACAGCTATGAAGACTACTGGGCAGTTCCAGACAGGTCTAGAAAGTTCTTCTGGAGAGTCCTCACAGTTCCAGAAGCTACTTGAAGTCTACTCAGCACTGAATGTATCGCAGATGCTCAGGACAATAGAGAACATGTCAAAACATCATCGTCCTGACCACAAAAGCAAAGTTTATGGAGACCAGTAGCCATTCTCTGTACATGTCAGAACTAAAGGAATTAAGAAAACACACTTGTAGAGCCGAGCGTCTAGGTGATAACGGGATACTGTGCTAAAACGTCTTCTTTTACTGCATTTATAACAAAAAAAATAGACTTTACATTTGTCTGTAATGCTGTTCTGAGTTCCAGTCCCAGTGTCTTTTAAGGCACCAGCATTGACAGTATGTACATAAAACTGTGCATCAGAAAGCAGCCGTCTCGCTGCATCCCTGATTTTCACCAGTACCAAGACCAGTAGTACTGAGCCAGTAGTTTTAGCCGACTGATGTATTTATCAGGCTGTAGCTTCAGAAGGTCGACTGTGGACTGCACGTCTGCTGAGAGAACATTAACGTTATTGGCAGCATGTATTCAAAGCGGAAGCTCTATGGAGAAAGCAAATAGCTCCGCATAAAGCCCTCCTGCTGCTGCAAGGAACAGCTGCAGGGCCTGGAGTTCTTTATTTCCTTCCTTTATTGTGGAAATATGAAACAGAACACTTGTGGTTTGACAGTCTCTGGGGTTCGTTATTCTAGCGGTAAGAGTGTTTGGAATATAGAGCGTTTTATATATGTATCTGTCGAGATTAACTCTTGGTTTTTATTTTCCCAGCTCAGTGTTTGGGAGGGAGATGTTTGTACCCGTGTGGCCCAGAGAGACTGTCCAGGATTTGAACGTTGAAGTTCAGTCACTAGCTTGTGAAGGAATGCAGTCGGCCAAGAAACAAAAAAGGGATTCTCTCAGCCGCCCCTTTGTGCGCTGTGTGTTCAGGTGGGCCACAGGAGTGATAAGCCAGGTCTTTCTCAGACCGTGTGTGAACAAACACACACGCCCACCCACGCACTCGCCCGCAGGCACACATACACACACCCCTACCCTCCTCCCCACGCGCATACACCCAGGGCAAGAGCATAGCGGTTGCTGGAGGTGCTTTAAAAAAAGGCCAGCGCTCGTCAACAGGCTCCTTTCAAATTGAAAGGAGATTGCAATCAGTCACGCGGTGGGTGAGCAAGCACTCCTCTCACACACTCTTTCACTCTCCGCAGTGAGGGGATCTCTGATCTCAGTAGTGTTCTAACACACACTTCCATTAACCAGCTCTATATCCGATCCCTTATCTGATAATGGTTCTACCGCTTTGTTAGCTTTTTGTATGAATTCTTTGGCATGCTAAGTGCCAAATGCTTTCCTGTGAAAAGAAGCACCTACCCCGGCAGAAGTTTCTGGAGTCTGGAGTTTCCTATTAGCTCCTATTTTTGGTCTCCCTTTAGAATCATTGGTGCTTTGTGTTGTGTCACAGTGATCAAAGCGTCCAAAGTGTTATTTGCAATGATGACTATTTTGGGGCAGGCTTTTTTTAGGCCTTCCTCTGTCTTCTAATGTAGCCTTAAGGAGGAACCGGTGCTGTATCAGCGCTAATGCGATTATAATTCAACTCTCATAAACAGCGTCTTCCCTTTGTTCCTTTTAGAAAGAGTGCCGGGATGAGGTTAGTGACTGCCACGCCGGCAGGTTAGGAAGGCAAGACTTACAGTACCAGTCAAAAGTTTAGACACACCCAACTAAACGGATGTTGTTGGTGATCTTAAAGACTCTACAGACTTACACTTAACAGCTCCAACTGATGAGAGTCTGAAACAGTCCATATCCTGATATACCACATACACTCTTGATGTCCCACAGTATTATATTTCTCTGTAATATATTTTTAATAGTGTAAAAACTTGTTATTGTCTTCACTATTGTTCTAAACTTAGTAAGCTAAGCTCACCGGACAGTCGCCTGTGACTGGTACATACCTAATAGTGTGTAGTACCTCCACAAGCCCCAATAACAGCTGTGACTGGATTTGGCATGGACTGGCCAAGTTTCTGGATGTAGGCCACATCTAAGTTCAGACACTCCTGGGCAGTTGGTCCAGATTTGGTGGATGCCTTCCCTGGCACAATTCAAGGAGAATTCCCTGTAGACTGGGATTTTAGCCACTGCTGGTAGACCCGTATGACCGTACGCTTCCATACACCTGCAGATTCAGCTACTTCCTTCACACTATGGTCTTTGACACGTCCAAACGCAGTCACTCCTTTTAGCCAATCATTAACATCTGCTTTGGAGCCATTTTCCACACATGGAACGAGACATTCACTGCACTGTACCTCCTCTTCTCAATCTATGGATCCTGTCACTCACACCCCGCAGGTATTTATAGCCCCATCGTCCTCATAAAAATAAAGGAAAACCTTCAATAAGTAGCTGTTTTTAAACTTTTGACTGGTACTGTATGTGAACACGAAGTCCTACCACTGGTACAATAACTAAAGTGCATATAATCCCCATAAACATTTTTGTGAGGATTTCCTAACACAGAAACCTTGAAGAGAACTATTAAAAACAATTCACAGCTGACAATCACATCAGTCAATGTTCCTGAGTCGCTTCATGTGAGTCCTAAGTCTGTAGGGCGCAAAATTTTGGTCTTTAGTCTCGTTATTAGCTGCAGGCATCGCATTGTAGAAACAAACCTGTCAGGCCTAACACACTTCAAATAACGAGTCTTTCATTCTGGAAGAACCTGCAGTCTGAAGAACAGAGCTGAGTAAATGCAGCATTTAAAAGAAGGACGCAAAAACAATTGGTTTTTAAAGTCTGTATAAAGTAATAGTTAGCTACCATGTCAGTGAATGCAGCTGAAGTTTTAGGAAGTTTTAAAGGAATTGTGATCTCACTACACTACAGCTAAACTAGCTGACACAACCTGGTTTGCCTCTTTTCTTCACACACACCATTCACTGTGGGTAGTGTTTCATTCTGTTCAGCACACTGAAGGCTTTTTCTATAATTATAGGGTCCTTATTTGAAGCTGCATCAAACCTGATGCTATTGTAGTGTGGTAACGCCCGCGCATGCGTATGGTTGGAAGTGAAAGCTTTTATTTGGTCCTAATTAAAATTCACCATTACTACCAACACTTTCAGGTCCAGACCTACTGTGCCCGTCAAAAGGTTAGACACGGCTCCTCATAGAAGGTCCTCCTTATGTTTATCTTAAACCTTTACTTTAGAATAAAAGTGAAGACATCAAACTATAAAATAGCACTCACAGAATTATACAGTCCACCTTAAAAACCTCCAGAATGGACCTTTACAGGAGGACGAACCAGCTTTCTTAACCTGCAGTGGAGGCTGATAGAACAAGGTTTATCTCTAAGCAGGTTTGGAGCAATTCTATTGGTCGGTCCCTCATGAATATTCACTAGACTGAAAGAAGAACTAGAGCTTTTACACTGTGCAGAAAAAGAGATCAAAGTTTTTACACCACTAAATATATATTAGAGGTGGAGATATGGAGAAATATCATACTGTGGTACATCAAGAGGATATGTGGTATATCAGGATTTCGTCGCTGTCAAAAGAAAAACAAGTATCTCCAAAATGTAAGTTAATGGAACCAGATGTTTTTCCAAGCGTGTTTTGGATATTTCTGGTCGTCCATTGATCATGCAATGTCCACCCAATGTAAACAGCAGCTCATGTGATCAAATGATGCCAAAAAATAAAAATCGACCAAATTGGAGATAAATGGTTTTCATTGGACAGCAACGATATGTACTGGTTCAGACTCTCATCAGTTGGAGCTGTTAAGTGTAAGGCTGTAGAGTCTTGAAGATCACCAACCAACATCCATTTAGTTGGGTGTGTCTAAACTTTTGACTGGTTCTATATACTAATGTACTGCAGTGGTAAGTCAACGATTCTACCTCTTTGTTCACTTCTTTGGAGTCGCAGGAGTTTGGTGCGAATTTGTCTGGAGTAGCATGCGATGCTATTTTGGCTTCCTCTGGAATTATTAATGGTTCTTGGAGTGCTCAGATTGATCAAAGTGTTATTTGCTGCAACAGCTGACCGTTTTGGTGCTGCAGCACTTTTTGCGAAGCTGTTTGATGAGGGCTGTCATGTTTACTCGAGTCAGAATAAAGCGAGTGATTAAGATTTACTTGAATGAATTGGCAGTGATTCATTTCCATGATGATAATGCAAATGACTTCTCACACTGGATCTCTCTGGCAGTAAGAAACACGAGGCTGATGGACGCACCCATTCACGTGCACCGCAGCCTCGTTCACATGGTGCTTTCCTGTGAAATGTCCAGAGGCACGTGTTGTGTTAATGGTTTTTTTTTTGTTTGTTTGTTTGTTTGTTTTTTTATGAACACTTTTTAAGAAAGTCATCAGTGTTTATATATTAGCTGTCTTTATTCTTGAGTCTTTTGAAAACTGTTTAAGGGGTGCAACAGAAATTTTGGCCACTGCCAAATAAAAAGGCAGAACATGTTTATTCAAAATAAGGGACCAAAGATAGATATATATATATACACACAAAGATATATAATTCATATATATATATATATATTATGAATCATATATATCTATATCTATATATGAATTAGAAACAGCAAATAACCAGTCCTCACTAGGGCTGTGCATTGGCAAGAGTTGTTGGCATACTTATTGGCAATAAGTATGATAAGTATCGTGATATGATTCCATATGTTGTGCTATGTTGCGACACTATAAGCAAGACAGTTATATTGCATATTTTCATTTCAATTTTAGGAAAACTATCATAGTACGAAAAAAACCACCATATTTATGTTTGTTAATGCAAACTTGACCTGTGCGCCCTCACGCTACATATTTACACCGCAGAGGAAGAGTCTAAAGGTGAACACTGCTTTCTAGTGTTCACGGGTTTAAACGCAACACAAATTAACCCACCTTCTGACACAGCTGCCGATTAAAAATCAGTACTGTGTTTTTGAGAATCGATGCAGTATGACAAAACATTGCAGTGTTCGATATTGTCAGTATTTTCTTACTCCCCTATTCCTCACCGTAATAACTACATAGCGTACATTACTTTCATGGTCTTGCATTCTAGGTAACACTTTAAATTCAGTTTTGATTTACTAATGTACAGTAATGCATTAACAATGGTTACAAGGTTTAACCAATCTCAAGTAACATATAACAACATTGTTTACTTAACATTAGTGAACCATTGTTAATGTAGTACTTCATGTGATGTTAGTTAGTCAACACTTAATATGAAGTGTTACCACGTTCTATTACTTCTTTAGTGGCTATTAAATCAGAGGTTTTAGGCGTTAATGCGAGTCAAGAGTTATATTATCGTATAATATAAATTATAGCCAATCATCTTAATCATCATCATAAATTATAGCCAATGCAAAGTGGCAGGTTGGTGTGGATAGAAGGTGGGTTAGATGGGTTAGTTTAAACTTGCCCTACGTTTTTAGGCGCTACTGAGAAACAATGCTAAATGATCACTATAGTAGCTAAAAATGAGCTGAGCATTGATAACTTAATAGTAAATCTGAGGCTTAAAGCCAATATATAACTAAAGAAATGGATGGAATTTTGGTTTTGATTTATTCTCAGATTTTCAGTTTCAGTTTTCTGGCCCAATGTGTGTCACATCTCAGCTTCAGTTTCAGCCAAGAATTGTAATTTCTGTACTTTGCTAACTCTGTCATTGGTAGACTACTCGATTGCTAACATGCTGACCCGACATGCAGTAACAGGCAACTGACTCCTGCATTGCCATGTGAAGCCCTTTAGTCAGCAAAGAGCTGTAGTGGACTCACACATGCACATGAAAGCAGGAGGAGGAGAAGGAGGAGGAGTCCGGGAGGTGTTTTAGAAACAGATAAGCTGTGACCAAAATGCAGGCTCAGTGCTATTAGAGGGCCTTTCCCTCCTTCTGCACCCCTAATGGCCATCGTCCATGCCAAACAGAAGAGAAAGAGGATGATCGTCATGTCCCATTCTTCACACCTCACCTCTCTCTAAACATCGCCATCCGAGAAGGATGTTTGCGCTCAGCTCCTCGGAAAATGGGAAAATGAGACACCACCTTCCCCCACGCTTCCCCGGAGATTAACTCTCCTTCTGGCTGATGAGCGGTTGCCATGGCACTCCCCCACCTGT
Source organism: Semaprochilodus insignis (assembly GCA_034552555.1). Taxonomy (NCBI): domain Eukaryota; kingdom Metazoa; phylum Chordata; class Actinopteri; order Characiformes; family Prochilodontidae; genus Semaprochilodus; species Semaprochilodus insignis. Next base: position 31,272,088 of record CM067490.1, on the reverse strand, counting down.
ACAGGTAGCTGGTATTAGTGTGTGAGCTTGGTTGGGGGAAGTGTTTACCTGTAGAGGTGGCCCACTGTTCAAACAGCGCTTTGTAGACACAACTGGTCCGGCAGTGTACACAGTGCTGTCTGCACCTGCCGTCCTGTCAGCTTTAGCCTCCGTTCTGCAGTGCTGCTGTATTATTAAACCCACCACTCTAATCTCACACGCTCGTTTCCACTCCTCACACCGGTCCTGTCTGCACATGCCTGCCCCGAGTCGTTAAACTGCACGGGAAGCGCTTTGATTGTTGTGTGGAAACAAAGGAACTGCATTTAGGGCTGCCAGGATTACTCTGCAGTGATCTGGGATTTCAGAATTGATTGCCGGGTGGCAGGGTGGCGCAGTGGGTAGCATTGTCACAACAACAAGGACCCAAGTTTGATACCAGGTTGGGGTTCCGGGTAAAGAAAAGAGTGTTGCATGCTCTCTCCATGTCTGCTCCGGTTTCCTCCCACAGTCCAGAGACATGCAGTCAGGTGAACTGGAGATGCTATATTGTCCACTAGGTGTGAATGGATATGTACGTCTGTGTGTCTGCCCTGAGATGGACTGGCAGCCTGTCCAGGGTGTTTCCTGCCCTCCGCCCCCAATGAGACCTGGGATAGGCTACAGCGCCCCCCAAGACCCAATAGGCTAAGCGCCTTAGAAGAGGAACGAATGATCAAATTCATTATTTTACAAACAAACAAACAAATAAATAAATAAATAGAAACTTTCCTGGTAAAGGAAATAAATGTAGGCGTGAGCAGTCGCAAACACCTTTACCAGGAAGGTTTTTATTTATTTATTTGCTTAATTATTTTGTTTGTTAGTTTGTTTGTTTGTTTGTTCTCGATTGTGACTTCTTTTTGATTTTTTGGCCTTTGATTACTCTATTATTCATCAAATAAATAAGTGAATAAATCGCTCCATTACTAGTTCAAATTATAATAATAGCACTAAACTATGTATAGTAGCATTTCAGGCGGCACCTTTTCAGGCTAATGCTAAGCTAACTAAGACTGTTATTTATACTGTACTCTGCAAGGTGGTAGGAGTTGAACAACTTCAGATCTTTTCATGTGATGAAAGAACCAGAAACACTGACCATAGAATCTCCCAACTTTGGTGTCTGATCTTTGAAGCGCTGTAGATCGGCTGGAGCCATATTCCAGAGATCAGTAACCTTAGACTGCCTTGCTAGCCTTTAGGAAACCGGAGATCTCAGTCTCTGAAATCACTAGGCTTCCTACCTGTTGTCTTCTCAGAGGCGCCGTGTTGTAAGTGTCATCATCACGTGAATAGCAACTAGTTAGCATCAGGCTTAAAGCATCATTCCCAAGCAGTAACGTCGTCAAAGCCAACTAGTCTGTGCAATCCTTACAAGGTGGCGAATTTCCCTCAGATTTGAATCTTTTTGTTTGCAAGGCGCTGCTCCTGCACTCTGAACTGTGAGTGTGATGAGAAGTGTGTGTGTGTGTGTGTGTGTGTTTGTTTGCCTGTTTCCAGATCAGACTGGTTTTTCCTCTTTGATAGCACGCTCCTACCGTGTAGCACAGGCGCTCAGGTAATATTAAAATCAGGATCAAAATGAAAAGCACTGCGTGAGGATCCTTCAGACGATTGGTTTGCGCGCGTGTGGGCCCGCTAAAGTGCCACCGCCTGCAGCAGTGCTCCAGTATGACCAGAATGTGAACTCTGTTTGGTTGTGCGCTTTGTGCATTCCTTGAGAGTTGATGGAAGTGACTGGAGAACAAAGCCTCCGTAACCCGGACCAACCCTCAAAACCCCCTCCTCAAACCTCCAGCTCCTTGTTCCTCTACACCAGAGAATGCCGCACCACTCAACACAGCACCTCATCGCTGTGACAGCCTCTGAAAGCTAGTTCCCCCCTCGTAGACAGGAGAATAGAGGGGAGTCCTGAAGCACTGTCAGCTCAATTTGAGGTGTGAGCTTTTCATCTAAGTTGGAGAGTGATTTAGGCTCTGGAGCACACAGGCGCCTGAAGAGTCTGCATCAAACTATCGAACTGTGCTATGCAAACTTCTCCCACCTTCACTTCCTCTTAATCACATCCTATGTGTGATTTTAATACATGCAAATCCCGTGAAAGAGATGTTGGACAGTTACGTTAAGAATGACATCATCCTGAACACCATGTGAGCTGCTGAACAGGCACAGTTCTGTGCAAAAGGCAGAGGCCACCCTTTTGTTTATTTCAGTTCCAGTCAGAAAGGCCATTAAGTGCAAGATATTCCATTTTCAGTGTCAGGAAAAAAGCAGTAAACAAAAGAATTACACAAAAATGAACTCAGAGACTGTTGTGCAATTTTCTGTTTATTGTTTTTTTTCTGACACTGAACATATCTTGTACTTAATGGCTATTTTGACAGGAAAGGAAATGAAATGAAATGAAAATGAATTGTTGTCTGGCCTTTTGCACAGTACTGTACATGCATTAATGCACATGTATGTTATGGGAGCACGTAGCTCCTCAGAAGTGCCCATAAACAATTGTTCCATGTTTCACTCTCCTGTGATAAATGAATGAATGTAATAGTAGTTGTTGGATGTAACAGTGTGATTGCTTGTGTCTTAACCAGGTTGGTGTTGTAATGTAACCTGATGTTTGTAGTAGGGCTGCAACAAACGAGTATTCTGATAGTTGATTATTGAAAGGAATAATCGATTATTCAGATTGTGAATCACTCCCTTACCAAATACGTCTTATGCAGCTAAAAGCTTTTAAATTTATCTTGAGGTTGTTTTATGCATTTGCTAAACGACTATTCTGCTAGTCGATTAATCTGTCGATTATTGAAACGAATAATCGATTGTTCTGTTTATGGATTGCCCAATTACCAAATAAATCTTATGTAACTATCAGCTTTTATATTTGGCTTGAGGTTGTTTTATGCATTTGCTAAATGACTATTCTGCTAGTCGATTAATCGGTCTATTATTGAAACGAATAATCGNTGCTAAATGACTATTCTGCTAGTCGATTAATCGGTCTATTATTGAAACGAATAATCGTTTGTTCAGATTACGAATTGCCCAATTACCAAATAAGTCTTATGTAGCTATCAGCTTTTCAATTTATCTTGAGGTTTTATGCATTTGCTAAATGACTATGCTGACAGTTGATTAATCCGTTGATTATTAGAACAAATAATCGATTATTCGGATTGTGAATAATGAAATGACCAAATAAGTCTTATGTAGCTGTCAGCTTTGAGGTTTAGCTTGAGGTCGTTTTATGGATTGGCTAAACAATTATTCTGATAGTCGATTAATCAATTACTGGAACGATTAATCGATGACTATTAAAGGTAGCCAACACTTCTGGATTTAGCATCTCTAACAGACATTTCCCCCCTTTTTATCTTGTGTTTCAGCAAGCGGCATGGAGAGGGTTATAAGCCTGTATGGAGACAACATCATAGTGCCCTGCAACAACGGCGACAACAAGCCTTCTGATCTGATCTTCACCAAATGGAAATATGTGAGTCTGTGTTGCACTTACTGTCTGAATGTGTAAGCACTGGATCCTGTGTATATTCCCGGCCACCTGGTGAACACTGTCTTAGAATAAATCATATGCGGCAAACATCGGTATGGAGATGAATAAACAGTTTTTCAAATTATACAACTCACCTGTCACGTCTGCAGCAGCGCTGGCCCTCAAAATGTCATTTTAATGTCACCTACTGGAAAGAGCACGCCAAGACGCTTCATGCCAGCAGCGGCGTACCGTGCAGGACAGGTATTCTGGAGTAGCTCATCGCATGACACATCGGTAACAGTTCTCTGTGTGTGTGTGGTATTGCCTCTAGACGAAAGACGACGGCTCCTCAGGAGACCTCCTGGTGAAGCAGGCCCAGAAAGATGAGGCAAAGATCACAGCCACAGATGGCTACAAGGACCGCATTAGCATCATGCCTGACTCCAGCCTGCTGATTAGCAAAGCCACACTCGCTGACCAGAGAGTCTTCACCTGCATGGTGGTCTCCTTATCTAATCTCAATGAATACCTGGTGAAGGTGGATGTGCAGAGTGAGTACAGCTTCCGAACCGCGATATTCATTAAGGGACTATTCTAGTGGTTTGGGATCTTAATCTCGGCTGCATCTGTAGTGTGTACTGCGTTACCACAGACAGTGTTTAATAAACAGAAAACCTGCTCTGGACACTCTTATAATAGAAGCCAGTGGTCAGATGCCTTGTTGCATGCCCTATGGCTTCTATTACGGGGTTGCTAGGAGTGTGGTTCGGAGAAATCCATCCCAAATAGGGGTGCACTGATATGAGACTCTGGCCAAAATCACTGGATCGGATTTCAGAAGGAGACAAATCTATTATTAGCAGTAGTTGTTTGGAGGTGGCGAAAAGATGGTGTTAGATTGGTATGGGTACATATGCAAATACATGAGACGTGGTATCGAGCCACCTCTAGTTACCAGTACTAATGCCTTAACTTTAGATACCTGAGTGGTATCTTTTGTGACATCTTTGATAGCTGAAGATGGGTGTAGCTTAAACCTGAAATGATTGCAAGGGTTGGAAGTTGGTATATTTGCTGACCGCAGCAGATTGCAGACTAGTCAAGAAGCACTGTCTGATCTGATCTGAAATTGCAGACAAGAACTTTGTTATAAGGTTCTACACTGTGGCTTAATGTGGCCACTGTTACTGTAGCTGTAGTTATTGCTATTGATAGATATAACAGATGTATTCTTAACCTGCATGCTAAAGCCAAGGGCATTTGCCATTTTGGAATGAGCATGCTTATTGGCTCACTAATAAAATCAGCTACCTGCAAATTGAAATTGGATCAGCATTGAAAAGCCTTAAAATATGGAATAAAAGTGTAGTATTAAATTTACCCATCTCTTTGAGTCATAGAGATACCATTTGGTATTAGGTTGAAATTTCCTGAAATATTCCTTTGTTTGGGATATCAGAGAGGAACTGACCCTACTCCCTTCCTGAGAATTTCCAGAAGTATCCCAGTAAGAACATAAGAGTGGGTTAACGCAGCTAACGTTCTAACTACGCCATATTTTCTAGCATGCTTTTTTTCACATATTCATGTATTTAACCTCGAGTGTCTAGCGATGCCAGTCATCAACACTTTGTTCCTTTCAGAGAGGCCGTCAGCTCCTGAGATCAGGAACAAAGCCAGTCAGCTGGAAAACGGCAAACTGACGCTGGTGAGTGTATTTCAAACTCTGCTCTTCAGGTTCTTGGACGGCTGCCATCGCTGGGAAGCCCTCATTGCATTCAGTAGACCGATCACAAACCTTCCGATAAAGCCCGAGCACCGGCAGAGTTTTTGGAGCGAGCGCCTTCCCTCTCCCCCGATGCCCGTCGGCTTTTTCCTCCATTGTGAACACACCTGCAGGCATCTTCTTGCACGACAGTGGGGGCCGACCTATTAAAGAGATCAGGGAATGAACGTACACTCACAGAGAGCACTTAAACAAAGTGTTATTGCCGGAAAGATGGTCCCCCACAGACATTTAGCCCAGGCTGGGGAGGAAAATGGCAGCTTTGAAGCCGCTGTAGAGAGCCATTGAACCGTAGGATGGGGGAAAGGTGACATTACTTTTATCAGAGCAGTAAAAGCAGATTAGTTGGAGCAACTTCTGCCCTGTTGGAGCTCACCTCACATGAGAACCTGTGTATGGCTGGAATGTCTTTCGGTTTCCTGGCTTGGCTGGGATGAGAGGCTGTTCGAAATAACATAGTGTCTCAATATTTTTAATATTTATAAAAACAGTGCTGATACACGGAGGCCTAAGTATGGCTATATTTGTAATCCACCTGGATTTAATACAGCACATGAGAAGTGTTGTATACGGTGTTACATCCCACGTTTCAGTGTTGTTTTTTTCCACCTTGTTATTGAGCCGTTCACAGATGCAGAGAAGAAGTCACAGAAAAGCTTTTCAGCAGAGATGTATTGTGTTTAAGCATTCAAACACACAGTTTATGCTTTTCTTTAAAGTAGGCTAGCCTTAAAATGCGGTTATTATGTCAGATATGTCTGGCACACTACAAAACATGCAAAATTACTTTGATTATCCGTGATACAGGTAAGCTGGTACAGGTAATTATTTTTCCTAGGCAATGAATAACCAATTGGAGTTTCTCCTATGCTTATCCAGCCATGTATTATAGTGTTACGCGAGAGCCAGTGGATATTGTCATTAGCGAGCTCAATTTCAGTTCAGTTTGTTATTACTCATACATTGAATGTCCAGATGTTCAAACACAAACAAAAAGTCTTTTCAAAATTAGAATGAAATATTTCTACAAAATTCAGCAAAACAGATTGATACTGATATCGGCATCAGCCCGATACTGTCCTCATTTACACATACTCATGCCGAATGCACACATCTAATTTCACCTGATACCGGATATGATGCAAGGCAGACAAGGTTCTGCATACACAGTGAAGTGTAGCAAGTGTGGGACATCAAGTTGTTGGTCACTCTAAACCTTCTGACCAGTAATTTCCCACCAGAGCTACACTTGTGTTTAAGCGCACGCAATCACAAGTTACAACCACTTCCTCAATATGGGTGGATACAGAGAGGCTAACAAAACCGGCAAACACATTTTTGCCTTTGTCTTTGTGAAATAGACTGTACGGTGTACATCATCGTTTAATCTAGTTTCAGGCGGTGCCCTCGGAGTGTGGTTAGCCGAGCCCCTGTGTTTGAGTGGAGTGAGTTCTTATGTGTGAAACAGCTTTATTGGTAATTGTCCATAGACAGAGCTGTCTGCAGATGCTGCGTTACACATAGCAGGCCAATCAGAACAAGCATTTTCGAATAGTGTGAACAAACACACGATAGGCTTGTCTATACACAATGGTCTATTTGACCACACAGTGTCACCATTGAACAGGATTTGTAAAAATTTGCATCCTTGCCTTTAGAGGACGTTCAACAACAGCTCATCCGGCCAAACTGATGACTGATGATGTGCATAGGATCAAAACTATTAAATGTACTTTACTTACTTAGTTAAGCATTTTTCTGATGTTGAGCAAAACCCCTTCTTCTCGACTGCAGTGCTACTCAATCTAGCGTAACAAATGTAGCATAGCTAGCTAATGCACGCCATTTCAACACAGCTAGATTTACATTTATGGCATTTAGCTGATGCTCTTGTCCAGAGCAACTTACAAGGTTAACTGTATTACAGGGAGGCCAATGTAGTGTTAGGAGTCTTGCCCAAGGACTCTTATTGATATAGCACAGCGTAGTCACCCATACCAGGATTCGAACCACAGTCTCCCACATGTGGTGACTCCCTGGTGGGTAGTGGTGTTATCCGCTGAGCTACACCAACCACGCAGAGTTGAATGCATCGCAGTCAGCTACACTAACAGCTACTTCATTCCAGTTAGGTTACTCTGTATCAGTGAGTACTAAGAAACAGGTACTCGTATACTGAAGCCCACTTACTAGTGTTCGGAATCAGTCATTCTCTACAATTTGAAATGGGTGCATGCAAATAAGACTCAACGGCTGCAAAATTGAAACTACTGTAGATAATGTGTTCACACAGTATAAATGAAGCTTATTAATGATATGGAATGATAATTAAAACGCTCCTTCCAATTATCATTGTTGTTATTATGTAATGCAACGCACTGACTTTGTTACTGCCTGAGAGCAGTCAGATGTAGGAAAGACTTCAACACAGAGCATTAATGTGAGAATGCTCTCTCGGCAAGACCTAAAGAAATGTGGTTAGTATCATGTGCACTATGAGGTAAATTGTAGGCTGTCAAACTGTGGCTTTCAGTTTCAGTTCAGAACTGTTACACTACTGTTTTTGGAAGGCAATGGGACAGTGACTAAAATATCCTCTGAGATATCAATAACTCAGTACCACATAATATTCTATGTGAGCTCACCAGACAAAAAATGAGTCACCCGTGTCTGAAACGTGCCTAATAGTGTGCAATACCCCCACGTGCACCAATAACAGCTGTGACTGGATTTGACTTGCACTGGACAAGTTTCTGGATGTAGGCCAGATCAATGTTTAGCCACTCATCATAGCCAGACATCAAAGAGTTGTGTATAAAATGTAGAGGTTGTGAATTTTGGGGTTTACTATTTTAGAAATATGTGTGTTGTTAAATCCTACTCATCACAAATCAGAATAGAATTGTGTGAAGGTATGAGTATTGTGGTGATAATAAAGTATCGTGGGGTCTTCGATGATCCCCCTGTACAGTAGGTGGTGCATTACTGCTTAGATAGTAATGTAATGTAGCCTGTCACAGACGGAGGCAGTAGAACAGAGGAACGGGGGGATGTGTGTGTGTTTTCTTCTTTTTGAGAGTGGATGGCCGTGTTTTTGGATAACCACCTACTGAGATCGTGTCATGTTCAAAGCTCAGCTGTTTTGTTTACACAGCGTGGAGAAGAAGAGTCCATCCTTTGAGTGTCTTTAAGCAGGTCTTGTTAAAAGCATTTGGCCTGGCTGAGGCGGAGGCTGAGGCTGAGGCTTGGCTCGAGTAACTGCTGACAGGAACAGAGAACAAAGGCAAGAAGTTTGGAGGAAGAAGTGAAGTGCACAATCTAAGGTGGAGCGCTCTGTGGACCTTGTTAAATCAGCACACTCCGAGAAGAGAGAGAAAGTGTGTGTGTGTGTGTGTGTGTGTGTGTGTGTGTGTGTGTGTGTGTGTGTGTTAAGGAAGAGTGGTCATGGCCTTCAGAGAGCGCTCTCTCTCTCTCTCTCTCTTTCTCTTTCTCTCTCTCTCTCTTTCTCTCTCTCTTTCTCTCTCTCTCTCTTTCTCTCTCTCTCTCTGTCTATACCTTGCTCCCTCTACTATATCCACTGCTGGAGTTTTTACACCTCCATTTTTCTGCAGAATAGAAAAAGAAGAGATATAGATCTAGGTTTTTTTTTTGTTCTCTCTTTTTTGCTATAATAATTCTATCACCTTTGTAGCCAGTGCTTGGCAGTGGGAGCTTTACCATATATGTATTCTGCGAGGAAGCTGAAGGAGAGGCAGAGAGAGAGAGAGTAAAGAGAGAAAGAGAGAGAGAGGAGGTCTGAGAAGGGTACAGAGGGAGAGACAGAGAGAAAGAGCAAGAAAGACCGAGAGAGGCTCAGAGAAAATAGGTGAGAGAGCTACAGGAAGGGGAGAGGAGATAAGAAAAACAAAGAGACTGAAAGTGAAACAGATGGAGAGAAAGAAAGTGAAAGATGATAAAAGTAGGTAAAACAGATGCAGGAAGATACTGTATGAAAGAGAGAGATGGAAGGAGACCCAAAGAGAGAGACATAAAGAGTAAGAGATGGAGAACAAGAGAGAAAGATATACAGAGAGGGGAGGAGAGAGATAAACGGAGAGGAAGACATGAAGAGCAAAAAAGTGAAAGACAGAAAGAGCAAATAAACTAGACGCCGAGAGATACTGCATGAAAGAGAGATAGAAGGGAGAGATATAAAAAGAGTGAGTAGGAGACGGAGAACAAGAGAGAGAGAGAGAGAGAGAGAGGTACAGGGAGGGAAGGAGAGAGGTGAAGGAAGAGAAAGACTTGAGGAGAAAGAAAGTGAAAGACAGAAAGAGTGAGTGAACTAGATGCAGAGAGCTAGTAAGTGATACTGTGAGGGGCAGGAAGAGAGTGAAAGAGAGAGAGAGAGAGAGAGAGAGAGAGAGAGAGAGAGAGAAAACGGCATCGTGCTATTTTCAGTTACAGGGCTTTGATGACTCTGATGATCAGCCATGTGAGCAGAGGTGATGTCATCGTGTCAGGGTAATTTCCCAGGCACTTCCAGCCCTTCCCCAACCCCAGGCGTGACTTTATCAGGTCACTTTACAGGGGCAGTTACGCTCAAAAGCACCCGAAAGCCACACCCGGCAAAATCACCTAGAAGCACTGCCCCTCTCGGGCTGAAAAGTCCCCAGGAGTCCGGGCATGTGACTCACACTTAGCCGTCTTCATCGGTTCATACACACATCATTTCTGTGATTTACTACTAGAGAAGGTTCTTCAGAGGTCATGAGGGAATGTTCACTGAGACTCGTAGCTGTGTCACTCGGCTCCAACCACAGACACGCTGTACTGCAGGCTGAAGTGAAACTGATAACACTTCCTGGATCAAAGATTAGCAAGCGCTGAAAAGAAGCCGCTGAGCGGGAAGGAGGGATGGTTTCGGATTTGTGATCCAATTCAGCCACAGTAAAGAAGCATATGCTGTGTGTGTGTGTGTATCTGTGTTTATTTGTTTTTGTGTGTGTGTTTTCCAGACTGTAATGTTCTGGCTTTGTAGGAAGTAGTTATGTCATGTTACCGCAGTGCTAAGCAAACGTCAGAGGCTGTCCTTTGATTTATTTAACCCTTTAACGTCCTCACCAAGAAAAAAGAATTTTTAAGGATTTTTGATTTGTTTGGGGCAGTAATAATAAAGCACATAGTGAATTTTAATGACTTTAGCTTAGCATAGATACCTTTAGCATAGAGAAACAATTAGACTAATTGGTAGAGCATATTTATCGAAAAGTTATTTAACTCTTATTAGACTTTGTTTTTTCTTAGTTACATAATTCTGTTCATCAAAACCTCTGAAACTATAATATGCTAATAAAATAATATTACCTTCAAAAATTCCAACAAATACAATCCACATGTGTGGACAGATATACTGGTTGCTTTCTTCCTCTATGGATGAGAACAGTAAAGTTGTATCTGTTGAAAGACTCTAGTGGAGTATAGGTTAGCCTAACATACCTCTACCAATTGGTAGAGATGGCACAATCAGGTTAGTTTCAACAGATTCTTCCTTAATATATAGTGACACAAAATATGCTCTACCAAAAGGTTGAGAAGAATGCTAAAGGGTTCATTTCCAGCTGTTATGACTGAAAAACATATTTAGCATAAAATTACACAGAAGCCTGAGTAGCTAAATAAACAGTAATATAAATATATTTTAGTATATAATATTATATTATTATTTTAATATATAATATTATGCATATATATTTATTATATTTATTACATCACTGACATTTATTTATATTAATATTTATTAGAGTGGTTATATAATAAATATTCATATTAAATATTACATGATTGATTTAATATTTTATATAATATGGTGTAAATATATATATATTTTATTTATTATTTAGAGTGTACCTCTATTACAGCTTCCTTTCATTTCAGATGGCTTTCAGATTTTCAGAGAAATCTGCAGGGATATTTTTCCACACCTACAAAGTTCAGTCTTAGAAGTTGGTTTTATTTTCTGCTTCTCAAGATCCAAACAAATTAGTTACATATTCAGTCTCCTGAGTCTGTAAGACTTTATTCCACATCCTAGATCTCCAGGTTCGGTGTTCTAGTGTCTAGTGTTTTTGATTCTCAGTGAGGGGTTTTAGACAGCTACACATCTTTTGAGACCCATAACACTGAGTTGTGTTCTCACAGTAGAAGGATGGACAGAAACAGCTGCGGATTCCTCTCCGATCTAAAGCAAGAGTGGAGCTTTCTGCTTCTTTCGCTCATAAATCTAATAGTGACAGTGTTGGTGGTCTACCAGGTCTCAGGACGGCTGTTAAAAGTCCCAGTTTCTCAGTTCTTAATGACTGTTTTGATTAAATATGTTTTTTAATGATTTTCTTTGTTACATATGGGACATAGGTATATTCAGAAACAAAATCTACAGTGTGTGTTTGTCTGTGTGTTGCAGCTGGGAGAGTGCGTGACTACAGATGCAAACCCTCCAGCAGAAGTCATCTGGCTGAAGAATAACAAGACCCTGGTGAATGATGACAAGAGTGAGTTGATACCTTCAGTATTCAGCTACTGTACTGAGTGTGTTAAGTAGGGTGGTGCATTGTGGTAACGCCTTTGTCTATGTCTGCCATTAATGTATGGCTGGTATGTGGGTCAACCCTGTGTGTGTGTGTGTGTGTGTGTGTGTGTGTGTGTGTGTGTTTGTGCAGCAATCATAATCAACAAAGAAGACACCGTGGATCCAGTGACCAAGCTGTCCAGCACTAAATCTAGTTTGCAGTACGCAGCAGGGAAACAGGACATGACATCACAGTTCACCTGCCTTGTGAGACATGTGACCGGTTCAGACCAGGTGACCGCACCTGTGAACTTCAGCATCCACTGTGAGTACAGATAGCAAGTATTCCACACCCCCAAACACACGCTCATTTGCATCCCCACACATTGGTTTCTGTGAACTGTGGAGGCTTTACATAGAATTGTATTTACTTTCTGGAGACTTATCCAAACCTAAAGATGAACTAATCCTAATCCTAATACTTATCCCAACCTTAAATCTAATCCCCAACCTTAACCTTAACCCTAAACCTAACCTTACTCCAACATTAACCCTAACTCCCAACCTTAACCTTAACCCTAAACCTAACCTCACCCCAAACTTAACCTTAACTCCCAACCTTAACCCTAAACCTAACCTTACCCCAACCTTAACCCTAACTCCCAACCTTAACCTTAACCCTAACCCTAAACCTAACCTTACCCCAACCTTCAACCTACCTCCCAACCTTAACCTTAACCCTAACCCTAAACCTAAACTTACCTCAACCTTAACCCTAACTCCCAACCTTAACCTTAACCCTAACCCTAAATCTAACCTTACCCCAACCTTAACCCTAACTCCCAAACTTAACCTTAACCCTAACCCTAACCCTTAGCCCTAACCTTGATCTATACCCTAACTTTAACCCTAACACTAATTTTAAGCATAACCATCTTAACTTGAACCCTTACCTTAACCCTAACCCTAACCCAACCTTAACCCTAACTTAATCCTTAACCTTTCACCCCAATCTTAGCTGTAACCCTAACCTGCCCTGACCTTAACCCTAGCTTCAACCCTAACCCCTCACTTTAACCTTACCTTAACTCTAACCTCCAACCCTTATCCTAACCCCCAAACTTAACCCTAACTTAATCCTTAACTCTAACCCCAACCCTTAACCCTAACTTAAACCTTAACTCTAGCCCCCAGTGTTAACCCTAACCCTAATCTTGACCCTAACCCTAGCCCCTAACCTTAAGTTAGCCATTAGTTCAGGCTAATGAATCATACCAATATATATGAATTCTTCCGATATTCTGATGTTTTTTGACCTGTATTAGACCAATACTGACCGTTATCGGTGCACCAATGCTTGAAATTCCTGTTTTAAGTCCAGGCACAAAAAACTTGCTGTGTAAAACTTGTGTATCATCTTATGTAATATAAAATAGCAGAAAATGTTACTGAAGTTTATATTAAGTATGTACTGCAGTTTGAGTTTTAGTTTATCTGTGAATTTATTGTCTGGTTGCAAAGCAGGAATCCAGTTACTGCCTGACTTATGTAGACCTGGAATTTCCTCATTATCTGATTACTCAAGTGCATGTAAACGCGCGCTTTGTTTCTGTGAAGTCATGAAAGCCAACTCATTTTCATATACCCAGGCTGCCCATTTATACTAAAGTTATAGGGATTTTTAAGCCCAGAGGCAAAACAGAGGACAACCAATCAGAGCAGATCTCTTTTGCATGTTTCAGTTGTAAAGGCACAGAAACAAACAGCCTGTTGAATGCTAAGGCACAAAGAGAGGTTGTAAAATGGTCTTGTAAATTGAATTATGACATAAACCAACACAAACTTTAAAAGTGGACTTCAGGGAGTAAATAACATTACCTAAAAAGTAAAATATTACAGCTTCTGCTTTAAAATATTACAACATAATAGTGTTTCTATTCATGTCTTCAGTTTAGGACATCGGTGAAATTTGCCTCTGCCTTTCAAGCACTAGAATACACAAGAATATCAGTTATGATAAACAAAAAAAAATTGTCTAAAGTTTGAAGCTATAACAAGAGGTACTCAGGGCTTGGTAAAGTGGCTAAGCTATGACTGAACAATTAGTAATGGTCGAAACTTGTGCTCTGATTGGTTTACTCAAATTTGACAGCAGATCGTCTTGTAGGGTAACGAGTAACTTGTTTTGCTAGCCTTGCATGCTAACAACATTAGCATCCGAGCTAACAAATACACCTTACTTGGTGCTACCCTCTAAACGTACTGCTGCAGCCAGTTAAATAATCTCATATTTTTTAAGTATATAATAATAATAGTAACACGAGTACACAAATGGAAGTACATAAAGCATCTAAGACAGCAAAGAAATATATAATAACATCAGTATATATAAATACTTGCATGATCATTCAGTGATGCTGAAGCCTCTCTACCTCTCTCTGTGTCTCTACACCAGAGGGATGCAGAAGGAGTGACAGAGACAGATCCCAGTTGCTGAATGTGTCAAGCTGATTCTGTATCTTCTCTCCCCCTCCTTCTTTTCCTCTCTCCTCTCCCTCCCTCTCTCTCTTTCTGTCTCTCTCCTCTCTCTCCTCTCTCTCTCTCTCAGACCCCACTGAAAATGTGACTTTGCAGGTGGTATCTGCAAGCCCTCTTAAGGAGGGTGACAATTTGACTCTGAAATGTCAGGCAGACGGAAACCCTCCTCCCACCAACTTTAACTTCCACCTCAAGGTGAGCCCATGTCTCTCCCCGTAGAGAGCCGAGTCTGAATTCAGCAAGCTTTCCCTTGAAAAGTTCTCCACCTGAAGTTCTCCAGGGTCCTCTTAAGAAAGATACTAATTTTTGCCTTACATTTCAGAGCCTGTCACACTGTGACACTGTGACACTCATTAAAAGTTACGGTTTGAGGATACGGTTTGAGCTCTGTCTGTGCCTATGACAGTGTGAGGCTTGTGATCGTAAGGTTATGAAAAGGTTATCACGAACGTTTTACTGAGAATTAAAATAATAATAATTATTAGGTTAATAAGTTTGCATGAACAAAATATGCCCTGTGATCACATTTCTTATGTCCGTTAAAACCATGCGCTTACCTGTCGCAAGGTTCATGTGTCCTGCAGGTCTCTTCGCGTCAGTGAAACTAACAACCAGGTGAAAGCTAACCCACATAATTGAGCTATGAAGCTAGCTCGTCTGTCTGCCAGCCTGCCATTCGTTGGTTCATTAGTCCATTAGGCGATTTGTCCAACCAGCCACACCAACATTCTCAGGATGCACATCCAGCAGTAACTGAATAAAAACCTTACCTACTTTAACATGTCGCCACGTACAAGCTGAATAACATTTTTAGCGAACTGGACACACACTCGTACAGTCTCTGATTCTTCCCCACTTTGCGTGCGCTGTTGTGTTCTGTTTATTTATAGTGGCGTAGCAACCCGGGAATATTTTGTGTCCCAGTTTTTTTGGACACTTTTTTTCTTGACACAATGATTTTTTAAATCATAATGTCAAGAAAAAAAGTGTCATAAAAAATTGGGATACAAAATATCTATAAAAAACAAAATACAATCATATCAAATGAGGAAAGTAAGCAATTTTGAAATTTCCTTTTTGAATTTGATGCCAGCAACATGTTTCCAAAAAGTTAGGACAGGGCCGCAAAAGACTGGTAAAGTTGTGTAATGCTACAACAACACCTGTTAGGTGTTCATAACAGGTTAGGTTGCTAATTAGGTTCATTAGCAACAGGTCAGTGTCATGATTGGGCATAAAAAGAGCCTCCCAGAGAGGCGGAGTCTTTCAGAAGTAATGAAGGGGAGGGGTCACCACTCTGT
This sequence comes from Semaprochilodus insignis, assembly GCA_034552555.1. Lineage (NCBI taxonomy): Eukaryota > Metazoa > Chordata > Actinopteri > Characiformes > Prochilodontidae > Semaprochilodus > Semaprochilodus insignis. The sequence continues at coordinate 31,256,399 of CM067490.1, read as the reverse complement.
GTGACTGCCCAGGCAAGTATGGCAGCAGTTCAAGAAGAACTTCGCCATCCTGTACACTCGTACTATCATCAAAAGGTCCAACGAATCCGGAGAATATCTGTACACAAGGTACAAGAACCAGAACCAGTACTGGATGGTCGTGATCTTTGGACCCTCAGGCGGCACTACATTAAAAACAGACACGATTCTATAGTGACATCACTGCATGGGATCAGGAACACTTCCCATAACACTTCCCATCGTCTGAGAGCACAGGTTGTCGCTGCCCCACAAATGCAAATGAACACGCCACCATGCAAAGAAGAAACTACATAGAAGCAGAAGCCAGAAACACTGCCACCGTCTCTGGACCCGAGCTCATTTAAAAGGGGAAGTGGAAAGTGTTCTGTGGTCCGTCCAATCAAAATTCTTTGAAAGTCTTTTGGAAATCATGGACACCGTGTTCTCCGGACTGAAGAGACTTGTTAGCAGCGCACAGTTCACAAGCCAGCATCCATGATGGTATGGGGGCGTATCAGTGCACATGGCATGGGTGACCTGTTACATCTGTCTCTCTGTTAATGCTGAACGATTTATGCGGGTTTTGGATATGCTGCCGTCCAGACGACGTCTTTTTCAAGGAAGATTTTTTTTGTATTTCAGCAATACAATGCTAAACCATGCTCTGCATGTATTAGCATGACTTTGTGGTAAAATAGTCCAGGCATTAAACTGACCTACCTGCAGTCCAGATTGGTCACCTACTGAGAGCATTTGCTGCATAATGAAATGAAAAATGTGACAAAGGAGGCTCCAGAACTGTTGAGAACTGATTCTATATCAAGCAAATAAGGGAAAATAATTCACTTCGAAACTACAGCAGTTGGTCTCCTCAGTTCCCAAATTCTTACAGAGTGCTGTTAATAGAAGAGGTGATGTAACACAATGAGGAACATAAACCTGTCTCAACTTTTTGATCCATGTAGCTGGCATTAGATTTCAAATTGGGATATTCATCTTTCAAAAAACAGTAAACAATTCTCTGTATCAAAATTGAATATGTTGTCTTTGTACTATTTTTATATGCTGCGGTCTGTTTTATTTACATTTTGCAGGGTTCCAGTATTAGGACCACGTGTAGCCTGTTCTCTGTTAGGCCAATTTAATAATATGTAAACGTTTTAAATATTTTATACCTTGAACTTCAAACACAAAAGCACATTTTAATAATGTTAAGATTGCTTTTCTTAGTGATGATTTGGGCAAAATCGAATGGTCATAATTTTCCCCATTTTTTCCCCATTGTAGTCAGTTAATGCTAATGTAGCTCACAAGTAATGCCGTTTTTATCTCCACCTGTTAGCATTGTGCAAACTGCATGCCTTACTCGCTGCATCAGCCCCTCAGCTTACTAAAGAGACAAACTTCAGACACCAAACCCATCAGCTCCGTTGCTTCTGGAAACTGTGTATACTGGCCGCTGCTCTCTTGCACCAACCCCGTATTTATCCTCTCAGACTGTTTACTCCATTCCTCGTGTGTGCAGGGTAAGAAGGTCGCTGTGACCGGCTCGAACGTGTTCAGTCTGCCTGGAGTGACCCGTGCTGACTCCGGCGAATACAAATGTTCTCTGCCCAACAACGACAAGATAGAAGACAAGAAGACAGTCACAGTGACCTGTAAGCACCTGCGTTCTTCTCTTCTCCTTTGCTCCTTCTTCTGTAACTGTTACATGTCTGACCCTCCATCACGTCTTTCTCCTGCTTCGGATCTCTCACGGCGTCTGTGCAGGTCAATCCGCAAATTGGTTCTTGCAGGAGAGCGTTCCCGCAGCAGACTTGTCTGAACTTTTTCTGCTCTTTAACAGCCTCTTTTATGCCACAAATTAATGCGCGAGAGACGCGCTAATCAAATTTATCTCCGCCGGGGTCGGCAGAGGTGGGAGACACTGGTCAGTTGGACTAATTAGAGCTTGGGACTCGAGTAGTGGGCTACAGTGGACGGCTGCATTTTCACACCCAGCCCACGCTTAATTACTCTCTGAGGTGTGAGCGTGTGCGCTCCTGTGTGTTTAGATGGGAGGATTTCGCATAATGCAGGTTGGGTGATGGTTGTATTTCAGCATGCTTGTATTTCACGCTGTCCCTGCTGGGTTAATGTAAATGGAGCTGAAGAAAGCGAAAGAGAGCACAGTGCTCACAGAGGAAGTGTGTTCTTACAGAAGGATGGTGGGGGGTGGTGCTGGTGAGCTGTTGAGTGCTGTTGATATAAAAGACTGATGAGTCTGAGAGACACCTGCAGAGGGAAGATACGAGACATATCTCTCTCTCGCTCGCTCTCAATTCAGTTTAATTCAAGATAGCTGGCATCTTACTGGTTTAAGCACTGATCCGATACCCAGTATCAGGATCAGCCTGATACCCGCAGAAAAAAGAACGAACCTGATCGAATTCTGCTACAAATCTAGCATGAAATATCACAGAATGGCCCAACGGAACACAGAGTGATGTGAGTGAGTAGGTCACATGGAAACTACAGTAGTCACGTGTAGCCCAGCGTTAACACAATATACAGTCACTTAAACTCCCCCAGGCAAGTTACACATCTTCAAGAGTATGGCATTTTTTGCAGATTTTAGTGCTTAATTTCTGTTTATTTGTTGAGTTTAACATATTGGATAAAATCTCACATATTAAATATGCCATAACTTTTAATGTTTGGCCGCATTTCATGTTTACTATATGCAGATAAACAGTAATTGTGCATTGAAATGTGCAGAAGCATTCACTTAGAATGTCAACAAAGGGGTGCTTATACTTTTGCATACACTACCAGTCAAATTTCAGACACGGCTCCACATAGAAGGTTCTCTTGATGTTTATCTTAATAAGCTTTACTGTAGAATAAAAGAGAATACACCAAACTATAAAATAGCACTCATGGAATTATACAGTCCACCTTAAACACCTCCAGAATGGACCTTTACAGGAGGATGAACAGCTTCCTTAACCTGCATTGGAGGCTGATAGAACAAGGTTTATTTCTAAGCAGGTTTGGAGCAATTCTATTGGTCTGTCCATCATGAATATTCACTAAGCTGAAAGGAGAACTAGAGCTTTTACACTGTGCAGAAAAAGAGATCAAAGTTTTTACACCACTAAATATATATTAGAGGTGGAGATATGGAGAAATATCATACTGTGGTACATCAAGAGGATATGTGCTATATCAGGATATGTACTGGTTCAGACTCTCATCAGTTGGAGCTGTTCAGTGTAAGGCTGTAGAGTCTTTAACATCACCAACTACATCCATTTAGTTGGGTGTGTCCAAACTTTTGACTGGTAGTGCACGACTGTAGGTAGCTATCATTGGTTTATTTTAACAGGCTCTATTTTAGATTATGTTTTATATTTTCCAAAACTGGATTATATCCTGCCCTCACTAGACGGGGTCAGCAGGAAGCTAAAAGGCTGCTTCAGTAATGTAACTTGCAGCTTCACATGCCCTTCCACTTCAACTTGTAACTACAGCTTCACTCTACATAGGCCCCACCCCCACTCCTGTTGAGCATGCATCGTTGTAGTATTTGCATCTACATTTTAGGCATTTAGCTGACACTCTGGAGCAACTTACAAGGTGATTCGTTTTACAGGTAGGCCAGTGCAGTGTTAGTGTCTTGCCCAAGGACTCTTATTGGTGTAGCTCAGCATCTGCTACCTAAACTGGGATTCAAACCCCCGTCTCCCACATGGGGTGGTAGCTCTCTGGTGGGTAGTGGTGTTAACCGCTGAGCCACACCAACCACAACAGAAGTGTGTCCTTAGTAGTTAGTAACAGCAGTTAATACAACAGCAACAATAATCTGTGATCATATAATAAAACATTGATAATACATCTCTTTCTCTTCATCCCTCTCTGTCTCTCTCAGACCTGGACCTTTCCCTCAGTCCCTCAGGAGCAGTGGTGAAGATGGTTGGAGAATCCTTAGAGATGAAGGTAGACAAGAACTCCTCCAGTGAACCCACAGTGACCTGGACTAAGGTGAGAGTACCACTATTCCCATTCAGCACTAAAACTACTGTACCACCACCCTGCCTGTTTTACCCTGAGGTCAGAAGGGGTCACCTGCATAGTGCAGCTCTGCAGTCACTAGAAAACTGAATGAAGATGTATGTAGGCCAGAATTCTGCTATTGAAAGATTGGATCTCTTTAGGCTAACAGAATTAGTAGACTTGCACTACAGACTGCCGGGACATTAACCTACGGTGTAGTAGCTGTTGAGTTCATTTTCAACAGGGAGTAGCAGATAGCAAGCAGTGACAGTCTCAGTTACTCCAATGTCCAACCAGGCTGGCTGGTTTCCAATCCCCATATGTCATGAAGGTTTACCTACATAGGTCCTCCTTGGAGGGGGGAAAAGCTGCCACTAAAGCATTTTATCACTGTATTTATAGTAGAGCTTGAAATGGGCCTGAGATTTTGGTCCAAGTCTGAATACAGACTAAGAACATCTTGTTCAAGTCTGGCAAACCTAAGCCTTATCAAGTTTTCAGTCCGACCTCGACCCGAGCCTAACAAAAGGTGGTCTGAACCTCACCTGATGGAACCACATCATCAAGTTTTCAGTCCAGCCTTGACCTGAGTGTAACAAAAGGTGGTCTGTACCACATCTGACCTAACCACATCATCAGGTTTTCAGTCCAGCCTTGACCTGAGTGTAACAAAAGGTGGTCTGTACCACATCTGACCTAACCACATCATCAGGTTTTCAGTCCAGCCTTGACCTGAGTGTAACAAAAGGTGGTCTGTACCACATCTGACCTAACCACATCATCAAGTTTTCAGTCCAGCCTTGACCCGAGCCTAACAAAAGGTGGTCTGTACCACATCTGACCTAACCACATCATCAGGTTTTCAGTCCAGCCTTGACCTGAGTGTAACAAAAGGTGGTCTGTACCACATCTGACCTAACCACATCATCAAGTTTTCAGTCCAGCCTTGACCTGAGTGTAACAGAAGGTGGTCTGTACCACATCTGACCTAACCACATCATAAGGTTTTCAGTCCAGCCTTGACCTGGGTGTAACAAAAGGTGGTCTGTACCTCACCTGATGGAACCACATCATCAAGTTTTCAGTCCAAAACTGACCCAAAGTTCTATTCAAACCCGCCAAACTGGTTCATTGTCACCCGAACCACAGCTGCGAGAATGTTAAATCTGACTCGGCACATGACTCAGTGAGAAATCCGTCAGGTTTAACCAAATATTCCAGCTCTAAACCAGCCGACTTAAAAACAGCTTATATGAATGGGAAGGCGAAGTCTATCATACCTCACAGAAATGGCAGTTTAATTTAAGATGTCTGTTGTAGAAACCAAATGTATGAGAGTAGCTCACTTAAATAAGAAGAGAATTTATGTAAAATCCACGACTTTATGATTGACAGGTTCATTACAATACTGTGTGCTTGACTGATACGCTCCTCAAGCCAGCAAGGCACTGGTGAAGGGAGCAGAGGGAGATATTTGTTCTGCGTGCAGCGGATACGGATTGTTAGAGATCCAAAAAGGACTGTATGTTTTTTACACTTTAGAGAGCGTACTGAACGGCTGAACTGTTATTCCTCCTGCAGGACAATGGCAAGCTGGACAAACAGCCCGATTTCACGAAGCTAACGTACAGTCACGCGGGCCTGTACGTGTGTGAGATGTCTGTAGCAGGAATGAAACGCAGCGCCTCCTTCCGTTTGGGGGTAGAAGGTAACAAACTCCTTAACACTCTCCGAACTCCTTAACAAAACACTCACACGAGCAGGCATGGCTTCAGAGCCTAGCGAGGAGCTGCATTTTGCCCAGTGGAGCCATATTTATTGGGCAAGGATATTGCGGTTATATTAAAGCCTCTATATTTCAGCTTCTTTACACCCACCGCTTTTAACACTGTGTGATGTTTTATGTTGATTGGACTAATAGAAAGTCTTTAAAGGATAAAATCTCATTATATGAATAGACTTAGAATTCTATAAAATGTGTTTATTGCCTATAAATTTACCCTTTCTGAGATACGAGCTGTTGTTATGATGAGGATGCACGTAAGACAGCCCGTGACTGTACTGAATACACTGTTTATATGAGGTTCCCTCTCTCTTTCTTTCACAGGATCCCCTGTGATCAAGAGTTTGACGAAAAAGCGGAGCACAGATGGAAAAAACAAAGTGATAACTTGTGAAGCAGAGGGTTCACCCAACCCCGAGATTCAGTGGAGCGTCAACGGAACCGAAGTGAGTTTCGCAGACCCTCACACCTCGTCCACATGTATTGGATATGTCTGCAACGTATATAATCTTTATAATCTTTGGATTTCCAGAAACGCCCCTTTCCACACCAAGAGTCGTGTTATAAATCGTTTACCGGAAAATGCAGAAATGATTTGAAAGCACTCACATAAGCATGGCAGCCCAGGAGGGGGAATTAATGTGTCTGAAAAATTGATGTTAAATACCTTGAAATGAACATTATAAGCATGTGTACTGCATGGAATATGCAGCTGAGAGGGGATGACGTGGTACACGCTACACTGGCTATATCTAAAAAGGTCTAAAAAGAGAATGCAGAATGTTATTACCAAAGGCGGATCTATATGTGTGAACTGATGATGTGCAGATAGAGTAGTGCTTTAAGTGCATATGTAATCAAGCCCATTACTACAGACCACACTGTCAGATTCACAGAGTCTCTAAACAAAGGAGGTTTGATCCATATGTAGCCGAGAGTCCAAGAGAGTGTACCTGGCCTCTCTCTCTCTGGGTGGGTAGAATGGCCCTCCCTATCCGGGCCAGTGCAGGTGACTGTTGGCTGATGTAACAGAGTCAGTGTTCTCCTCCAAGCATGTTGAGCTGTCCAGTGATTTAAAGGGGACCTATTGTACTTATTTTCAGTGTTCATAATTTTGTGTTTGGATTCTACTAGAATAGATTTACATGCTTACATTTTCCTAAAACACCTTTTTTTGTTTTTTATATTGTACATCTGTATTCGCCCTCTGTCTGAACCGTTCTGTTAGAGCCCACTCTGTACTGATTGTTCAACCACAAGAACACTTCTCGGCCCCCAGTACTTGCTGTGAAGGATCGTGTAACGAGATGACATCACCTTGTAACAGAGGAAAGGACTGGAATTCCAGCGAGGCAGCTGTGAAAAGTTGTTTCTTGAGGCTTATGAATCTGCAGACCGTTGGCATGCACAAAAAGCTGCATAACACACTAAAGGGAAAATGGAAAACCGGAAGAGCATAACAGGCCCCCTTTTGAAAAGATGTGGTGCTGTTTGACAGGCCTTGGAGGTCTACACAAGCATGAAATTGGAGCCCAAATCTGACTGCAACTGTGGTTTTTAGTCCTGACTGGTGCGGCTAAATTTAAAACCCGAACCTGACCCAAACCCTCTCGCCTGCGCACGCAAGAGAGAGACGGAAAGTGAGAGGAAGGAGAAAAGAGCAAGAGAGAGCGAGGGCAGAAGAGAACGGGAGACAATGCACGAGGGAGAAAATCTATGACATGAAATTTACTACACTCATCAGAAAACAAACCCAACTCGACCCAAAAATGATCATTCGCCAGGCTCTATCGGGGTTGGGTAGGGTAGCAGACCTCTAGTGCCATAGTGTTGGGATTTATGTTCTTGTTTATTCTTTTTCCTGGTTTTAATTGTTATGCAACGTTAAGCACTGTTAACACTGAAACTAGTTGAAACTAGTCTCTTTTGAGAAGCTAACTAACCACATGCTAGCCTTGCTAGCCAGACGCAAATGGGCATGCACGAGCATGCTGGGAATGAACTACGTTTTCAGAAACATCCATATTTGTGGACAGGGAACTGTGGGTGATACACTACCACATACACACAGTCGCTAGCACAAGCCTCTCAGCTAAGCAGCTCAGAGCAGGGGGCATGCTATCATGTGTACATAAGAGACCCCATGAGACCCTCTCCCTCTCCTTTGACTTTCTCAGCTCTCCTCCTGTCCTCTTCTGTCCTCTCTCGATCTCGTCTCTCGGAGGGTACACTGTGTTTCTGCTTGTGTTTCTGCTCCGGCTTGGCCTCATTATGAATTTGTACCACGGCTGAATAATGAGCTGAGAGATGCCAAATGGGTGTCCCTGATGTTGGGTCAACGAGAGGCCATGCAGACTTTTGTGTCTGTATGCGTGCGTCCTCTGGAAGAGATTGTGCGTGCTAATGAAGAAATGTGAACTGCGTCGTATCGCGGGTCTGCGTGTGGGCTCCCGTGTCACTCATTATCACACTTAACACCAGTTAAAGACATGCTGTCACCGCCGCGGCTTTTTCCCTAGCTGCGCTTCATAGCTCTGCCCCTATGAAAACGGGGCATATTCATACTCGCTGGCCGCCAGCTTTGGGCTGATAGTTAATATCATCAGATATCGTGACAATGAAAAAAAAGAAAAGGTCTTTGGTGTATTTATTTATTTATGTATTGTATTTTATGTTTCAGTCAGTCCAAGAAATCAGTAAGGATAGTTTTCCATATTTTGGAACATTGCGTCTCAGAAGTCCATTTCCTGCTTCCCATTGTCCAAATAATGCCAGACACATTCAGTGATGTTTGGGGTTTCTGGGGTCCCAATTTTGGAAACCCCTCTGTTTTTCTCACGTATCAAACTGATTTTCCAGTTGATTTAAATTGATTAAGATCAATTTAATCCAGATGGATGGGAAGGTATTCCATGTCCGGAGAGTAAAAACCCAAACCCCTCCCTGGATTATGTTGCAACTTCCCGAACACATTCACTGCTGGTTTGAGCAAAATAGAGAAACCAGGTTGGTAGAACTAAATCCTGGGGATAGACTTGGATAACCCACTTCTACTTATACTTAATTGTCAATTTGTCTGGAAAATAAATAAATAAATGAAGCTCAGTATAAGACAAGTAGATTTCATAAAATGAACAAGTGTAGGTATAAGGTAGGCGTATCAGTGAGTGTGTATGTATAGTGGGGGTGAGAATCACCAAAGACCACACAATACGATAAAATCACAATACTCAGGTCACAGTACGATATTATTGTGATATGCTGCGTTTTTGCAATAATATATATTGTGATATTTTGTGATTCTGTTCCCAAAGGAAACTTTGTGCTGTTAGTTACGTATATATATATATATATATATATATATATATATAAATCTGTATACTCATTATCAAAAGAATAGTTGCACAAATAGTTGGACCCAGGAACTGTGTGAGAATATTCAAACTGCATGGGATGGATTATCACAGAACACCATTAGGAACCTCTACAGCTCCATGCTGAGACGTCTGGCATGTTGTGTTAGTGAACACGGCAGCCAGATGCCATACTGAGAGACACTACTTCTGTATGTGTAGCTCAATAAATATTGATCATATCATCGTCATCTTTGCAATCCAACACTTCCTTTTGGGTGCAACTATTCTTTTGATGATGAGGAGTGTATGTGTAAACACACATATGTACATATATACATAGTATATATGTAGATATACACAGTATTTATAGCATACATGCACTTTTTGTGTGGGTTCCCAGTTCTCTCCCTTCACTCCTTTCATATATCTGAGATTATTCTCCTCTGAATCCTCTGGAGCTCCCAGAGATACAGTACACAATACACTGCTGAAGTCATTACCGAGCGCTGTTTGTTGTAATAGTTCTCGAGCATTCATATTCCACAGTGGTGAGTAGGCGGGAAGCTTTATGAGGTATGGATTTCACTGCTGTGTAGAAAAGTAATACGTGGCAAAGCGGGGTATGCGCTGGATTTGTATGAAGCAGCACAGTGATGGCATTAGTGGAATGAGAGCTGTGTACTGTCGGGTTTGTGCAGGGGATGAGCTGTGTAATGGCACTAATGCTGGAGGGGGTTTGGTAATTTGAGAGCACAGTGGTGTGCGCAGTTTAATAGCGGCATGATTATTGGCTCTAAGAAGTTTAGTCACACTGTGCTGGTGCCTTTCCATCCGTGTGTGTGTGTGTGTGTGTGTGTGTGTGTGTGTGTTCCATTACCTCTGGCTGTGCACCATAGACTGGCTACAGGAAAACAGCAGTGAGGTGTGGCCCTCTAGTGCCCATAATTTGCATTGCATCTGTTCTAATGATTTCACTGCGCTGTTAAAGTCCTAGTAGTTTAGTTTTCAGTCTATTTTAAAGCCCTGTGGTTCCTTTCTTGCTCTTGTGACCACACTATGGCCCAATCCCATTTGTTTTTGAGTGTAACCCTCCCCCTTGAAACTGAGTTATAAGGGGTAGTGGTCGAAATTTTCCCCATATGAAATGGGACAACCCCTCAAGAACCGGATACGTCATCTATGAAAACCCCCGAATGTTCGAGTACAACAAAAACCTACATCACTTCATTAACAGGCTACTAGCGGTGCCTGTAGGCGACCCTGCCGGTCTGCAGTGATAGCAGAGGAGGGTGGAGTTCAGCTCCTCACTCCTTAAATACATTTAGGGCATCATATGACCTCAAAGAGGCGGATGACCATTATTTATTATCACCACCAAGAATTCTTCGGTGATATGAAGCTGAGCTTAACTTTTTAATCGCCAGCTTCATGATCGAATTTCCCCGTTCCACCTTAAATGGTGCAGCAACCCTCAGGTACCAGAATGTAAGTGCTGCACCATTTAAGGTGGACCGGGAAATTTCGCTAAGTAGCGCCGAGACATCAGCGTATTACTAGTGATTTTTATGCGTGTTATGAAGAAAATGACCATAAAACGTTATTACGCTGGTTATCTTACAGTACAGCGGCTTTTAACAGAGAACATACTCATATTTATGGGTCTCTTTGGTCGCTTGTGCAGCCATCTTGCTGATGATTCGCAGAATTTTCTCATAACCGTGCCTCTGAAAAATCTCCATTTGAAGGGCCATGTAGCCCTAACACTTTTCATTCAAGGTTGTTTTTAATATAACAATGAAGTTTATATGCATACAAATGTTTAGTATTGTTCCTCCTGGCCCTTTAAAGGAAAATGAAATAAGTTTTTTTGATTAAATCAAATCCTTGTATCTCCAGAATGGTACTGTTATAGGAAAAGGGAAAAAGGGCTCTTTATGTTTTGGTAAGTTTTGGTCCTATTCATACATCACCAAATGTTACCTCAATCTAAAGGGCAGTGTGATGTGGTTTTTGTATGACCATGACACACAGACACACACACGTATATGTGTATATATATATATATATATGAAAAGTGTATTTGAAGCATGACACGAACATATACAAGCATTTTTGAAGATCATTTTTAACCCCTCTGTGTTTTTTCTGGACCTTTCCACCATGTACAAGTCGTTCTAGCAGGTCTGACCCATCCTGTCTTCTAATATAGAATGGCTCTGGTTCAATATGGTCTGCTGGTGTTGTAATGAAGGCTGGACATGGATGTAGGTTGAGGTGAGAGATCTGTCAGTTGATTGTGTTTGTGTTCCCTTGCAGAGTGCGAGCACATATCACAACGGTAAAGCCACCTACAAACTGACCGTCGTGCCCACTATGAACCTGACTGTCACTTGCCGGGTCACCAATAGTTTGGGCTCAGACAGTATGACCATCAACGTATCATCCTGTAAGTACTGAAGACCTCCTCCTCCTCCTGGTACTGGCTTTATACTAACCATTTTCTATCTAACCTCTAACTCACACACACACACACACACACACACACACACACACACACACACACACAGAGAGACCTTGCCATCTGTGGAGAGCTTTTGGGAGGATCAGTGAAAGGCAGACATTAAAGTTCAGTCACAAAACACTAAAGAGCTACAGATTCTGCACCAGTGTCCCGGGATGGTAAGAGAATATTACAGTTATGGAGTACAGAATTCCGTGCGTTGCATGATTAAGTTGAGTTTGAAGGTCAAGTCTCTGACATGTTGGCTCTCATTCATCAAAGTTACAAGCTTTGACATACAAACTATTCTGTGTCCAGTTCATGAAATTTTCATCCAGTGTAGAAACAAGTGCGAATGATGAATCAGCATCAGTGCATGAAGTCAAGCCCCAGGTTCCAGCACCTCATTTACATATCATTTGCATAAAACAAGCCCTAAATTCACACAGATGTTTTAGTAGGCACTCAATAAATTGACAGCATTTAACAGCTCCTCGGGCAGTTATGGTGCTTGTAGGCGGAGTTTCGAGATTGAGTACTAAGTGCACACCCCCCCCACTGACAAAACTTCATACCTGAGCTCAGTTTACGATCAGATTTGAATAAGATTGTGTTGGTGTATGTGGTTAGAAATATCGAGATTATAACTGTAAGTGTGTGTGTGTGTGTGTGAACACCTGAGACATAATTCAAGACTCCAAGTCACGGTTTAACTAATGTGATCCTACACAGAGCATGAGATTTCATCTATCTATCTATCTATCTATCTATCTATCTATCTATCTATCTATCTATCAAGGGTGTAACAATTCACAAAATTCCAAATTGATGCGATACGAAACAGTGGCGTCTCGGTTTGATGCATTGGCTTTTTGTTTTTAATACAGCTGAATAATATGCCTTGTGCTCAAACGGTACCAGTCAAAAGTTTAGACAATATTCATGATGGACAGACTAATAGAATTGCTCAAAACCTGCTTAGAAATAAACCTTGTTCTATCAGCCTCCACTGCAGGTTAAGAAAGCTGGTTCATCCTCCTGTAAAGGTCCATTTTGGAGGTGTTTAAGGTGGACTGTATAATTCCATGAGTGCTTTTTTGATGTCTTCACTTTTATTCTACAGTAAAGCATTAAAATAAACATAAGGAGAACCTGCTATGACTTTTGACTGGTACTGGATGTTAATGCAATATGTCCAACTTTTCCGTCACAATTCCGGTCCAATATGAAGTTGTTACATTCTTACTGTCGCTCCTTCTCTATCTAGCTAGCCGTATATTTCTCTAGAGCTATCAGTTTAGCTATCTGTTTTTTCACTCTTTCTACCTGTCTAGTTATATGTCTGTCTGTCTGTCTGTCTGACTAACTGTTTAGCTGTCTATCGTCTAATCTGTCTAGCTATCTCAATCTGGGTTTCCTGGTCTGTTTGCCTGTGCTGGGGTGCTTGACTCTTTCTTCTGTCCTGTTGCCTCTCAGGCCACCACTGCATGCTAGCGCTCTTCCTCCCTACTAAATGCTGAACTACACTGAGTAAGAAATGACTGACTCAGCTGTGAAAATGCATCTGCTTTCTGAAACCACACTCTGGTGGTGGACTCTGGTGGTGGGAAATTTGGAATTGAGCTGTTATTATAGATTAGTGCCCATTTGATTTCCAGTTGCCTTAAAGTTAATTTGATTTCATATCTGATTTCAGTAATAGACGGGCAGGAAAAGGCAAAACAAGGTAAGCGCTTCTGATTTCATTCTGTTGGTGCTTTAGTGGAACAGGCTTTAATGCATTAAGTTAGCTAGCACTGCGCTAACTTGCTAACCTGTTCCTGAGTTTGACTGGGAGGGTTTCCCTCTGGCTCTCTCTACAGGTCAGCCAAATGTGAAGGGGTGTCAAGCATCCCAGCATTATGACAGACTTTCCTCATTTCAGTGTTTTTCTTGTATAAGTCATTCGTCTTAGTAATCTGTGTAAACAGTGCTGCACATTTTGGAAAGTTCTTGGCTACAGTATTTTGGCGTCCTTGTTGAGCGGTGCCTTCTCTGATCCTCCACACAGACTTACCAGAGGACGAGGACAATGCCAAGCTGATCGTGGGCGTGGTGGTGGGCCTCATTGTTGTTGCCGCTGTAGTGGGCATCATCTACTGGCTCTACATGAAGAGAAGGTACGTGGTGTTGTCTGCAAACGAATCCCGTGTGTTATCAGGAATTGATATCATGATGGTTGTAGTCGTGGTAGTGTACATTTCTAAGCTCGCAACAAGAATGAAAGACATTGCATCGTCTTCAGAGCTCCCCAAAAGAGCTCTCTACACCCTGCTGTGAAGACTAATACAGTCACATGTCTCTCAGACAAGGCAGCTGGAAGACTGGCGAGAAGGAGACGGGCACCTCAGAGGAGAGCAAGAAGCTTGAGGAGAACAGCCACAGGCAAGAAGTTTAGAGCCGCTCTCGTGAGCCCAACACACCGAGAAGGTGAGCCCGCAGTTCATCTCAAGTCATAGCTGTAATTCTTTTCACTGCTTAACCTTTATTACTGCTGTTTTGAGATCCATCTCAAATGTTAATGTTACTAATTGCAAATTTATTAGACTTGATTTTCATCGATTTGACACTATCAAATAATGACGAACATGGGGAACATATAAACGATGGGTTTCCTCAGCAAAATGCGCCTTTAATGAAATTCAAATCATCATAAAATATCTCCCCTTATATACGCAAAAAACTGCAGCATTAGTTTTGAAGTTTAGGATTTGCATTGTCAGCAGATTTTATTCACTTGTTTGAATGGGCTACAAGTGAGAAATAATTAACTAAAGTGACTCCAGGCTGCACGTTAATGTGATTTTCATAAGGGGTTGGGATGGATTTAGGCACAGCACAAAGCAAAAGCAGAGAAACCGTAGTCAGAATGCAGGAGGAGGACATAAACTTTCAGTCTTGTATGTTGTTGTTAAGGGCTCGTATGTGGTCAGTGGAGCTGATAAAATGGTCAATAGGAAGTGTAGAAACAAGGAGGTGGACCTAATGAAGTATCAGTCCATTCACAGCAGGTTAAATGACATTCATCTGTTTTTGTCATATAGTGGTGTGTAATGCTGTAGGTTTTCCTCCCCAAATGCTCATTTCTGCTAGCGCCTCAATGCAATTTCCAGTGTCATCTTAGCATTGAGCTAATATTTACATTTACGGTATTTAGTAGATGCTCTCATCCAGAGCGACTTACGAGCATGCTTAGTGTTCAGTCTGAGAATGTTTCCTAGCTAGTACAAGAAGGTTAGAGTCCAAAACTCGCCTTAAGCTCAGACGTTGCCCGAACAAGGGAGGGTGCTAATACCTAGAAGTAGAGGAGTACAGAGTTAAATCCAGCAGAAGTGCATATAAATACGACTTATAAATACAGCTTAAGTGCATATAATTTGTTTTTCCACACTGTAAATACATAAATGTCCACCCACATAATACCTGCTCTGTGGTGGTCCTGTGGGGGTCCTGACCATTGAACAGGGTAATACAGTATACAGAGAAACAGATGGACTACACTCTGTACCTGTAGAACGACAGAGCGCTCCTATATGGTCAGTGGAGCTGATAAAGTGGACAATGGCTGTAGAAACAAGGAGGCGGACCTAATGAAGTATCAGTCCATTCACAGCAGGTTAAATGACATTAATCTGTTTTTGTCATATAGTGGTGTGTAATGCTGTAGGTTTTCCTCCCCAAATGCTCATTTCTGCTAGCGCCTCAATGCAGTTTCCAATGTCATCTTAGCATTGAGCTAATATTTNTCGTCGTAACTGTCTGCGTCCACTGTGTGGTGCAGCCATCTGCCAATGGTGCTGCACTAACAGGATGACTCATGGAGGCATCACTGCTCGCTGAATGTCTGCAGTTGTGGCTGTTGGGTTAGTCAGGTACAGCGAGAAGGCCAGTCTTTGCTTACGTCATGTGCACAGCATGAAACTTGTGTCGGTTCATTCGTTCTGGGTGCAGCTATTGTTTTGATGATGAGTGTATTTAGCTTAATTTTGCCATACCTTCGATTACAGCTCAGCCAATCAGAGGGGACTATCTGTGTTATAAATTGCCTCATGCTCCTGCTATCCCCTTCTGTAAGTGCAGTTGTAAAAGGTTAATACAGTACACCCCTGTGGCTTTCTGGATTGTTTGTCTAACATCAGTATTGTGGCAATAATAATATTTAAGGCTTATAAAGTGCACTGCATGTCAATGCAAAAATCTAATTTCATGAGGGGCCATGAAATTAAAGCATTTCTTAATAGGAATTGCTGGAGGGCTTAAATAATTCTGTTTTTATTTTATGGTTAAACACTCCCAGTCAAAGGTTTAGACATAGAAGGTTCTCCTTCTTAATCTTAATAAGCTTTACTGTAGAATAAAAGTGAAGACACCAAACTATAAAATAGCACTCATGGAATTATACAGTCCACCTTAAACACCTCCAGAATGGACCTTTACAGGAGGATGAACAGCTTTCTTAACCTGCAGTGGAGGCTGATAGAACAAGGTTTATTTCTAATCAGGTTTGGAGCAATTCTATTGGTCTGTCCCTCATGAATATTCACTAAACTGAAAGGAGAACTAGAGCTTTTACACTGTGCAGAAAAAGAGATCAAAGTTTTTACACCACTAAATATATATTAGAGGTGGAGATATGGAGAAATATCATACTGTGGTACATCAAGAGTGTATGTGGTATATCAGGATATGTACTGGTTCAGACTCTCATCAGTTGGAGCTGTTAAGTGTAAGACTGTAGAGTCTTTAAGATCACCAACAACATCCATTTAGATGTGTATGTCCAAACTTTTGACTGGTACTGTATATCTAATCTCTCTCTCTCTCTCTCCCACAGAAGAGAGGCCTTGCCACACTGAATGTGCTGTACAACACAACATGTCTATCATCTGATCTCTGCCGCCTGATTGGATTGCGGCCGCTCCGGTCCAGGCTGCATACCTGCGCATCACAAAATTGTCCAGAATAATTCCCAAACATTGCGTAACCCAGACGAACAGTTTCCCGAAGAATCCGCCCTGCCCCGCCACCACCACCATCCCTCCCCCACCCTTCCCTCAAGTCAAAAGAAAAGAAGAAATATCCACTTGTGTTGTAAATTTAGTCTGCACTGAAAACTGAGGCTTTTTATTTTGGAATTTTTATTCTATTATTATTATTATTATTATTTGATTTTGTTGTGTTCCTGGTGAATGCTCTTTGTATCATGCGCATTGCAGGTGTGGTGGGTTCAAGCTATCCCCTCTATCCCTCCCTCTTTTTAGTAGGAAAAAGAAGAAAAGAATCACTGTACACTTTTCAGGCCTTTGTAAATACGTCATAGCGAGCACGTTCTCTTTGCTCGAAGCTGAGATTACTGTATAATTCAGGTTTAGCCGATGCAGGATTGAGCGATCTCTCTCTGTCTCTCTCTCTCTCCTGAGTTAATCTGCTCCTGTGAAGCCTGCTGGATTCTAGCGGAATGAAGACTTCACTGCTGTTACACTCGCTTTCCCTCAGTTCAGATCATTCACGTTCATTGATCAGTACCGCTTTAGGTTGCTGCCATCCCTCTCCATCTGGAATCGATTGGAGGAGTCACAGTGGTGGGAGAAGCAAAGCTGATTTTCTCGGAGTGCTTGAAGAAGCGGTGTAGTTGTAGTCGTAGTTAGAGTAGGGTGCCGTTTCAGTGGAAGATGTGAAGTTTTGTTGAATGCAGGGGCGTGTCCTGGCGAACCCTTTCTTTGTCGGCCTTAATAGGAGTTTGTTTTGTGTCCACTGAGTTACTGAAAGCCTTAAAACCACAGAAGGCCGTTCCAGGTACTGGTCACACCCCCAAACCACTAATCCAAACCTGACGGCTGAGGCTTGATAGACATTTCGGTGCACCCGTCAGCGACGACTGGAAAACTAGATCAAGTGGTACATCAGTGGTGTCAGTAGCTCCACATATTACATTCTGCAGCCTTGCACGCTGAGCCTTGACGCCTTTTTATTTTTGTGAAAGAAATAGAGAAATAGCTGAATAGAGAGATCCTGTTTAGCTCTGTCTTCGTGCCAGAGAGGAGCCTTTATATATTTGTGTTGAGATGTTGAAGTATAGCGTATACTGTGTTGGGAGTTTCTCCTGGTTTCATCTGCTTTTGTGTCTCACGTACGTGTGTGCAGCTCGTCCTGAAAGCATTGTGCTCATTACTAGGGATGCACCGATCCAGCTTTTCCTGTTCCGATACCCAAACTTTGCATATCTGTCGATACCCGATATCGATCCGATCCGGTATAAACCGTATACTTCACCATGTTGGAGCGACGTACGGCACCAGGATTGACATAAACACTACTTTACTAGGCTCACTCATACAGCTGACTCTCTGACCTGCTCCATGTTGTTGTTCCTGTTTGTAAGCCAAGTCTACTGTAAGGTCTCTGGTTCCGGCAGAGCCACCTCCGGCCACTCGGGGAGACAAAGGGCACCCAATGAGCAATCAAGCGGCAAATGCTAACACCTGCAGCTCACGCTGCTTAAGCCTGAGAGTGGCGGCCTTTGGTTGCCACGTGCACGTCTCTCATGACTAGCCGGTAGAAGGTTCCGAGCCTCTCGAGGCAGGTTGCTTCTCCCCCTCTTCAGAGAGCACTCGTGCTGCTGAAGTACCGAGAAAAAACCAAAAACTATTTCCGAGTCGGACGTTAGGAGGGTCTCATTGTGAGGTTCCTTTTCGTGTGAGGAAATCGTTTTGTTTTGCTCCGTTGAGCACAGCAGTTTTTCCTCCTGCCAGCCTTTGTTTGTTCACCGTTTGTAGGTATTTCCGCTGCACACTGATTCGACTTTGCTGAGGAACTGTTAGCTCACCTCGTAGCGCCGGTCTGTGATCACAGCGACCATCGTTCGAGTCTCATGTGAGGTACGACCGCTCCCCGTTACAGCTACAGGCGACACGCTATTGACGACATAGCGCACATCACAAACAAATTAGAGTGCGGATCGGCCTAATTATTCGGTACCCGATCCAGCTAATTTAATTAATATCGGAACCGATATCTGATCCTGATATCGGATCAGTGCATCCCTACTCATTAGCTTGTGCGACAGTTTGTGCTCCTGTGTTCAAGTATCATGTTTTTAAGCGAACATTCTTCACAGTGAGAACATTTCTGCTATTAGACACCACTACTACCGTGTAACTGCTGAATTTAACACACTCATCAAAAAAATACACTCATCATCAACCGAATAGCTGCACCCAGAAGGAGGTGTGGGATTGCAGTGCTCTTGGGAAGGAAGATAAAGGTTACCTGGTACAATAAATGATGATAAGTATCTCTCAGTATGGAGTTGTAGAGGTTCCTAATGGTGTCCTGTGATAATCCATCCCCTGCAGTTTTAATATTCTCACACAGATGGTGCGGTAGGGGTGGAGGTGGAGTGACACCAGGGCTTCTGGACGTGTGACACATGACAACAAACCGTTCATCTTGGTGCTGACCACGGTGCCTCCACACACGAATTCATTGGTCGTCTGCACCAAGACAAAAGCGGGACTCGTCACTGAAGCCGACCCGCTGCCATTAGTCACTCCATGACAGTCTGGCACGACACCATTGCAGTCTTTGGTGCCGTTGATGTGGTGTTAAGGGCAGTCATCGTAACGGTCTCTGTGCATGTAGTCCTGCGTGGTGCAGCCGTCTGCCAATGGTGCTGGTACTATCTGCAGTCGTTGTCTTCGGTTCTTTCTCTCTGTGGTAGGAGACATTGGTACATTGATAAGACCATCCAGCCAGCCCTACGATGCAACCCCTCTCCAACTCTTCCAGCTGCTCGAATTGCTTTCGAACTCTTCTCTGAGGTAAACTTCACCTGCGAATGATGCGACCAGCACAACAGCACACGCAACAGGACGACTGTGTATAGTCAGTCAGGTACAGCGATAAGGCTTGAAACTTGAATCATTCGGATGTCTCTGTCACCAAGTTCATTCCTGTCGGTTGATTCCTTCTGGGTGCAGCTATTTGTTTGATGAGTGTAAATAAAAAATTTAAAATCCAAGGTATGTTAGATTCAGCAAATATTGGTCTAAAATGTGCAGACAAATGACTTTGATCAGTTCCCTCTGATTTCAGTTCAACAAAAGCATCGTTTGAAGAGGGGAGCCCAAACGTTTGCATGAGCCTGTCCATCATTCAGCACCTCTGAGTCACGTTTGAGTTGTTTCCGGGGTTTTTTATATTTAATTATCTTTTTATTATTGATCCTCATGTGTAACGTGGTTGAGTTAGTGTGTCCCACGCTGTAGTCTTTAGCTCGTGATAGTTGTGAGACATGGTTGCGTTCACTGTGGTCTGAAGAGGTTTGTTGTATATACGGCTGGTCTTTGTGTCTCGCTCATGTTTGGCTATTTATAGTGTGTGAGAGTGTGAGGTTAGCTACACTTCTGCCTGGGCACGAGGCAAGCATATTAACCCCACCCCCTCTCCATCCACTTTATTTATACCTTCAAAATGTACCACTTCCACCACTGCAGGATGGCGAGGTGAACCGTCTTTCTGTGTTGAAGGCCGTGTTAAGGTACTGAACACGAGTTTTAATTGTAATTGGATTGTTTGTTTGTTTTTTTTAGTTCTTCATGCATATGTTTATTCCAGACCATCAGGGCAGCAGTGAAACCAAAGAGGGTGAACGAAAAGAAGGCCATAAAAGTGTTTGTAAATAGACTTTTGGTTTTGTACTTTTGTTGAAAATAAAGTGTACATTTTGAAGAAACTGGTGGTTTGTCATTTTCGCGTCCTCGAGTGCTGGTGGTGGTGGTGCTGAGAAGGAGAAAGAGAAGGAGGAGGAGGAGGAGGAGGAGGAGGAGGAAGTCGCCTGTTTCTTTTCTAGGAAGTGTTCAGACGAAGTCATTTGCAGTCCAGTGTTGTTAAACTGACTGAAGTCTGGCTGGCTGCTCGTCTTGGTTGCCTTTGAGGGTATTTGTTCATACACAGGAACATTACGACAATCAGCTCCCGCTTTCTAGGATTTTGTTCGGCCACCACAAACACTTGTCCTGTAGCTTCTTATTCGGAGAACGAAGTGTCTTCAACAGTGATTCACTTTCCCAACGCAATTCAGTCCTAGACTCTCTCCATTTAAAAAGGGATTCGACAACAAAAACTTACTCATCAATAGATAACAACACTGTGTCATATGAATTCCACCCAGTCAGACTCCCTCCCTCACTCACGTTCAACTTCTGAACCTCTTTAGCCTTCTGGGTCACGGGGTGCTGGAGACTATCCCTGCGCTCATCAGGCAGAAGGCAGGAACACCCTGGACAGACCGCCAGTCCATCACAGGGCAGACACACAGACACAATTACTCATATACACTCACACCTATAGGGGCAATTCAGCATCTCCAGTTCACCTCCACAGAGAACCGACCCCAAACACCCAACCCGGGAACAACAGCACCACCCACTCTCTCATAACTGTTCCTATGTAATTTGTGTTCCTCCGGGGAACGTGGTACTTTTCACACTACGCTCGGTGGTGTTCCACAGTCTTTCATTTCTGGCATCAGCTTGCCAGCAATCTCTCTGGCCTAGTAGACCGGGAGGTTCAACACTCCGCGTCGGTTTT
Source organism: Semaprochilodus insignis (assembly GCA_034552555.1). Taxonomy (NCBI): domain Eukaryota; kingdom Metazoa; phylum Chordata; class Actinopteri; order Characiformes; family Prochilodontidae; genus Semaprochilodus; species Semaprochilodus insignis. The sequence continues at coordinate 31,235,095 of CM067490.1, read as the reverse complement.
CCTTTTAAATGATTTGGCTCCTCCGCACTCCTCCATCTCGAGACGGCAGGAATGGATTGTATCTGCACTCCATTGGATCTTTCAGTTGCTCAAATATGGTTCTCAGTATAGAACTATCACTGCCCAATCTGTGGAGTCTGTACTAAGGACTAGCTAGGATTGTTATTATTTTTCATTTTTCTTAAAATAAATACCGTTTTTAGTTTTTAAAAAACAACAACAACAAAAAAAACCACCCATCTTTTTACCTGCACACAGCTGTCCAGAGAAAACCATGTGTCTCCATTTCTGTTGATTTTTACTTTTATGCGTCATTTGAAGACAGCAGCTGCTGGTTACACTGTGTGAACATTTCATGACCAACAGAAATGACCCAAAATCAAGTTCGGACCCAACTTGGGAAAAAATTCTGGTTCCATTGACTTCCATTAAAGTTAAAGGTTTTTGTTGCTCTCTACTGATACTTGTTTTTAATTGGACAGCAGTGATATCCACTTGTGTACTGTTCTGTTCTTCTGAAGCTTTGTATTCCGGTATATTCCATAGTGTACAGTCTCTAGTCCAGGGGGGGGGGCACTTGAATGAAGGGAGGAACAGGGGATGTTTTTGGACAATATACACACCAGTTTATAAACCAAACGACAATAAAACAATTTGTTTACATAAAGAATTGCCTAAATTTACCAACATTTACTCACTTATACCTCCTCAATTTGGGCCGAATCCTGGATTTCACGGATTAAGCCTAATCTTGGTTTCTAAATTGCGACCACTGTTAAAAATCCCAATGTAATCCAGTCGCAAGATCAACCCGGCTGTGGCGAACCACTCCTAAGATAAACAAATGAAGACACGCCCAACCACACCGGACCGTGATGTTAATACTGGCTTTATAAAACATTTTCACAAGAACAGATCACAAGTTACCATCATTACTGAACAAAGAAAATAATCTCAGGACTTCTTCCGTCTTAAACAAAGTATAAATTAATTGCACACATAACATGATCCACAAGGCATTTCCACTAAAAATGAATCAAATATCATAAAAAAGAAGAAGAGGGAGGAAAACAAAGTGAAACAGAAATCATCCCACCCTCTTCAAACCTATCAAAGGCCACTTTTCTTTCCGTTGGGTCGGACAGAGGTGTCCACTCTGCTGGAGAGTCAGGAGAACGCTGGGAGAAACGGGGAGCAGGAGAGTGACCAGTGCAAAACAAAGCTTCAAGTGAGAGTGTACGAAGCGAGCGCCATCTGACGAGTGATCAGGAATAGAGAGGAAGGATCAAAGCTCTTGATCTGGAGTTCACGCTCACAAAGCTCTGAAAGAACAGTTCAAACCATCAGATAAAGCTGAGCGTCGCTTTGTAGTCGCTGCACGCTGCTTCTTCTGACTCGGAATGTGGGCTGGCTGGGGATTTAAACCCTTTCTTTAATCATCCAATGTGTGCCTTTCCCCGAGAACCTGAACGTAGAAGCTGTGTTTGATCTGCTACAACCTTCACAAACAGAAACACTGATTCTGAAATACGGAGAGCTCGGAACGGGGGTGGGAAATCAAAACGAGGTGGGAGAGTGTTCCCCGGCCGCTGAGGAAAGGCCGGTTGTGATGGTCTTTCTGGTTTTGAGGAAAGGGGCTAGCTCAATTTGTTGGCCACTCATAGCTGATCACTCCTCATTAATGTCTCAGGCTTTGCTGCGTGAAGCTCTTCGCCGTAGATGAGATACAGAAGCCAGGAGCCGGACTAATTTGTTCAGGCTCCTTCCTCTGGATGACTAATTTGTGTTCGATGTCGAGCTCTTCCGGAATGAATACATTCGGAGACCTTTCATTTGGCAACTGGAGAGAACACCATCTCCGCATGGTGGAGTGTGCAGGCATAGAGGCGCTTAGGAATCACAGCTAATGAGGAATCACTGAAACGGCCCTGCTGTAAGACCTGGAGGGTGATTAAGGGAAACTCCGGCACTGTTCCGGCTTCTTCCTATCTGGCACATGGATATCATGTGAACGATTACCATGGGAAAGACTTTGTCCATATGAAGGAGCTGAAAACTAGTCGACTGACGCTGATGAGTTACACTTGCCTGGCGCAGCAACAGACGTGAACGTATACGTCCTCTTCAGCTGGCTGCAAGTAGGCGTTAACAGAGGGGCTCCTTCCACCATCCAATTAAAATCACATCCTGCTAAATCCAATGAACCCAAACCCTAATTTAATATACACTACCAGTCAAATTTAGACACACCCAACTAAACGGAAGTTGTTGGTGATCTTAAAGACTCTACAGTCGTACACTGAACCAGTACATACCCTGATACACCACATATACTCTTGATGTACCACAGTATGATATTTCTCCATATCTCCACCTCTAATATATATTTAGTGGTGTAAAAACTTTGATCTCTTTTCCTGAACAGTGTAAAAGCTCTAGTTCTCCTTTCAGTGTAGTGAATATTCATGAGGGACCGACCAATAGAATTGCTCCAAACCTGCTTAGAAATAAACCTTGTTCTATCAGCCTCCACTGCAGGGTAAGAAAGCTGCTTCATCCTCCTGGAGGGTTTTAAGGTGGACTGTATAATTCCATGAGCATCAAGATAAACACAAGGAGATCCTTCTATGAGGAGCGTGTCTAAACTTTTGACTGGTACTGTATTTATTAATTTGGTAGGGATGGATCAATAGGAGCAGGGAATCCCAAACTGCAGTAATGTGTTCTCCTCACTGTGGAATGGTGGACACTTATCTTCTGACCAGATGGATGCATCATGTTAGCTGGAATCATTTGTCCGAAGTTCAGCTCAGCTCAACATCTTGTTGCACTGCACCTCCCGAACTTGATGCCCATCATGCACTGTGCGGCTGCATCTGAAGGAACCGATACCTTCTATGGAAACTGAGAGGGATCTTCTGCGTCGTGTTGTCGCGCCAAACCAGTGTAAGAACAGCAGTCAGTGGGAAGATGCTGCAACATCTGCTCATCGGCTCCGTGTTTAGTTTTCTGTTCTTATATGGGGAAGGTTAGCATTTGTGCTAATCCACTGTATGCTAGACCTAGAGCACACCAAGCAGCAGGTTGAAAAATGGTGACTTATTCCTTTAAGATTTAAAGGAGCAATATGTAAGACACAACCTGTCGAATTCATAGTCCAAACAATAGGGGGCAACAGATCACCAGTAAACACACAGTGGCTCCTCCCCCCAACCTTCAATTCTCCGTGCTGTATGTGGGACCTTCAACATGACTGATAAGAGGTTAGAATACGCCGGTGGGGCAGCATCACATTCTTCATCCTCTCATGTTGGACTAATTTGACTCACTATTGCTTCTTCAGGTACAAAGTGGTATTACAAGACAGGTCAGGCCGGGGTTAGCTCGTTAGCACGCTAACTTCAGGAAATAGGAGCATCTATCTATTCTATAGATGTCCTAGATACACCTTCAAAACTGTCATTCTGTTGATCATTTTAGTTCACCTCCAAATATTTTAAACAAAAAAAATTTACATATTGCTCCTTTAAATATGTTTACAATACTGTAAGTTTAGCGAATTCCATGGTAATGTTTTGATTGGTCAATACCAAATTGTGCTGCTTTGGACTGTCTCACAGCTGTACCGGACTGTCCTATGGCCACTGTGGACTACGAAGATACCAAGACGAGTTGACTAAAATGGTTGTGTTTTCAAAGGGAACCACAAAATTAATAAAATAAAGAAGGGAAAAAAGAAGACTGGCCCGTAAGACCACAGTTACGCTGTGGGCTTTCGGAAAAAGCCGTTTTCTGAGGAATGTGATCACTGTGGAAAGAAATACCTAAACTATATGACATGAGTTCCACGTTCGATAGACTGAGACTGCCGTTTGAGCCTGTGAAGTAGATCGTGAGCACTTTCGTGTGATCAAACATAACCCAAATTAAACCCCTCTCCGTGGGAGGCTTTCTTTATCTGGGCCTTTCCTCTGGCATCGCCGGAAGCACGGTCCTGTCCCCTTTGTTAAGCTGCATGGGAATTTCAGCGCAGAGTTTGAACTGATTGTGCGATTACAGAGCCGGACTGCAGAGTGTAAGCTGTGGGGCTTGAGTCTGGTTACAGCTCTGCAAAAAGACCGCCTTCCCTTTGAGCTGCGAAAGGAGAGGGGGACCAGGTCACTGTAAAGAATGCACTCTACTCGTCTTCTCTCCTGGTAGAGTTTGTCTTTTTAACAGAGCGCCAGGGAGTAAAGGTAAAGAAACTCACGGCGGACTCAAAGAAAAGAAAAGACCAGCCCCAGACAAAGCTGTAAACCTATGAAAGGGCCGGCGTGTAGGCATACGGAGTATTAGGGTAAGGCTTGCAGCAGCAACAGCAGAGGTGGCAGGAGAGGCAAGAGCAGCTTGCAACACACTGGCAACACCAACAGTCAGGGTGGGGCTCGGTTCCATTTCCTGTTCAATTCAGTTCAACTGCAGTGCTACTTGTATACACCCAGCATTCTGGAGAGCAGGGGTCATCTATTCCGGTCCTCGAGGGCCGGAGCCCAGCACAGTTTGCTCATTTCCCAGCTCGAGCACAGCTGATTAAATTCATCAGTTAATTAACTGGTTCAGTTGGTGCATTAGAGCAGAGAATTCCACCAAACTGTGCTTGACGCCGGCCCTCTGGTAGAACTGCGGACCCCTGCTTTTGAAAGTGGTTTTGGTGTACCCCCCACCCCCCGTTCTAAGACAACCACTTCCTCTCAGGAAGTGCTTCTTAATTAGCTGATTAGTTGGATCGGGTGTGTTAGCGCTGCACTAACACCACAGCAGGGGCGTCAGACTTGAGTCCTGGAGGGTTTCAGCTTTGCAGAGTTCAGCATTCTACCTCATTTACAGACGGAATTCCACTAACTCCTGCATCATTTGATCACTGAGATGTAAACAAAGTCATTCGGAGTGCTTTGTGTGAAACCGATTCTAAACAGTGGTGGTGATGGGAACCAGGGGTCACCAACACAAACCTAGCCACTGCTATATAATCCATCACTAAACCTACAGATGCTGATGGTAAACCTATCACAAACCTCCACAAGGCTCAACAAAGCAGGAGCTCACGTGTTCAGTTGTCTGAAGACTGAAATGAGCCAATTAAATAGGCCCTGCTTGTTATGAATGAAAACCTGCCGCCTGCAAGATCATACACCCCTGTGTTAAACGCTACCGACGTCTGATTCCCATCACAACCACCGTGGGCAGGTCCTGAAACAAGGATTCTGGAATGAGCCATTTTAAATGTAACCTCTAAGGCCGTTTTTTTATAGACCCAGGAACCTCATGCTCTGGTTTTGAGCCTAGAAGTGGTGCCCAACTGATCTGAAATTATTGGTCTGGGGACCACCGTAAACTGATGCAGCCCACTGTGTGCGGAAGCTATCTGCTCCTGGCATTACATGTGGGGTTCAGTTTGTAACGTGACTGTTTAGACTTATCGAACTAATTCACTTGTGAAGTTCTGTGTACTGTTGTGGGTAAAAAGCGCTGGTCTTTGCTGCATTGTATCCCAGGAACAGAATAAACAGCAGTAAACGGATGAGGCGAGTGTCTACTATTTTGTTTACCTGCAGGCAGAAAGGTGATTGCGGAAACAATCGTTGCTTCGGATGTAATTCCCGTGTGTGAAAGCAAACCCGCAATCATGAGCCCCTCCCCGGCAAATGAGCCTAGCGTGAAGCCTGAAAACGCCCAAAATGACTTTGTTTACATTGCTCTACTACTGTAGAGATATTTGAATGGTGGGAATTGAACGAAAGCGAATGGACTGGGACCCAGCAGACAGCAGCAGCAGCTGCAGCAGCGGTAAGCCACCACGCGGCACATCACTGTAAACACAAGGCTTTTTTTTTTTTCTTTTCTTTTTTCACAGGTTTCATGTTTGGAAACGTTGACGCTCCTCCTCGGGCCTGCGTCCGTAATGGCACCCCCTCTACATCCCAGACCTCATTCTGACCTGGGGCAGGTACTGGAGTGGCCCTGCGAGGGTGCCCGTCTGAGGCCCACATTCTCAGGACAGAGTCAAGACAGTCAGACAGAGAGATGGTGTTTGGCTACAGGTTCAGTCTCGGGGCCACCAGGGCGAACTCCCGCAAAATGTTCCGCGCCACGTCCACCTTGTTCTGGGCGATCATCAGCGCCCTCTTCACGTCATCGAAAGAATAGCCCTCGCCCATCAGCTTGGCGATTTTCGCGTCCACGTTCTCCTGGGAGGACTCGGGCGGCCTCCTGTGCTGAACGTCTGGAGGGGTCTTCCTGGGGAAGGGCTTGGGCGGCCGCGCAGGTGCCTGCAGGCAATCCCCAGCCACTGGCAGACAGGAAACGAAATTACGCTCCATTAAACAGATCATAAAGAATGAACGAGGCCAATCAGCTCAAATTCATCTCCAATTCTCAGTGGCACTAAGAGCATTACCGTCTTACTGTCAATAATTCATAAAGCCTGCACTTATCTCCTCTAATGGCTCAACTAATATGCAAGTATATGATACGATGCAGAGACACAACGACAGCACATTAGTGGATCAGTCTGTAACATGTACAGTTTAACACGGTGCCACAATATAACACGAGTATACTGGTAGGATATTGCCATACTTGATGTTGGAGGCAGCTGATCATACTCTTGTGAAGTTCTGACTGCTGATTTCATGTTGTCCCCGGTCTGTCTTCGAACTGGGGGCAGGGGAGCTGAGCTATTCAGAGCGTCCAGGAATGCATCTACACATGGAAACACACACACATACATGTTTGTCTTACTATATTTGTGAGGTCATCCATAAAGTTCTGTTGATCTTTTATGACCCTGTATTACTGAATTAACCCTACACATACCCCTAAACCTAACCCTAACCTTAACCTCAGTATTGAAAAGACTAATTTTCTGCATTATTAGATTTTCCAAAACAATGTGATTTATGGTGAAAACAACATGTGATAAAGTGAGGACCAGCAAAATGTCTTCACTTTACCAAAAAAAAAAAAAAAAAAAATCATACTGTCCTATACATGTAAGGACATGTGGTCCTCACTAATATACCACTACAAGAACACACTCACACACTCCCCCACTCACTCACACACACACTCTCTCACACACACACTCTCTCACACACACACTCTCTCACACACACACTCTCTCACACACACACTCTCTCTCACACACACTCTCTCTCACACACACTCTCTCTCACACACACTCTCTCTCTCTCTCACACACACTCTCTCTCTCTCTCACACACACACACACACACTCTCACACACTCACTGACACACACACTCTCTCACACACTGACACACACACCCACCGCCACACACACACACACACACACTGCCACACACACACACACAGCCACAGCCACACACACAGCCACAGACACACACACACACAGCCACAGACACAGACACACACACACAGCCACAGCCACACACACACACACAGAGCCACAGCCAAAGCCACACACACACACACACACACACACACACACACACACACACACACACACACAAAGTGAGAGACTTTCCCAAAGCTCCTTCACCTAGAAGGTACTCCATATAGCTAGGACTGACCTATCCATACTCCACCCACAAACTTTTGCTGCATCTGCTGGACCAGCTTTACAACAGGCTGGCATAAAACATTCAGTATAATGAATTCTGGAGTTTGAGTGCACAATTAAATGGTTAAGATATAACTAATTACGGTTCAGAGTGGTTTCAGCTCTAGAGAAATTTGTCTTCTAAAATTTGCTCAGAATTGATCACAGTGATAGTTATAGGAAGCAGATGTCTGCAGGGTTCAATGGTTTTTAAAACTGCATTACAGAGAGTTATTACACAAAGTGGTTCTGAATATGATGCCCGATGTCTGAGACATTGTTTTTTTTTTTGCTGTTTTGAGAGGATTTTTGGCCTAAAAACACATTTTTCCAATCCATTAATGGTGAAGAGGTACATATCCATTCAACAGACAAAATATTCCTCAGCGACTTAAGTTCCTCTACAAAGTGCTCCTGCACATCAAACCACTCTGAAGGACCTGATTCACATCTCAATGGATGAATTATGCACATATGTAGAGCACTCAGTGGCCTTCCTTAAATCGTCATCCAATCACGATCAAGTTTAGGGTTATTCACAAAATAACTGAAAACAGTGGAAAAGGCCGAATCTGTTCTGCAGGGACTCCTTTTAAATACTTCACTACCAGGCTGGACTGCATTCTTGTAGTTAGACAGATCAGAAACAACATTGGACAAGATGTGTAATTCTTCTCAACACACTCCATAGAGCTCTATAATCCTATGTTTGGGTGTTTCAGATCCATCTCCATCTCTGGACTGAGATCCTATGAAGCAACAGTTACTACAAAATAAACTTGGGCTCAACTTAGGCACCTGGGTTAAGGAGGAAGTGGTCGTGTCCGGAAACGGGCCGAGCCGCTCTGGAGCAGGACGGAGACAAGGAGATGTCCGGAAAGCTGTGTCTAACCGGTGGAGGGGGTGGGGGTTGTGAAGGAGGGGGTGTGTTGAACAGATCCTCTACTGTGGGAGCTGGAAAAAGAAGACAGAGAGAAGAACAGAAGCTTTAAAATAGAGACCTGCATTTCTGCCCTCTCACCACTAGATGGGGCTAAAAGACCAACCCTCAAACATCACCATCCCAGTGTACATCAGTGACCAAAGTTCAAGCCTGGATCACGCGCTTCATCACAGACTTTAACTCAGCAAAGCTAATTCAACATTTATTTACAGTCAACAAAACCATAATCATGTAAATCCCTGTAAGATTATGAAGGGATTTCCTGAAATCAGGTATTAAATCAGGTGTTCAGTTACGTGATTTATTAATGAAGGAGTCATTGCACTCAGATCTCCACCACTAATCAGCATGTGGAACCCAGTATCAAATTTTAATGAAGACTGGAAATGACTGGATGAACAATAATTTGCCTTTGATCACTAAATTACCTAACAAAATATTAATGAAGGCGCGTCCAAATACGCAAACCGAGACAGTGACGTGACCACTGAGATTATGCTGTGTTTCTTTCATTTCTAAGCTTTATAATAATGTATTAATAGTAATAATAATATAGGGCTATCTATTAAATATTAATCTATCTATCAAATATTAACAGTATTTAATTAGTATACAGTTGTATTGGGCACCACTGGTTACATATAGCCATACACTTGCTGTTTATAATTATATTATATTATATTATATTATATTTAAATTAAATTAAATTATTGTACTTTTCCCTT
>CM067490.1:31207810-31225308 GCA_034552555.1 Semaprochilodus insignis | reverse complement strand
TGGCAAGAGACTGGACTAGAAACTGGGTGGCCTCTTGAGAGAGGAAGAGTAGGATCCACTGTATGTTGTACACCTGCATGACCGAGTCGGGTTCCCTAGTCGTGCAGCTATTCTACTGTACATACACATCATTAGAGAGCCTGCCTACTTTGAAGTGGGCTACAAGGTCAAGTTCAGGACATGGTGCTTCATTCACCAAGATCTTCCTAAGTTTCTTGAAGGTCCTAGGAAAAAGTCTGCGTCATGATGTGCAGAGCTGGTTGCTTCTTTGTGCTCTAGAGTGTGCGGTAGATTCTGTTCTCAGCTAAGAATAAATCCCAAATAAGAAAACGCAGTGAGCGTCAGAATCTTCAGGGCTTTTAAGGAGAAACGTGTTGGTGAAAGAGGTCCATTGTCAGGCAAGGACAATACCTGATCAGCGGATGGCGGTACTGACTGGGTAACACCTCTCTGTTCCTTTGTGACACTTCTCTAACTCTGTGTTGGGTGAGTTAGACCCTTTCTGTCCCCATCCTGACACCGCAAAACTTTCCCTGTTTTACAGACTTGGTTGTTCCTGTAGATGCAAGGTCATGTCTCTCTGTGTCTGTCTGGGTGTCCGTCCGTCCGTCTCCTTGTCTCTTCTTTTTTTCACCGCTTTAGTACAAAGGCAGCCACCCATGCATGTCATTCAGACCCTGTCCCCTGTCCCCTGTTTACCTTCCAACAAAACTTCCTCTTATTCTAGCAGACACTAAGGCCGCACGCACAGAAGACTTTTTCCAGCTGCCCGGATCAACACAGGTGGATGTGTAATTCAGTATTTATGAAGTGGCTGCACCTGCGTGTGTGGGCGTGTGTGGTACAGCTCTCCAACCCAGAGTGTTCTTGTGTTAATGTACATACTCCAACAACAGTTCGCTGTGTGTCACATCAGCATCATCCATAAACCATCAACAGTACTGTGCCAAAGTCAGAGACCATTGTTCTGGGAACACCTGCAGCTTCTTTTCCCAATAACAGCTTCTTGTTATCTACCAATTCATTTAGTCTTAGAGCCTTGAGTTGTCGTCTTGGCTTTGAATTCCTTTTGGCACGTCGATTTAACTATATCGTTAAATATTATTAGTATTAGCTTATTGGTTCAACTCAGAAATGCAAGTTTGAAGGAAGGAAGGAAGGAGGTGTGGGATTGCAGTGGTAGAGAGAAGGAAGATAAAGGTTACCAGGAACAATAAATGATGATCAATTTAGACTGATATGATTAATATTTATTGAGCTACACATACAGGAGTAGTGTCTCTCAGTATGGTGGAGGGCCACCATGTTTGCTAACCCAACACGCCAGACGTCTCGGCATGGAGCTGTAGAGGTTCCTAATGGTGTCCTGTGATAATCCATCCCATGCAGCTTGAATATCCTCACACAGTTCCTCCAGATGGTGCGGTAGGGGTGGAGATGGAGTGACACCAGGACGTCTGGACATGTGACGTGTGACAACAAACCGTTCATCTTGGCGCTGACCACGGTGCCTCCACACACGGATTCGTTGGTCGTCTCCACCAAGACAAAAGCGGGACTCATCACTGAAGATGACCCGCTGCCATTCTGAGTCACTCCATGACAGTCTGGCACGACACCATTGCAGTCTTTGGTGACGTTGACGTGGTGTTAAGGATAGTCGTCGTAACGGTCTGCGTGCATGTAGTCCTGCGTCATGCAGCCGTCTACCAATGGTGCTGCACTAACAGGATGTGGTTCATGCAGGTCTCCCAGATCCTTCATGTCGCTGGTGGGTGCCTTCTTCTGTCCACTACTGCCAACAACATGCTATGGTAATATCCACTCGAGCGGTATGGTGACCACACGAAGAGGGTGAGTAAAACAACATGGACGTAGATGTTGCCAGGAGCCAATGGGGAAAGATGAGTTTGTCTTGTAACTGTATCTGTCAGTACTTGAGTTGAAAGATTAAAAACTCTAACACATGAAATCACAAAACTTAATCTGATTAATTAAGGTGAGAGTAAGAATGACTTTCTCCTCTCTCTCAAACTCCAAGTACTATCTGATATTTGGGTGGTCCACCAGGCCTGATTTACATTTCATAATCATAATTATTTCTATTGGTGGTGAGTGGATGTTGGTGAGGACAAGTTAAAAGCAGAACTGAAACAGGGTGATAGTCTTCAGTCTACAGACCTAAACGTCCACCTCACTCAGCCTTCATTGAACTGGAGACACCAAATGTAACGGGACTCCTTATCCCACTACACACAGTTCACAGCTTGCATGAACGCATAACGAGGAAGATTGAACCTTTAGGCCGGGCAAAGGATGGACATTCTCATTATCAGTTACTCTATATTAATATATTCCTAGGTGTTTCTGGTATTTTGGGCACAGTGGTTTAGTTTTAAGCATAATGGTGAGCTCACTGGACATGAAAGTCCCCTATGACTCAAACATGTGTAATACCTCCACAAGCACCAATAACAGCTGTTACAGCATGTACTGGACGAGTTTCTGGATGTAGGCCACATCAATTTTCAGACACTCTTGCCTGAAAGAATTGCTCACTTGGTCCGGATTTGGTGGATGCCTTCGCTGGCACAATTCCGAGGAGAATTCCGTGTAGACTGGAACTTTAACCAATGAAAGCTTTAGCGCTAATTCTGCCAGGAAGACTCCAATGCTTCGTCACTCATTCATTCATTACTGATCGCAGTGCGCCACCTGTCTTTAAAAGGATTCAACTTCCGCTCATGTTTTGCTGCTTTCAGGTGCCGACGTTTCACGTTCTCCTCCTTACTCCCCCTCACCACCCATTTGGCCCTGTTGTCCAGGGAGTTGGCTCCACCCCTGCCGTTCATATCTAGCAGGATCCGAACGCTTCAAGGCCTGGGCCAAGGACGGGGCCTACGCCAAAGACTCCTTAGTTGATCGAAAATTGTTATCCTTGAAATTGTACACCGTATAGAAGATTAAATATCATTTCACTTTTGCTTTTGTCTTGATTTTGTCTTTCTGGCGGAACTGCTGGTAGACCCGTATGACCGTACGCTTCCATACACCTGCAGATTCAGCTACTTCCTTCACACGATGGTCTTTGGCACGCCCAAATGCAGTCACTCCTATCATTAACATCTGCTCTGGAGCCATTTTCCACACATGGAACGAGACATTCACTGCACTGTAGCACCTCTTCCCAATCTATGGATCCTGTCACTCACACCCCGCAGGTATCTACAGCCCCATCATCCTCGTGCAGCGCCATCTGCAGGAGCCTGAAGTTACTACCACCTTAAGCATGCCTGGTGGCCGATATTTAGTCTGGTGAGTCTAGTGCTGATCTTATCTGAAGGGAATGTTCTTGGTCGGTGTCCCCTGCACACAGGCTGCTCTGCTACCACTGTGATTTTAATTACAGCAGAAATATCATAAAAGCCGCAGACCAGCTTTTGTACTCAGACACAAAAGTCAGTGTTAACATGCTGACGAGGACCTGATCTAATCGCTCTCTCGTTTGTTGTACTTTTGTACTTTTTCTGATCCTGGTTTGAAAGGATGTAAAGTGTTGGCTCGTTTTAATTGCCGTTGTGTAGCAAGCTGGATAACGTCCACTAACACAACCGATTTGAGAAGGAGCTAATGGATCCGTCCCTTTTGATTTGGCTTCAATCACAGAGATTCCACTGGTGTAGTGGAAGGGACTGAAATAGCCTAGCCAATTCATTCAGTCCCTACTCACTCAGAGGGCACGGCATAATAACAGCATCTTCTCTTAATATGGAAGTTTCATCAATATGCATTCATGCCTGTTAATTTGGTCTCATCATATAAGAAATTGACTCCAATTGTCCCAGCTTGGTGCCCATGCTACCTCAGACCAGGACGTATCTCACCTACTCCTCCACCTGCAACCTGCAGGGCTCTGACCGAGCAAGTTTGTATCTATGTGTGTGAGCGTGTGTGTGTGCATACAAATGGAGCTTCTTCAAGAGCAGGTAGATGAAAGGCCCTTGCTATGGGTCTGGATCAAACACTTAAGAGTAAGAGGCTCTTTGTTGGCTGAATGGTGAAGAGGAGGCTTTAGTCATGTGTAAACGGTTCTACTGCTTGTTCGCAGTAGAGGACATGGCTGGCAGCCGTATAATAGATGCAGCCTCTAGTATGGCCGGGAACAGCATGGCGCACTCCATAAGTCTTTGTTTTAATTGTTGAGAACTTACAAAGGGTGCTGAAAAAAAAGTTCATGCTTTCATAACAACCAGGTTGGGATACTGTAACCTGTAACTACAGTCATCGTCAAACGAATAGCTGGACCCAGAAGGAATCAACCGACAGGAATGAAAGTTGGTGTGCAGGTTTGACATCATGAGACATGCGAATGATTCAAGTTTCATGATCTGTCGCGCTTGTGACGTTAGCAAGTATGGGCCTTATCTCTGTACCTGACTGGCCCAACAGCCACGATTGCAGACATTCAGCGAGCAGTGATGTCCTCCATGAGGCATCCTGTTAGTGCAGCACCATTGGCAGACGGCTGCACCACGCAGGACTACATGCACACAGACCGTTACGACGACTGTCCTTAACACCACGTCAATGTCACCAAAGACTACAATGGTGTCGTGCCAGACTGGCATGGGGTGACTCAGAATGGCAGCGGGTCATGTTCAGTGTGTCCCGCTTTTGTCTTGGTGGAGACGACCAATGAATCCGTGTGTGGAGGCACCGTGGTCAGCACCAAGATGAACGGTTTGTTGGCAAGCGGCACATGTCCAGACGTCCTGGTGTCACTCCACCTCCACCCCTACCGCACCATCTGCAGGAACTGTGTGAGGATATTCAAGCTGAATGGGATGGATTATCACAGGACACCATTAGGAACCTCTACAGCTCCATGCCAAGGCGTCTGGCGTGTTGGGTTAGTAGGCCGACATCATACTGAGAGACACTACTTCTGTATGTGTAGCTCAATAAATATTGATCATATCAGTCTAAATTTATCATCATTTACTGTTCCTTTATCTTCCTTCCCAATAGCACTGCAATCCCACACTTCCCTCTGGGTGCAGCTGTTCTTTTGATGATGAGTATAGTTCCAAACTGTCATGCATAATACTTGCATAATAAGGAATATGTGACTTCCTTAAAAAAGGTCAAAATACTTAATAAGATCTGCCAATAACAACACTGTAGACACACCTTATGGAGTTTTACAGGCTTTAAGTGAAATTATTATTAATTTTTTTTTACAACTTTTAAAGGTTTAAGAAATTTTAAGTAAATACAGAGTCAAGAAACAAGCGGACATCAAAACCAGGCAAACAATCAGAACAGCAAAGGTACCAAAAGGGCAAAGACAAAAGAGTAAATCAGCAAATCAGAATAAATTAAAAACCAGAGTAGCAGACGAGTAATCACAGTGTGGCCATACTTCGCAATGGGTCTGTGGGAGAGAGGAGTATTTGTACAAACAGACTGAATTAACAACAGGAGTGTGATCAATACTCGGGTGATTTGGATCTAGAAAACGAAACGGGATTGGGCGATGGCGGGCATGTGACAGTGATGTCATTGGGCGGTGGGTTATGGGAAATGGAGTCTGGGAGATCAGGGGTGAGAAGAGAGCCAGCAGGCGCGATAGAAGTGAGTCCTTACAACATCAGTGCCAGACATTACGAAATATGCTCTTTTGACTGAATTCATGGAGGACAAAAGTGTAGACCCTTCTTTGTCCTGGCACCCAGATGGTAGAATGAACTTCCACTGAAGACACTATCTTTTTGTGAAGCACTTAAGTGAGCGCTAACCTGAGTATATACTGAAATGCAATGTGTTGCATTTATGATGTTTCTCTCTAGGTATGAACGCTGGCTGGGTATTGCTAAGTAGTGCACTTATGCTGCATTTAACTGTGTATTCTTCTTTCTACGCATCAGCACTGGCTTGTTCAGGCAGCGTATGGGCTCAAGGGTAGTTTGGACTCGCTCTGGATAAGAGCATCTACTAAATGCCATAAATGTAAATGAATAGACACAAATTTCCGAAAGCACTTCAAAATCTTGTAGAATACAATGCAGTAGAAGTTGCAGAACTCCATATTAATGCCCATGGTTTGGGAAAAGGAGGTCCAACAAGCTTGTGCAACTCCTTTTGGTCTATTAGTGTACATATAACAAAATGCACTGATGCTTTAAATGGAAAATGGGGTGAAATGAAGACAAATGTCCAAAGAAAACCATGTCTCTAAATTTTTGTCAATTTTTACTCTTTTCATGAATCATTTGAACACAGCAGTTGCTGTTTACATTGTGTGGAAATGTCTTGATGAATGGAGCAACAGAAATTGCTCAGTAAAAGGTCTGGTTCCATTGACTTACATTATAATTAAAGTAGGTTTTTGGGGCTCTCCTGTAAGGTTGGCATTTTGGAGATACTTGTTTGTCTTTGGACAGCGATGATACGTTACAGCAAGGACAAGCGTGATCATATCCCTAGTAGTTTCACAAAAACTGAACTCACATTAGGTTGAATAAGCCTTTTGCCGAACACTCTGAAGAGCTTGTCCCACCTGAAATGATTCAATTAATTTGTATTCAGCTAAATGATGAATCATAATTGCATGCTTAGATGTCAATAACAGAGCAAAAATCCTAAGCTTCTAAGGGTCTGAAACGGTTGGGCATGTGCGCATAGCATCCGAGCAACTGTTCAGCTCATGTTCATTCCCGTAAAACAGTCCGATTCGTCCTTCTCTTAGCAAATTCAATAGCTTTTATTCTGTTATCTAAAGCACTGTATTCAGCTTTAACCAGCAAAGAAGCTCCACAGCCTGCAAGCCTTCCTTGGGGTGCAATGGAGCAGTGAAGGAATGGCCGGGAATGAATCTCATTTTGTTGTTTTCCCCCCTTCTTTTCTTTTTCGCATCGAGGCTCATAAAGGCAGCCGAGCAACAACAGTGTGATTACACCATTATCCTAACAATTCTACTGATCTGAAAACTACAGCAAAATTATAATGCCGTGTTTGCTCCTGCAGAAGTTGCCTCGGAATACGAGTGCATAATTGTTAAAGGAATACCATTAAAGCGGAGAATGGCTGAACGGAGACAATTCCCCGCTGAGCCGAGATTTTAAAATGCAAAGTGCCTTTGTAAACACATTACAGCAAGAGATTTCACGAAATGGGATCAGCACAATGCGCGTGTGAGAAAACATGACATGGAAAATCTCGGAAAATCTAAGGAATTCCCCACTGTGTTCCTTTAACGTAGCGTGTTCCCAGGTAGAACGTTTCTTCCAGGGTGAATGCTTTGCTTTCAGGACGTATCCAAACGTTTAGGTTCCTGGTGCTCTGCTTTAAGGACAAATCTACACATCTAAACTCCTGGGGTGAAGAGAAGGGTTGGTTCAGATGGAGGCATGGTGCTCAGCAGATTAGCCTGGCTTCGCGGTTGCCCTTGTGGGGCTTCGGGCTACCGGCCGTATGAGAATGAAAGCATTGTCTAATGTGTTTCACATTCACTTAAGGAAGTAGTACCTCAGCCAGACTGGCCTATGAAGCACACGTGGAAGCTAATAACCCCCATCTAATATGCTGTCAATGCATGGCATTCAACTTACAGTACCAGTCAAAAGTTTAGACACACCCGTCTAAATGGATGTAGTTGGTGATCTTAAAGACTCTACAGTCTTACACTGAACAGCTCCAACTGATGAAAGTCTGAAACAGTACATATCCTGATATACCACATATACTCTTGATGTACCACAGTATGATATTTCTCCATATCTCCACCTCTAATACCCACTCATCATCAAAATACAGTTGCAAGTAATCAACCGACAGGAATGAAACTTGGTGGGTAGGTTTGACATTGTGTGACATGCCAATGATTGAAGTGTCACACTTGGCCGTGCATGTGACGTAAGCAAGGTTGGCCATTATGAATCTTCCTGTTAGTGCCAGCACCATTGGCGGACAACTGCACGATGCAGGACTACATGCACGCAGACCGTTATGATGACTGCCCTTAACTTCATGGTGTTCTGTCAGACATGTGCACATAAGGACTCCAAGGCCACAACATGAGCCTTGGGACGAAGGAATTGGGAGCTAGCAGTATTCCTCCTCCCGGGTTAGGATTGCCTAGAACTCTATAGGAAGCGAGACACCCTATGACCTCATCCCCTTGTGGGCATGCAGAAATGAGGACCGGACTTAGCGGTATTCCTCATCCCTGCAGACCGGATTGGCTACTATCTCCTATCAAAGTCTGGTTGTGAGCATGAACTCCTAGCCAAACACAGCACTGGAAGCGGGGAATGCTGAAATACAGAAGGGGAATCTTGCTGAAGGAACTGTGCACTGTCCTGCCTCTTTTGACCCCCATGTCATCTAATGGCTTCATACGGTCTTAACCCAACGCGGGAGAGACAGAGACAGGATGAGAAAGGTATAAAGTGGAGGAGGAAAGAAAAGCGAGGTTATTTTCATGATCTGTCATTTTGGCGAGGCTGGGGGCGCGTGACGGGACAGTTGTACTGCGCGTGAACACTGCGGGAGCAGAGCTGTGGCTAATCCCTGCCCATCAGAGACAGAGGCGGCTTTTGTGTGTGTGTTGTGAGTGTTGGTGACACAGGCAGACATTGCTTGAAACAACTGATGGAGAGCGTCTGAACAACATTGTCATCACATGCACATGCACATGCACATGTTCTCTCTTTTCTTCCCCCCGTGTGATTGGGTGTGCATTTATCTCAGTCTATTCATTCTGCCTCTCAACAAGTCTTCACATCTTGATTGCATTTATCTCCTGAAGTCCCCCACAACACACACACACACTCGCGCTTGCACGCCTCGTCCTTCGTTACAATCTTTGAGCGCAATTACTCAGACTTGATCACACCGACGACAAAGCGAGCAACAAGGTCACCAGCTGAGAGTTGGCAGCGCCTCTCACCCTCTCACTCATTTACTCTCCCCTTCTTCTTCTTCCGCAGCAGCTCCTCCTTCCTCTTTCTGGAGGTGGACAGCCACCTTCAATATCCTACTCCCTGTTTCATAATGACTACAACCAACATGACCATGTATTAGGCATCAGTGCTCTTCAGTTACTGTTTCATAATGACTCCAAACCAGAATGCTCATGTACATGTATCGCCCTCCTCCTTGTATGTATTAGTGCATGTAGCTTTAGGGGAAGGCTCTGGAGTCCTTTATTGACCTTCACTGGAGGTTTCTACACCTAATAGTGGAGTCTAAGGGGGGTGGGGGTACTGAGGTGGCACTGGCCTTCAAAGAAATGTAGTCTGTAGATCTATTTAGATATAGATGAGCAAGAATTGCTATTATGCTAATGTTGCTAATGGTGGTGGGAACTTCAGGCTCCTGCTGATGGAGCTGCACAAGGATGGCTATAAACCTCTGCGGGGTGTGAGTGACGGGATCCATAGATTGGGAAGAGGTGGTACAGTGCAGGGAATGTCTCGTTCCATGTGTGGAAAATGGCTCCAGAGCAGATGTTAATGATTGGCTAAAAGGAGTGACTGCATTTGGGCGTGCCAAAGACCATAGTGTGAAGGGAGTAGCTGGAAGCTACGGTCATACGGGTCTACCAGCAGTGGCTAAAATCCCAGTCTACAGGGAATTCTCCTCGGAACTGTGCCAGGAAAGGCATCCACCAAATCTGGGCCAACTGACCAATTCTTTGATGCAAGAGTGTCTGAACATTGATGTGGCCTACATCCAGAAACCTGTCCAGTCCATGCCAAATCCAATCACAGCTGTTATGTTATCCGTGCTCATGGAGGTACTACATGCTATTAGGTTATACCACTGGTTATGATATGTGGTTGCTTTTAGGGACCTAGCTAAAAGCTGAAAACCATCCAGATAGGGCAGTATTCCTGTACCTTCAAGCCTACACCTTCTGGAAAAGCCTGTGTAGCACAGAATCTGTAGCTAGTTTTTAAAAAAATAATGGCTATAAATTCTAATTAGGAGTGGACACAGAGTGGAACGTCTTTTTCTAACGTGTAAGCAGGGAGCTGGAGCGGAATGATCACAGAAACACTTTGAACAAGGGGCAGAAACGTCAGCCGCTCCACTCCACTCACATGCTCTGTGATTGAGTTAGCACACCTAGTGTTAACCTCTAGGCAGTGTGTAAAATAACCCCTGCTATTCGGGGGGGATCCCATGTTGGCTCACTAATTCAGCATCAGCTGGCTGCTCACACTTCATAGCGACACTGATGCTAGCTTAAACTGAACATTAGCTGAGAATTCTCCTGCGATTTTGTTGGCAGTTTGAGAAAGGAGTAACAGTTCAGTCTTTCCATCAGTCTATTGGGAAAGTTGGAGTAGGTTTCAGATTCACAAATAAGTTCCAAAGTGTAACGGGCAAACTTACAATTGCTAGGCTATGCAGGACCAACAGGTTGAGCCAGTTTGCTACAGTGCCACACTGAGGAAGACCTGTGCTGCATCTCTAGTCGGTTAAGAGCTGGATAAGATGGAAGCTCACCAACTGTGGGGGAAGCAGCCAAATAAACACAGCACATCATCATAATATCATGGGGTTTACCGCTATTGGCTAGCAGAATTCCTCCTCCTAGGCTAGAATTGGCTAGCACTCTATACCAACTGGGCCACCCTATGACCTCAAGGCCTGCAGGGCTGCAAATGTGCCAAACGGGACAGGGCTAAGACGTTTTCCTCATCCCTGCAGACCAGTGGTGCGTTTCCCAAAATGCTACGTAAGCAACTTGTATAGCTGGAACAATGTAGTTGCGATGCCAGTGTTTCCCAAAACCATAGCTGAAACTATCAAGGTAACTACATTGGTCCCAACCATCATTAAGCTAAACAGGTGTTTCCCAAAACCATAGGTCCATCAAACGTTGGAAATGTGGTAGTTCAAACTACAATGGTTCAAGCCAACATGGTTCAAATGACTGTGATACAAACAAGGTACGACATTATGGCAAACGGTCGTACTTCAGGTGTCAGTTTAACGATGCCTTGTACCGTATTAGTTCACTGCTAGCCTCCGATGTTGTATGGGAAACGCACCCCAGATTGAATACTAGTTCCTATCAAAGACTGCTTGTGAACTCCTAGCCCACCATACGCTAATGCTGAGAGGATGTTTAAATACTTATAATAGCCTACATCTCAATAGAGCACAAAGTGCGGCCTTTTCTAAAAGCTAAAACAGCAATTCCACAAGTTCAGTTCTCTGTGGAGAGTATCCTGAGCAGCTGCATCATGGCCTGGTTTGGGAATTGCACCGTCTCCGACTGCAAGACCCTACAGTGTATAGTGCGGACAGCTGAGAAGGTCATCGGGGTCTCTCTCCCCTCCGTCATGGACATCTACACCACATGCTGCATCCGTAAAGCCACCGGCATTGTGGACGACCCCACCCATCCCTCAAATGGACGTTTTTCACTGCCGCCGTCTGGCAGAAGGTAACGGAGCATCCGTGCCATCACTGCCAGACTCTGCAACAGCTTTGTTCCTCAAGCGATCAGGTTTTTAAACTCACAAGGACTGATCTGAGGACTGATCTGAAACCTCAACCCACACACATACTCTACACTCTCACTCACGCACACACACACACACACACCTCTTTTGATGCTATACTTGCACTATCTGGAACACTGCTGCTAACACTGTGTTTACACTGTTTATTCTACCTCAGTAACTGCTGTGTGTATGTGTTATCACTCCCAGATCACAGCACGTTAAACCTTACTCCACTACCTCATGTCAGAAATGAGTGCTGTGTCGGTGCTGTTTTCTAGTTTAATTTTTGTTTACACACGTATGTCTGCACGTTTGCACTTTGTACTCTGTTGTTCCTTGTTGCACCTTGTTCCTGGAGGAACGTAATTTCACTCCACTGTGTACTTGCACATGGATGGAATGACAATAAAAGCCTCTTGACTTGACAACAGCAGTGGATACTATGGCTACTGTATGTGGCTGCTTTCAGGAACCTAGCTAGAAGATATAAGCATCAAGATAGGGCAGTTTTCTAGCTTGTGATTGGGCCATAGCTTAACATCATAATATTACAGCGTTAGCTTCTACTTGCAACGATAAACAGACAAAGCTTTAGAGCTAGCTGCCACTAACGCAGCAAACAAGTTAAGGGGGGAACCAAAAGACAAACCAATAAACAAACAGATTTCAAAACCACAAAGTATAGTGGAGTCACACTCAGTAAGACAACAGAGTTGGCAATAGCTCAAGAAGCGAGTGCAAACAGACGGGTATATATACAGGGTAACATAATGAGGAACAGGTGAGATGAGTTAGAACGGGAGAACAGGAAGCTGGGTTGTGAATGCCGGACTGGGAGCAGATGGGGATGACGTCATGCAGAAATGGCTGATGGGTAGTGTAGTTTGGAGCGTCGGAGGTAGGGGGAGAACCCAGAAGTACTGAAGTCACCACAGCGGTTTTTGCTTAATCTGTCAGGATTGATTAATCACATTATTTGCTCACAACTTGCCCCGCACAATCCAGCAGTGAGCTCAGCTACCTCCTTTCTCAGCCGTCAGCTCTGGATCAACTCCAGCTTTTTACAAACCCAGCCTAAAACAATGTAAACAAACGTCAGGAGGCCCATCCTAAGTCTGCTCCTCACCAAAGGCCACAGTAAGAGTGCATAACAGGGCTGCTGAGTACCCTTTGAAAGTGTAATGTGTTAGTGTACTGTAAGTAGCGTGTTGGTGTACGGTAACTCGGTGAGTGTAATGCGTTACTGTACTGTAAGTAGCGTGTCGGTGTACGGTAACTCGGTAAGTGTAACGCATTACTGTACTGTAAGCAGCGTGTCGGTGTACGGTAACTCGGTAAGTGTAACGCGTTACTGTACTGTAAGCAGCGTGTCGGTGTACGGTAACTCGGTAAGTGTAACGCGTTAGTGTACTGTAAGTAGCGTGTCGGTGTACGGTAACTCGGTAAGTGTAACGCGTTAGTGTACTGTAAGTAGCGTGTTGGTGTACGGTAACTGAGTAAGTGAGTAAGGGGAGTATTTCCCCACACTATCAGATGGAGGTCTTTTGCCGGATTAAGCCGTGTTTTCTGAGCCATAGAGATAGGCAGAGTTATGTGGTGTAGGGAAGAGACAAATAAAGGATTTCAGGCGTAAACACAGACACGTCCTATGCTCTGTAGCGCAGCTACCCCAAAGGAGGTTTCTCAGGCACATCATTCACTTGTGCTGATGCCATTGCTGAATGTTCATCATGCCAGTCAGTCACATTTGCAGCCCTGTGAATACGAGAACTGTCATCTTGGAATACAGGGATAGGAATGTTGTGTACCTCGGTAAAATGATGAACAAAAGGTAAAACCTGGTGGTCCAACAGCTCAATCTAGGCACTGTGGTTCAAACTAACTGTCACATGAAATTAACACACCCCCAGAACAGAGGGGCTCATTATTTGTCCAGGGGAGCTTTTAACACTATTAGACATTGGTGGAATATTTAGGACGGATGAAATTTCACAACTAGGTTCTTGCAACAGTGGCATCCTACTCCAGCACCAGTCAGTGTGCTCTTTAGAATGACCCCAAATGCAGTTCGCAGTCTCCTCCTCTTCATAACGCACCAAATGATTTCAGTGGGTGACCGGTCCGGACTGCAGGCAGGTCAGTTTAGCACCTGGACTCTTTTACTGCAGAGCCATGCTGCTGTAAAACATGCAGTGAGCTCTTTAGAAAGACCCATCCTTTAACTAAAGCCAGACTGCATGGCTAGGTGCTGGATTGGATACACCTGTGGCAATGAGACTGCATGAAACACCTGATTAAGAATGATTAAGACGTGTCCCAATACTTTTGTCCATGTAGTGTATAGAAGTCTTAAAGGCACAGCAACAAAAATAAGAAGTTTAATAGAATTAGATTTGGTAAATGGTGATGTAAAAGGGATTTGGGACATAAACAAACATAAATTGACCTTACAGGCAAATTAACATACAAGAGACATGTCTTTCAAATACGTTCACATAAGTAAGGATTTAGCTTTCAACTCCTCACTGCAGTCCTGTTTCTTGTGGGTGACACACACACACAGACACACACACTCTTTTGCCCGTTCTCATGGTTGCTTGTCAGTAGAGCCTTGTTTTGTGAGGCTGCAGGCAAAAAGGAGAAGGGTGTTAACAACTCCCACACATACACCCTCACACACATACACACACGCACACACACACACACACACACGCACACACAGAGGACCCTGGACACTGATGCCTGATTATCCCTTTTCTCACCTCCTGCTGCTGTGGGGCTCACCTCAGCACTCTCCGCCCCCTTCTTCTCTCTCAATTAGATTTAAGCTGTTGTATGCTATAAATAAACGACTGCCATTACCATTAATGTACCATAGATACATGGAACCATGGAACAAATGTAAACATTCCAAACAGAAAAAATGAAAAACTGACTGTATAACTGTATTCACAGAAGGAGGTGTGGGATTGCAGTGCTGTTGGGAAGGAAGATAAAGGTTACCAGGAACAATAAATGATGATAGATTTAGACAGATACGATCAATATTTATTGAGCTACACATACAGAAGTAGTGTCTCTCAGTATGGTGTTGGACTGCCATGTTTGCTAACCCAACGTGCCAGACGTTTCGGCATGGAGTTGTAGAGGTTCCTAATGGTGTACTGTGATAATCCATCCCATGCAGCTTGAATATCCTCACACAGCTCCTGCAGATGGTGTGGTAGGGGTGGAGGTGGAGTGACACCAGGCCTTCTAGACATGTGACGTTTGACTACAGACCGTTCATCAGCCTCCACACACGGATTCGTTGGTCGTCTCCACCAAGACAAAAGCGGGACTCGTCACTGTAGATGACCCGCTGCCATTCTGAGTCCCTCCATGACAGTCTGGCACGACACCATTGCAGTCTTTGGTGACGCTGACATGGTGTTGAGGGCAGTCGTGGTGCGGCCGTCTACCAATGGTGCTGGCACTAACAGGATGACTCATGGAGGACATCATTGCTCTCTGAATGTCTGTAATCGTGGCTGTTGGATCAGTCAGGTACTTGCTTACATCACATACAGGACCTTTGTGTATTGGTTCTCTGTCTCTTGGTTTGCCCTTCTAGTTTTGTTTGGTTGGTTGTTTGGTTGTGGGCTGGTCTGCCTGTTTTCTGGTTTGACTTTGTTTTGCTCATGTCTGTTTTGGCTGCCTTGGTGTGTTAACTTGCTGGGTACTCCTGTCTCACTTGCTCCTTGTTATCAAACCCCTGTTCAGTATAACATCTGCGTGCATCTGTTTAGTCCACCCAGCATTATACATTGACTGGTTTATTTACTTGGTCATTGTGTGCAAAAGTCAGTTGGTGCAAAAGTGACTAAAAGCGTTTGTGTGTTTTCTTCGTCTGAGCTGAGCTACTGCCCAAACTCTGTGGTCTGCTGCGGAGCTGCTGCCCATCCTGTGCGCTCTGATGCTGCTGCTTCATCTGCCTCGGCTGGGTGCCACTGCCTGCATGCATGGCTGACCAGTTTGCCTACCGTGAAGCTTCTTCTTGTCTTGAGCTATGAGGCGTCTTCACCTGCATCCCACATGCCCATCGGATGATCCTGCTATTCAACCACAGAGGATGGGTTCCCCTTTTGAGTCTTGGTTCCTCTCGGGGGTTCCTTGGTTCCTCTTGCTCTGAGGGAGTTTTTCCTTGCCACTGTGGCAAGGCTTGCTCATTGGGAGCTTGGACCTGGATTCTCTGTAAAGCTGCTTTGTGACAACATCTGTTGTGAAAAGTGCATATAAATAAACCTTGACTTGACCTCCATAGATCCTAGAACATGAAGCCACGTTGCTTCTAATAACACCTCCCATAACACCTGACACAGAGCAGAACCTTCTGAGTAACTCACCAGCAATCACTTCACGGCTGCATGCTTATTTGGATGCAATGTGTTTCTATCTGTCATTGCTTCCTAACTGTCATTGTCATTGCAGCATAACTGAGGCTATTACGGCTGGAATACCAAGCTAATAGGGTTTTATGATAATAGAGTGGTTTAATTTAAGTGAATACTTTCAAATATTCATCCATAATTCACACAGTAACCCAAGGACAAGAGGTTATTGAGTGCCATTTGTATGCTTGTGTTTGAGCTGAAATGGGTTCAGCTCTATGCCTGCCCAGTGGTGGCCTATTGGAGACCATTTCTTGCTTCATATCTCTCTTTAGGAAAAACAGAAACTGGTTTGCATGATCTGTTTCACTTCTGAATGGGCTATTTTATGAATATGCAATAAATAAAGTGAATAAAGTGAAATTCGCACATGACGTTGTAGGATATCTGTAGAGGAATCTATAAAGAAGATCAACATTTGATGAATGCGGCGGCAGCAGCAGTGGTGTTGGTGGTGGTGCTCCTGCTGCAGCCTTGGGCTGCGTGTGTGCATGCATGAGTATTTTGTGCATTCATGCATATGTGACATTTTCACAAGGGGTCGGTTTTCATGGCTGTCTGTCTTCATCCTCCAGAGCTTCTGACTGAAGTGAACGAAGAGAGAGGAAGGCTCTGGCCTGCAGGTTTTGGGTCTGTATTTTCATGAACCATCAAAAGTGCTGCTATGTGTTCCACATGGCTCGCTAATATAGGGATAACAGCCATTATTTAAACTCTGAGAGAGGGCGTGGGGAGCACGGGTACAGGCCGATACCGTAGGGCGTGTGAGCACTGTACAAAGTGTGTGGTCAGTGGGTGTCGTATGCTAAATCTTGGGTGCCTCAAATGACCCGCTTTGATTTTCTGTGTGCAGTAAGTTAGCAGATCTTCTACAGAGACCACATTAATTCACAACTAGGGACGCGCCGAATGTTCGGCAAATGAAATAATTCAGCTGGAAATGGCAAAAAAAATCACTTTCCGTCTTCGAATATGTGAAAAGACCAAAGACTTTATCCTGAACGATGATGTTTTTTAAGTTACCCTTTTCCAGTTCTCGTTTTTTCTCTTGCACACTTCATTCTCTGCGAGCGTCCTCACCTTTCAAACACAACCCCCAATTTTTCAACGCAATAAAAGTGCAGCCAGCGTGGAGTGAGGCGCTTTTTGCGTGTGCAGTGAATATGTCGACTGGGATGTGTTTAAGTCATATTGTGCTGTGTCGGTGTGTCTGCTGGGATGGTGTCGGTGTGTCAGTGTCGGTGTCGGTGTCTCTGCTGGGATGGTGTCGGTGTGACAGTGTTGGTGTCTGCTGGGATGGTGTCGGTGTGTGACGGTGTCGGTGTGTCTGCTGGGATGATGTCGGTGTGTCTGCTGGGATGGTGTCGGTGTGTGACGGTGTCGTATGTCTGCTGGGACGATGTTGGTGTGGGATGTTGTCGGTGTATCTGCTGGGTGGTGTCGCTGTGTCTGCTGGGACGATGTCGGTGTGTGTCTGTTGGGATGTTGTCGCTGTGTCTGCTGGGACGATGTCGGTGTGCCTGCTGGGACGATGTCGGTGTGTGTC
>CM067490.1:31185300-31207593 GCA_034552555.1 Semaprochilodus insignis | reverse complement strand
GGTGTGTCTGCTGGGATGGTGTCGGTGTGTCTGCTGGGATGGTGTCGGTGTGTCTGCTGGGATGGTGTCGGTGTGTCTGCTGGGATGGTGTCGGTGTGTCTGCTGGGATGGTGTCGGTGTGTCTGGCACATTTTATGTTTTATTCTGTTCAATATGTTGCAGAAAAAAATATATACTGAAGTTTGCCCCCTGCAAAGGATATATTCAGTGAAAGCTCTGCCAGGAGCAAATTCTGCCAGGAAGACTCCAATGTTTTGATCAATGTTCAGACACTCTTGCATCAAAGAATTGGTCAGTTGGTCCAGATTTGGTGGATGCCTTCCCTGGCACAATTCTGAGGAGAATTCCCTGTAGACTGGGATTTTAGCCACTGCTGGTAGACCCGTATGACCGTACGCTTCCATACACCTGATTCAGCTACTTCCTTCACACTATGGTCTTTGGCACACCCAAGTGCAGTCACTCCTTTTAGCCAATCATTAACATCTGCTCTGGAGCCATTTTCCACACATGGAACGAGACATTCCCTGCACTGTACCACCTCTTCTCAATCTATGAAGCACGCCATCTGCAGGAGCATGAAGGTACTACCACGTTAAATGTGCAAGGTGTATATGGTTGTAGAACCATATATATATATATATATATATATATATATATATATATATACACACATATATATATATATGTGATTCTTTCTCTTCTGATGCTTTCCTTGATGCTTTTCCCCAGCTAGATATGGGGTCAGAATGGGTTCTATGTAATATAGAATATCTAATCTAAGCATTTAAATGAGTTAACTGTTATATAACTTCAATAACTTATCACAGGACACCATTAGGAACCTCTACAACGCCAGGCCGAGACGTCTGGCATGTTGCGGCCCAACGCCATACCTAGAGACAGTACTTCTGTATGTGTAGCTTAACAAATATAAGCCTTTTGTAAACCATACTGATACCCTCTAGGAAGTGCTGCTTTCCTGAAACAGAACTGGCATTTTACGCATCAGGGGCATATAGCTGTAGGTTAAAGGCCAAATACCTTTAGGCTATTATTGGTTAGGAGAGTTGACCATCTGGTGAAACAACACCAAAACACCTAGTTCCAAGAATACACCCCCTGTGCACCCTGAGGGGGTGAAACAGGCCTATAAAAACCGGGTGTCCAGGTACTGTTTTCGGACAAGAGCTGAGACTCAACTCAACTGCAATCACCTTGAAATAAACAACTCAACCCCTCAACCTGTCTCCTGGCTCTCCCTTCGGTGCAAGCAAAAAGGAATCAGCCTCAAGTGTAATTAAAACACATTGTTACACAGTCACAGAAAATAAGTGTATTTTTAGGTATTAAGTCGATGGTTCAATAAACTCAGAATATTTTGAGAACCCAAGAGTTTTCTTTACCATCTGGCATGTGGAATGGGCTTCCAGAGGAAACCAAAAACCCGTAGGAGTAAGAAAAAAACCCTTCTGCTTCCTGATGTAAAGGTTTAGGATTGGGTTTAAGTGAAGGCGTGATATTAATTACCCGTATTAAGTCCCGGTTCAGAAGCACACCGAGAGACAGTAGTACAGGAGTATGTGTTTGCGTATGTGTGTGCATGTGCGCTGAGATGAAAGTGAGAGATGAAAAGAGATGAAAGTGCGAAATTGGAAGGTAAATTGGAAGGAGTCCTATCAGAAGCACGCTCCTAGAGGCCAGCTTCATACGCCGAAGGATGCCATTTACTCCTGGCCCTGCGTACACCATATTAATGTTTAATTAAGGAAAGCTGCTAAGGCACTATTTCTTTCATTATAAACTTTCTGCTTTAGTAAGAGACGCGCTGTCGGAATACAAAGCGAGTTCGCCTTCATCCTGTCCTCCCGTGGCTGCTCGTAAAGTAACACTGAATATGCCTGAATGGTTAATGCGTACCATGTTTTGCTGAGATTTTCTTAGGAGCCCTGGGAGAACAGTGGCGATTCAGAATCTGACCTTGCTTTGAGTCTCTTTTTCATAGTGAGCCGATAAGGAGCTTGTGTGTGTGTGTGTGTGTGTGCTAGTGCTTTTTGACCAAAAGAACCCTGGTTCTTGAACTGGTTCTGTAACCCAGCTGCAACTTAATCTATTGTAGTGATGTTCAGTTAATTACACGCTGGCCCTTTAAGAATTTATGGCAATTTCCACGTTCTGCTAACACGGTTTCTGTTTATCGTAGTTGCTTTACGGTTAAAGACAGTGTGTTGTTTATGTTTGGATTTTTTTAGTATTTACTGTTTGAAGGGAAGATCATTTTAAGAAACCTACAAATTGGTTTATTCATTTTTTTAAAGACTCAATCAACAAAGTTTCACTTTCACTGGACAGAGGCAGTAGAATAAACTCTCCACTCAATGTTTGGGTTACAGCTCCATTCAGGCTTCTTAGAACCTCAGTGCTTTTCAGGGAACCAGCCTGCATTTGCACCAAGGAACGTCAAAGAATCAGAATCAGGTTTATTGGCCAAGTATGTTGACACACACAAGGAATTTGGTTTCAGCAGTTTGTGTCTCTCTAGTACTGACAGTCCACAATATACCCAATGACTCCACATATACACCATATACACAATAAATACAGACACAATACAATATACAATCTTCACAATATACACAATATACAAGCTACAAATAATATACAGCTTACACATTATTTACAAACAGTATAAGGAAGTAGTGTTGAGGTAGAGGCAGTAGTGTTGAGGTAGAGGCAGTAGTGTTGAGGTAGAGGCAGTAGTGTCGAGGTAGAGGCAGTAGTGTCGAGGTAGAGGTAGTAGTGTTAAGGTATTGCGACAGTATTAGCGTACACGTATGGGGAAGAGACTGTGGTGTACAATCTGGCATGAAACTACGGTCCAGCAGATGATGTGACTGGTCAGTTGTTCATGAAGGTGATGGCCTGAGGAAAGAAGCTGTTCCTGTGTCTGGTGGTCTTGGTGTACAGGGTCCTGTAGCGCCTTCTGGATGGGAGGAGTTGAAATATGTTGTGTCCAGGGTGAGACAGATCTGTGATGACGTTCCCAGCCCGTTTCCTGGTTCTTGAACAGTACAACTGGAGGGTGGGCAGTGGAGCACCAATGATCTTTGCAGCTGTCTTTATGGTCGTTTGTAGTCTGTTCCGGTCCTGTATATGGGATCAACGTCAACAGATGGTGTAAAATTAGGGACTGTTAGGGACTAATATAGACCCCTTACTTTCCCCACCACAGACTGCCGGTACTCCTCTTTATCATAACGGGACACCAGCACTTTATGAGCTTCAACCTTACAGTTTACAGTTGACAAATGTTTGCACTACGTCCTCAATCATGACCTGCTGCTAAACGCCAGTGTCTCGTTCCTACATTGTTCTAGATAGTATTTATTGTCTCGTGTTGGTACGTTCTGTATATTTACTGTCTGGTGTACTTATTCTGCACTGTTGACACTGTTGCATATCTGCTCTCTGTGTTGTCCTGTACATTGTGCTGCTGTTGTGTGCTGCACCATGAGGAGTGACATTTCATTCCAGTGTATACCAGTTATATTGGGGAATGACAATAAAAACACTTGACTTGACTTGACTGAGTATCATGTACAATAATTTCAATAATTAATGCAGTTAAACAGGTTCAAGTAGAACATGAGTTTATTCTTGCTCTTCTCATATTCCCATAGAACGTCATCTGGGAATACTGACAGCAGATGCACACCAAAGACCATTTTACAGTCTTACTCTCTAACCACCTCCGCTCAGCCTGCAACCGTTGACTTTTTATAACCTAGTTTAGTAACTTATACCTATTATTATTATTATTATTATTATTATTATTATTATTATATATTTACCATTATATATGTATGTATGTATGTATTTACATTTTGTTATTTTATTATTTATTTATTGGTATTTATTGGTTTGTTTTCCATTTATTATTATTATTTTTTATTAAGTTTTTTCCCCCTATTTCTACTTATCTTCAGCTATTGTATTTATTTACTTTTATTATTAATTATTATTGATTTTGTCTTCTTAGTAGTTTTAATTGATAGCCGTGATTTTTTTTTTTTCTGTTTCCTAGTTTTTATTTCTTTGTATCACTTTATAATTAAGCCTGCGGTCACATTTTAACTTGCTATACTTTTATTCATAAATGTATATCGACTGTTTTCAATCCCTTCTATTATGTATAATGCTCGGCTACACAGTAAATGAGGGTCACCCTCAATCTACTCCGAGTTTAAATAAAGGCTGATTGATTGATACCATAAAACACATTTTTCACTATAAATGATTATCGATCGAGCTGAGTTGTGCGTGTGAGTCACAGATTTCACTCCAATATCATTCACCTCCTTGATGGCTGGAATTCAGCAGATTGTGAGGAACGTGAGTAAATCAGTGAGAGCAAGCGAGGCTAATGTACAGCCTCGTTGCACTGGGGTTGGTTGTAACGCAGTGGTACATCTAGGCCTCCAAACGTAAACCATGTCCATCCATTTAAATTGAAAACAGGTCATATTTTGGAGTTTTCTTAAGCACAGATTGGTCAAAAATCTATGATGGAAAATATAATACAGTATTTTTTATTGTGGTCACACTTGCTTTTCTATTTATGGTCAAAAATAAATTAGCCATGTTTGTAATTACTTTATATATTTTTACTGTGTACAAATTTAATGCAAATATGTTTATGTATTTAGACCTGCATGGTTCCAACAATTGTATCCATTCACCAAACATTTAAATGACTGTTCAAACTCTTTATGGGGATGTTAGGTGTTACCCGATTAGCTATTTCCGGGGGCAAATGTGCCCGCAGACCCCCAAAACAAATGACAATCACAGAACCTGTAAACCTTTAACCACAGTGGCTTCCTTGTTTTATTGGGGCTTTGGGGGTTAAAAAGGGTCAGAATTCTTTCATTCCAATCCGCTTGTTGACACGTCCGGGTCTGGGCCGGGTCTGGGCCTCTACTGACCCGCTGAGGTTCCTGTCTATCCAGCACGCAGCAGTTCTGTGTTCATTGGTGAAAAACAAAAACTACTCAGTTATCATTCTAGCTCTTTCCCTGTGATGGGAAGGAGAGAGGTCTGGAGTTGATGAGGTGAGTTAGCTAGCACACGTAGCCAACCCGACAAATTCCAAACAGGCCATTTGCGGATCTCCTTGCTATAGTGTGTGGGTTTAATGGGGTGTTTCTTGCTATGAGCCCACCACCATCTTCATGTTCCGGTGTTTTATGTGCTGCTCAGATAAAGCGAAGGTTGCTAGTCTTAGCTAGCAAGCTAGCCTTAGCTCCACCTTGTCTTCATCAGCTCATTTGACTGACAAGCCTGACAACCGAAACATTAAGATGTGGTTTAATAGGAAGAAACACCCTATAAACCCCACAGACTATATCAAGGGTACCCACAAAAAGCTAGCCAGTTCATGTGCCAGTTCTAACGTTAGCTAGGTTTGCTTGCTAGCTAATTTTGAAGCCAACTGTGTCCACTCACTGTCCACTCTATTAGACACTCCGACCTTGCTGGTCCACCTTGTAGATGTACAGTCAGAGACGATAGCTCATCTGCTGCTGCACATTGCAGTGTTGGTCATCCTCTAGTCCTTCATCAGTGGTCACATGACGCTGCCCACAGGACGCTGCCCACAGGACACTGCCCACAGGACGCTGTTGTGCTGGATAGTTTTGGTTGGTGGATGATTCTCAGTCCAGCAGTGACACTGAGGTGTCCAGCAGCACTGCTGTGTCTGATCCACTCACACCAGCACAACACACACTAACACACCACCACCACGTCAGTGTCACTGCAGTGCTGAGAATGATCCACCACCCACATAATACCTGCTCTGTGGTGGTCCTGTGGGGGTCCTGACCATTGAAGAACAGGGTAATACAGTATACAGAGAAACAGATGGACTACAGTCTGGAACTGTACAACTACAGAGTGCTCCTATATGGTCAGTGGAGCTGATATAATGGACAATGCGTGTAGATACAAGTTCCGAATAAAGTGTTTAGTGAGTGTATAGAACATTACCATCACACTGGAGTCATTTTATGAATATACAGTTCAGTTATCTTCAACAAAACTGGTTTTATTTTATTCAAAACATTGATAGCAAACTTATGAATGTCAGCGTTCGTTAGATGTCAGCAGAAATACCCCACAAACACAGGAAAACAAGCCTGCATGTGGGCAGCTGAAGGAGAACACATCAGTAAAAGGAGGCTGTCAACACTACCGGCAGCTCACGGGACTCTAGAGAGGGTCGGAGCTGCGGAGCTTAGAGTGTGAGTGCACTTTTCTAAAAAAGAAGGAGTGAAGCACACAGTGTGAGTCTCTCTCTCTCTCTCTCTCTCTCTCTCTCTCTCTCTCTAGTGGTTTGGATTGGTTACTGGCTTACTGTAAAGATGGCTAGTGGTCGCCGTCATCACTACCATCTGGACGGGGTCTCTTCCCGTACGGCCCTCGTAATTCCCTGCCGATCCGCAGCCATACGGTTCAAACACATCTAGTCCTTGCCGTCTAATCCTCGGCCCAAGCCATTCATCACCACCGAGACCAGTTGCATAAGCAGCACTGCTTTTGCTCGTTTGGACTTCCTTTATTGAGGTCAACAGTAAAGCAGCATGTTCACACACAGTACAGGTTTCAATATCATGGATATAGTCTGGACTCGCCGCACGCCCTCGTCATGGTGGACCGAACCGCACATTGTCAAGTCAAAACAGGTACATATCGTCACTGTCCATAGAAAACCATGTATCTCCATTTTATGTCGATTTTTACTTTTATCCATCATTTGAACGCAGCAGCTGCTGTTTACACTGCGCGAAAGTTTTATGATGAACGGACCAACAGAAATGGCCCAAAATCGCTTGGGAAAGACGTCTGGTTCCATTGACTTACATTAGAATTAAATCAGGTTTTTGGGCTCCCCTGTAAAGTCGCCATTTTGGAGATACTTGTTTTCCTTTGCACAGCGAGGATATCTTAAATACATTCAATCTGTTTCCTTTTACCTTTCCATGACAGTGCCTAAGGAAAACACCTCAGCCGCCCGCCCCCCACCCTCGGACCCCCTTCGCCGGCGACCTTTTGCTTCCGTATCTCCTCGCCCGTAGCTTCTTTTTGTCACAAAACATTTGTTAAAGTAGTAAAAGATTACAGAATACTGTCATGCACATTCCCCCGATTTTTTTCTTCTTCCTCTTCCTCTTCTGCAAAATAACAAGTGCCCCAAAGTCATAAATGACATTTAATGTGGGAATGATAAGAGGCAAACACGGAGTGGATGAGATGAGACTCCTCACACTGACTCCGTTTGCTTTCAAAGGGCAAAATTGATCTTGGCTGAAATCCTCAGGAGAAGGAGATTAGAAGTTGTGCTTTATCCAGCTTCCCTGCTCCTAGTGACAGATTCCGGAATGTAACTCTACTTCATTGTCTGCACGTCCTCTATTACGGCGTGTGACATTTTCAGTCTTGTTTCCATTAGCGGTGAAAAACGAGCGCTCTAATTTTGGCATAAGCTGTGTCTCAAGGTATTCTGTATTGGAGATAAAAATTTGGCACCTTGTGTACATCAAAGGACAGGTTTAACACAAAACCTGGGGTAACACGGGGTTCGGCCTGATCCTGCTCTGAAATCGCACAGCTCTTGAGCAAGGAGCTCCTCCAGGACCTGGTTGAACGACGAGCCTGAACGTCTGGATTGGTCTCCCTGGACGAATGCTGAACGTAAGGCTTTGCGAATAAAACACTATTTAACACTTGCACAAGAATGTGCCAAAAAACGTCTTTAATAAATATGAGACACGAAATTAACTGATGTCACTTGTGGAAAGGATGCTAAAGGATACCCCTGTAGAACATACATGGCTTGGGTAGACATGATGAAATGAATAACAGTGCTTTGAAATGGAGCTCTCCACAACAGCAGAAATGAGAGAGGCACCCTGAGCTGTGTGTAAAGACATGATCAAAGTCAAGTGCTGATGCTCTCGTTAAAAAGTAGTAGGGCTTGGAGAGGTCATTTGGCCCCGACCACATGTCCCAAAAGACCCCCCCGCCCTCCCACCCCCTTTGAGGCGAAAGAAAGAAAGGGTACAGTGTTTGGCCGAGCGTGTTAAGTCACTCGTTGTTGTTGATGGCTGGTGAGGGTTTGCTGCGCATGCCGTCTGTTGCCGCCCTGGACGTTTCGGTCACGAACAACCGAGGCATCCACACGGACGTGACGATGCGCTTGTACTCTTTGCGAAAGTTCCTGTTGAGCAGTCCGTAGATGATGGCGTTGAGGCAGCTGTTGAAGTAGGCCATGAAGTAGCTGACCACGAACAGCCACTCGGGTATCCGCGGCGCCATCACCTCGGGGTTGATGGCCACCACCAGGCCGATCAAGTTCAGCGGCGCCCAGCAGATGGCGAACAGCACGAACACCACAAACATGGTGACAAAGTTGCGCAGGTCGCTGGGCCGCACCCTGGAGCGCTCCTCGCTTTTCACCTTCCGCCGCACCTGGATGACCAGCACCCAGATGCGCAGGTAGCAGAAGGTGACCACGGCGATTGGCACAAGGAAGTGCACCACCACCACCACCACAGTGTACGAGCTGCTGGCTGTCTGCGTGAAGGTGCACGAGTAGACCCGCGGGTCGTAACTCAGCGAGCCCACGAAGAAGTTGGGCAGGATGGCCAGCACCGTAAGCATCCAGATAAGCGCCACCAGCAGCAACGTGTTGCGGAAGCTGTAGAGGCGGCCGTAGGCGAAGCTGTGGCAGATGTAGCAGTAGCGGTTGATGGCGATGCCCGTGATGTTGAAGACCGAGCCAATGACGCTCAGGCCCATGAGGAAGCCGCTCACCTTGCACTGCGTGTCGCCCAGGGACCAGCCATCGTGGAAAAGTGCGTACAGGACCAGCGGGTACGGATAGAAGGCCACCACCAGATCTGCGAAGGCCAGGCTAACCACAAAGACGTTCCCTGAGAGAGAGAGAAAGAAAGAAACAGAGAGAGAAAGAGAGGGAGGATGGATGAGTCAGAATTGATTCAAACAAGATGTGCCAATCCTTTGATTACCTTAATCAAACGGTAACAGAAGACAACACCTGGTTACGGGAAACCGTAGAGGCCTTTTTTAACCCATGCCCACCTGGGATTAGCGACAAGGACAGATCTCCTGCTAACGGTCATGTACTTTCGACCAGCCCGTCTTCTCAGTGGCTCCCACGTTAAATAGGCCCTATAACAGCCGGTTAGGAAACACTAGGGGATGAGTAATCTCATTACGCCACAGCCGAGAAACCTTGGCCCTCCTGACTGAGGCCTACTATTCCACTTATTACCGGTCCTATTCCATGTATTTGCATTTAGATTACCTGGACGTGGCCAAGTAAGTAGCAAATAGTTTTTGTAAGGCAATTTCTTGTGCAGAAATGGGAATAAACCACAATGAAGTGTGAGCTAGCCTTGATTGATTGTATCGGGAGTGTGACTACTGATTTGCTATAGCCAATAGCCACATTGCATCTGCTCCCCGGCTGGTTAGACCTCATTATCTCTCAATCCGTTTTCTTTTCCTCTCACACGAGTTGTAATGTGCTGCCTGTGTTCAGGGTTCCTAAAATTACAGGTTAAATGGATGTCAGACTTTCCATATGGTTTGGTATATGTAATATTCCAGGGAAGTAATATCATCTGTGACAATATCACATATCTATGTGGTTAAAAATGAAACCGAAAGTTACGTGACTCAAATACACCCGTCATCAAAAGAGCAGTTGCACTAATAGCTGCACCTAGAAGGAATCCACCGACAGGAATGAAACTTGGTGGGTAGGTTTGACATTGTGAGGCATGCGAATGATTCAGGTTTCGCATGTGATGTAAGCAAGGACGGGCCTTATCACTGTACCTGACTGACCCAACGTTCAGCGAGCAGTGATGGCCTCCATGAGTCATCCAGCCAGCACCTTTGGCAG
This sequence comes from Semaprochilodus insignis, assembly GCA_034552555.1. Classification (NCBI taxonomy): domain Eukaryota; kingdom Metazoa; phylum Chordata; class Actinopteri; order Characiformes; family Prochilodontidae; genus Semaprochilodus; species Semaprochilodus insignis. Next base: position 31,197,602 of record CM067490.1, on the reverse strand, counting down.
ACGGCTGCACGACGCAGGACTACATGCACACAGACCGTTATGACGACTGCCCTCAACACCACGTCACTGTCACCAAAGACTACAATGGTGTCGTGCCAGACTGTCATGGAGTGACTCAGAATGGCAGCGGGTCATCTTCAGTGACGAGTCCCACTTTTGTCTTGGTGGAGACGACCAACGAATCCGTGTGTGGAGGCACCGTGGTCAGCGCCAAGGTGAACGGTTTGAAGTCACACGTCCAGAAGGCCTGGTGTCACTCCACCTCCACCCCTACCGCACCATCTGGATGGGTTATCACAGGACACCATTAGGAACCTCTACAACTCCATGCTGAGGCGTCTGGCATGTTGGGTTTGCAAACACGGCGGCCCGACGCCATCCTGAGAGACACTACTTCTGTATGTGTAGCTCAATAAATATTGATCATATCAGTCTAAATTTATCATCATTTATTGATCCTGGTGACCTTTATCTTCCTTCCCAACAGCACTGCAATCCCACACCTCCTTCTGGGTGCAGCTACTCTTTTGATGATGGGTGTATGTCTGAGTGAAAAACGGTTGATTGATTGATTGTATTCTGCTGCGACCCTAGATTAACGCTATCCAACAGGGCACGGCTGAAACATCAGTCGGGCAAAAAACTGGCCTGTATTAAGTTTCCACAGATTTATAAGCACTGACTAAAAGCTTAGCACGCTACACTGTATTCCAAATACCACTGAGTCAGCTGGGTGCCCTACTGCAGTGTAACATTAGATGGCAGAACCCCAGTCAATAGCGGCCTCCAGCAATGCCCCTCGGACTTTCTCTGCCTCACACAGACAGCCACGTCGACCTGCCCACCCTCTTCCACAGAGCTAAGCATGGTTTACAATGGACCGAAGTCAACACTCAAAACTCACTAACCAGTCTGAATACTACGGTTTGGATTTTGTGCGTCCCGTGAAGTTATTCAACCATGTTCATCAGTCACCCTGAAAACCAATATACCCACAGAGATCTGAGGAGGCGCGTTCAGCTGTATATCAGAGCTGCCCTCTGAAATGAACTTACTATGTGTAATTTAATCATCTTTTTGCATTGCCCTAATTATCTTTCAGTTATCTTTCAGTTCATTTACACAACCGTATTTTAGGCGTAATACACTCCCGCGCGTGGAACATGCCTTACAGGCTCTTCTGATTATTAGCTACAATGGTACAACAACATAATACAAGCTCTTATGCTCATTTAATCATTCAATCTAAAACAGAGACAGAAAGATAAAGATGCCTCACCGGGTAAAACCATAATTGCAGATGCTATCTCAGAGCCGTGTGAAGAGAGTGACGACCCAAATAAAAAGTTTGACACCAATATATAATATGCAATTACAGTGACTCAAGCGGGGCTGTTATGATTGGTCACAATGATTAAAAGTAAACCTAACTGAACGGCATTGTCAGTGAGATGCTGAACAACTGCACGTTCCATCAAAAGACAGATGTACTCTGCAGTAAAGATTATTTTTAAAGATAATTTGACTTACTTTAAGAAACAAGCCAAATTATATACCAATACGGCGAGAAAAGTCCGCTTAAAACAAGTCAAAATTGCCTGAAAATGAGGTAATTAATTAATTTAATTAGTTTTTAATTAGTTAATTAATGTTAAAATTTAAGAATTACTAGAATTATAGAATTAAGATATATCAACTGGATATAAGATCATTTTTCTTGCCAAGTAATAGTATCTTATATCTAGTGTATATATCTTATATTTCTCATTTTAAGATTGTTCTAATCTAATAAGATTACTTACTTATTTGCATACCTTTTAAAAGTGATTTTAGCTAGTTAAATGTCCTCACTATATTGGTAGATAATTGTGCTATTTTAAAAAGCATGCTGGAAACAAGCCAAATGATCTGCTAATACAGTGAGTACATTTGCCTTATTATCACCTAAAACAAGTAACATCTGCCTGAAAATAATGAAAATAAGAATTTTAAGACATATAAACTAGATTTAAGATCATTATATGTACCAAGATCTCATTTTTTGCAGTGTAGACCAATTATAGACAGAGGCACAATAATGCATAATAACAACAATTATTTGGTTGATTTTTCATCCTGTTTCTAGTGAACTCTTAAATCCCCGGTGCACTTGGTCAGTTCCAATGATGCAACGGTTTGAGATTTTCATGGTAGCAGTCTCAAGAAACATCTCTCTCTCTCTCTCTCTCTCTCTCTCTCTCTCTCTACATATATATATATCTGACAGTATTGAGGAATGCTGTCACGATGGCTTGAACCCATGATCTGTATAGTTGCCAGGGTACTGTAGAGGCTCATCCTGTCTGTATCTTTAACTCACTCACACCCACTTATGTCAGTTACAGAGAGGCTGTAAGCAACAACAGCAGTTAGGCTGGTCTTTCATCCTGGGTGGCATGGTGGTGCAGCAAGAAGGGCCTGGGTCTGATTCCCTGCTGGGGCGTCCAGGGGTCCTTTCTGTGTGGAGTTCGCATGTTCTCCCCGTATCTGCGTGGGCTTCCTCCAGGTGCTCCGGTTTCCTTCCACCGTCCAGAGACATGCTCCAGAGTCAGGTGTGAGTGCTGGTGTGAATGTGTATGCATGTGTGTCTGCTCTGCAGTGAACTGGTGGTCTGTCCAGGGTGTTTCCTGCCTTCCACCCAATGAACGCTCTGGTAGGCTCCAGCATCCCCGTACAACCCAGAAGAACAAGCAGCTCAGAAGATGAATGAATGAATGAATGAATGAATGAATGAATGAAAGCATCCAGTGCTCACAGTGTCCTAGCTATTTCAAATATGCCGTGCTTGTAAAGCTTGAAATGAGCTGGAAAAGTATCGTGAAAGAGTCTACAAGCGTTATGATACCTTTGCCACCAACTCGTCCGCTGTCATGTGAGCGTGTGTGTGTGTGTGTGTGTAATCCAGTCTGATGTGACTTGTGAAAAGCCGACTGTCTGATCCTGGAGTCAGGGAGCTTAACGGAGCGGAGCAGAAATGAAACATCCTCCCAGATCAGCCCTGCCAGTTTGAGACCCACACACACCCTCCCCTCTCGGCATTCTCATTACTCGCTAAGCATCTAATGTGACATGATCCCCTCTGATAACTACAGAGGTCATCTATCTGTGCGTGTGCCTGAGTGAGAGAGGAGAGTTGGCAAGAGGTGGAGCTGTGAGAGTGTTTTCATGGATTAAACAGCCTTTAATAAATGCAAAGTAAATATGTAAACTTGGTTGTAACACATTCATTCATTCATTCATTCATTCATTCATTCATCTTCTAAGCCTACTGGGTCATGGGGGGTGGGGGTGCTGGACATGCCTCCAGTCTATCACAGGGCAGATGCACAGACATACACATTCACACCCAGGGGGTGCGATTTAGCACCTTCAGTTCACCTGACTGCATGTCTTTGGACTGTGGGAGGAAACCGGAGCACCTGGAGGAGTAAACCCACACACACACAGACACGGGGAAACATGCAAACTCCACACAGAAAGGACCCCGGAATGTGAATAGAGTTCCAAAATTATCTACTGAAGTTAGCACGCTAACCAGCTAGCTCTGGACCTACTACTACTACCTCGTACCTCAAGAGGCCATAGTGAGTCACTGTAGCGCTGTAGAAGTGACATCATTCCAACATAAGAGGATGAAGTGCTGCTGCCCCGATGGCGTATTCCAAGCTAATTGGCTATCATTCTGAAGGTTCAAGGTGAGATCATTTAAGGACAGGAAGCCAATGAAAGAGACAGTAATTGCAACAACGGCTAAAGCTCTTGACCAACAATGACCAAAGCTGCCCACTCACGCCAAGAAACCACGTTCAGCAGCAAGTGATATAAACAGAAGCGAAACAGGAGTTAACAGTGGTACAGCTTTCCACTCGCAACATTTCTTCTAGACTGGTAAGAACTGAAGAGGGAGGAGAAGGGACTGTGTATTTTCTGGTGATATGTTGCCCCCTACTGTTTGGAGTATGAATTTGATAGGCTATGTCCATTAATCTACTGCTACTTTAAGAAAAAGCCTTGGTATAGAATTAACAGTAAACGGTGGGCACACTATGGAGGCGTGACGAGTTTGGTTATCAGTGCAAATACAGTGATTCGAATAGTACAAGTACCACGAGCCTCTGCTGAGGGTGAAACTAAACCTAGCTTTTGCAGGAAGCTCTGGCAGTGAAGAAGACACTTCTATAGTGGCCCTCCTCTATATGTTCAGATGGGCCTGTAGGTCCCAAAACTCCTGAGGCTTCTGTTCTACTCTTTGTCACTCGACTACGACTGAGCTCAACTGCACCTGAACCATGCTAAGAAAAAACGGCCAAGTATAACAATCTGATAAACAAATACAAACCGTGATTTTAAACGAGCTGTGAAGAAAGAAGTGATTATTGTGTTTTGCTGCACATTTAGTGTAAGTGGCTCCTATTTCAGCAGCTATGTCTGCTTTGGCTTCACTAGATTAGATTAGATTAGAACCCGCACACTTGTGAACACACACACTAGGGGGCAGTAAGCACACTTGCCCGGAGCGGTTGGGGCGAGTCCTATTCATGGCCCCCCAGGAGCAGTTAGGAGTACATGCCATACCCAATGGCACTTCAGTCCTGTCCTTCGGTTCAGGTAATCGAACTGGCGATCTTCCGCTCACAAGGCTGGTTCCCTAAACTCCAGCCCATGACTGCCCCTGACCCTGCCTATATATCTATATATACAGTACCAGTCAAAAGTTTAGACACACCCATCTAAATGGATGTTGTTGGTAGTCTTAAAGACTCTACAGTCGTACACTTAACAGGTCCAACTGATGAGAGTCTGAACCAGTACATACCCTGATATACCACATATCCTCTTGATGTACCACAGTATGATATTTCTCCATATCTCCACCTCTAATATATATTTAGTGGTGTAAAAACTTTGATCTCTTTTTCTGCACAGTGTAAAAGCTCTAGTTCTCCTTTCAGTTTAGTGAATATTCATGAGGAACCGACCAATAGAATTGCTCCAAACCTGCTTAGAAATAAACCTTGTTCTATCAGCCTCCACTGCAGGTTAAGAAAGCTGGTTCATCCTCCTGTAAAGGTCCATTCTGGAGGGTTTTAAGGTGGACTGTATAATTCCATGAGTGCTATTTTATAGTTTGGTGTCTTCACTTTTATTCTACATTAAAGCTTTAAGAAAAACAGAAGGGGAACCTGCTATGTTTAGACTTTAGGCTTGTAGTGTACACTGTTGCTATATATATATATATATACACTAATGGATATATTACAAACTGCAACAGCAAAAAAAATTAGGGTTAATAATTAAATGAGGCTTCAGTGAGTATAATATGTAAACAAATAATAATAATAATAATAATAATAAAGATGTGTAATAAAGTGTAGAATTAGTAATTAGTAGAATAAGTATTCCAAGTATCCGTTCAGGAATGCCAACTTGCACTTGAACTTGTATCAGAATCATGCATTCCTAATTTTGTACCCCAAAAAATGCAAATATATCATAAATATTCAGCAAATGGTCCAGCCTTACAAGAGAGGGTCTCAGAGGAGCGGAAGAATAGAGGAAAGGAAAGAGAGTGAAGGGGGCGGGATGGTGGGCTCCCTGCATGTCCGAGGCTGACCGTCAGAGTTGAGAAGAAGCCAGAGAGGATTATCATGACACAAGGGTGTCCTTGGGGCACTGTGCAAGAGAACACACCCTTGTTCACTTGTCAAACTGTGTCTCCTTAAAAGTGAGCAAGCTCAAGTCCGCACTCACTCCGCTGTCCACATGCGCAAGGAGGAGGTGAAGGACAGACAAGGCTGAACCTCACTCTGTCTCTCTTATGGAGCTGGACACAAAGCGTCCTCAGTGCTAGCGTAAGTTATGAGCCTGCAATTTCTAATGGACTGGAAGTGAGCCAAGCCATTATTGTATAAAGGGAGAGTAAATCTAGACAAGCAATACAAGGGGGCACGGCCGTTCCTCACAACAAATAGCCTCACAACTCAACATCAAGGCGGAGAGAACCATCAACTATGTCACGCTGATGACATATGCCATGTTATAAAGTTCTTATATGTTTAATTTATTGATCAAAATGATTGAACTTTATCTTATCACTTAGGTCCAACCAAACATCCTGGCTGAAAAGCATTGTTGTAGTTGTTGTTGTTAGAGTTAGAGCCACTGATTGGCAACTGTGTTTACACACCGAGGAATTTTCTCTATCCACGGCGCCCAGGGAGCAGTTGGGGGTTAGGTGCCTTACATACCTATCTATATATATATGTATATACATATGTAGGTATATATGAGTAGCCTTGTCTAAACATTTGGCTGGTAGTGTAGAGACACTCATTGTCTCGGCATGGAGTTGTAGAGGTTCCTAATGGTGTACTGTGATAATCCANGATTGCAGACATTCAGCGAGCAGTGATGTCCTCCATGAGTCATCCTGTTAGTGCCAGAACCATTGGCAGACGGCTGCACCACGCAGGACTACATGCACACAGACCGTTACAACGGCTGTCCTTAACACCATGTCAGCGTCACCAAAGTGAGCAAATATTGTGGTAATCAGTTAAGGAATATATAATTGTTAATACCTTAGACACAATGGCACAGTTATATCCTGTGTAGTGAGGCAAAAATCCAGCATAAACAGACCCCAAAGGTCGAGGGGATTGTTTACAGTGCTCAAGGCTAAGAGCAGTATTTAATTTACAACCCAGGACTAAAAGCAGTTAGTGACAACTAAGACATTTTTGAGAAATTGAGAAATTAAGGGTCATATTTCTTTATAAAATACAGGCATTCTGGTTGAAGACATGGTTTCTCAGGTTCCATGTGTGCGTCTTGTATAGCAATGTATAGAAATGCAGGAGGTGCATGACATCACCTCCTGAACACTGTATAAGTATGGAAGCTCTGTGGTCTGTTGTTGTGATTGAATTCAGTCTGCCCAGGAGTACGCTCTTCAGCACACACCTGACAATAAAGCTTGGAGCCTTTCCTCCTTAATCCAGAACCCAGCGTCTGATGGTTTTGTTCAGGAGTCAGTTTATTTTCTAGAAACAGAGGTGTTTTATTTTGATGCCTGGCTTGGTCAAGCGGAGTCACTGAGCCACGACAAAAGACTGCAGTGGTGTCGTGCCAGACTGTCATGGAGTGACTCAGAACGGCAGCGGTCATCTTCAGTGACGAGTCCCGCTTTTGTCTTGGTAGAGATGACCAACGAATCCGTGTGTGGAGGCACCGTGGTCAGCGCCAAGATGAACGGTTGGTTGTCACGCGTCACACGTCCAGAAGGCCTGGTGTCACTCCACCTCCACCCCTACCGCACCATCTGCAGGAACTGTGTGAGAATATTCAAGCTGCATGGGATGGATTATCACAGGACACCATTAGGAACCTCTACAACTCCATGCCGAGACGTCTGGCATGTTGGGATGGCAAACATGGAGGCCCAACACCATACTCTAGAGAGTAGAGACACTACTTCTGTATGTGTAGCTCAATAAATATTGATCATATCAGTCTAAATTTATCATCATTTATTGATCCTGGTAACCTTTATCTTCCTTCCCAACAGACCTGCAATCCCACACCTCCTTCTGGGTGCAGCTACTAAATGAGTATATGTCTACCCCCAGGAAAGAATGATCACATATGTGTTATCTTCACTGTTGTATGGATACAAGACTTGGGACCTTTCACACCATTGTCACATTGTGTGGTTGGTGTGGCTCAGCGGATAACACCACTAACCTCCAGGGAGCTATCGCCCCATGTGGGAGATGGGGGTTCGATTCCTGGGTCTGGGTAACTATGCTGTGCTACACCAATAAGAGTCCTTGGGCAAGACTCTTAACACTACATTGGCCTACCTGTAATATGAATGACCTTATAAGTTGCTCTGGATAAGAGCGTCAGCTAAATGCCATAAATGTAAATGTCACACCATGGACACTGTCTGTGGTCCTGAAACCCCATTCCACTGTTGAAGATCGTTCAGCATGAGTGTAATCTACAGCTGCGCTCTAACAGCATTGAGGCACCTCCTTAGTTAACAGATCAACAACCTTAATGGTACCTTTATGCACCACAGTGCTGCTTTAGCTCTACAAGGCAGAGTAACACGAGGCGCTGGTACTACCGCATAGGCTAGTAACATTTTACACACTTTACCCAACTCGTGTCTGTGCCGCCTGCGCTGGATTTTCAAACATGTTGAGGCGTGAAATAAACAATCTCTGCTCTGCTGCCTGCGATAGGTTTCTTCTAGGGAGCACGCGAGTTGAGGAAGGTGCCGCGCTGTTGCCGCTCCAGCTTAAAGCAATTCCTTATGCACTTTTGCGCTGATGCTCATGTTGCCGTTGCTTAGAAACATGCCCAAAATAAGAAAGGGGGAAAAAAAAGGCGTGAACAGAGCAAACTTTCTCATCGCACTTCTTTATAAGGTGCGGTAAGTACCAGAGGAGGCTCGTGCAGGTTTATTCAAGAAGGGAGGCAGCCGGCCATGGCCTGCGGTCCTGCTCTGAACTCAACTTTACAGCAGTCCCTCCGCGGATCTTCTAAAGGAGAGGAATGACCTTGAGGAGCTTCGGCCGTAGTCAGACTGAAGCGCTCATTAGCAGCAGCCTCTCTTTTCTTGGTCATAATTGATGCCGAATAAGCAGGGAAGGGAGGCATCAAAGCCGATATCCTTCGGAGACCCTTCGGAGTCTCTCAGTCTTACGCCTGATCGGAACAGAACTTCCCCAAGTCTTTGTTTGGGAGTTGTAAGTTAGATCTGACTGCTTCTAGTCTCATAGGCTACATTCACACAGCAGATACAACTGACTCAAATCCAAGTTCACATTATCTTTCTTTTGGCATTTTTTTTTTTTGAGCTACACATAAAACGTCTCGGCATGGAGCTGTAGAGGTTCCTAACGGTGTCCTGTGATAATCCACCCCATGCAGCTTGAAAATCCTCACACAGTTCCTGCAGATGGTGCGGGAGGGGTGGAGGTGGAGTGACCCCAGGCCTTCTGGACGTGTGATGCCTGACAACAAACCGTTCATCTCGGCACTGACCACGGTGCCTCCACACACGGATTCGTTGGTCGTCTCCACCAAGACTAAAGCGGGACTCGTCACTGAAGATGACCTGCTGCCATTCTGAGTCACTCCATGACAGTCTGGCACGACACCATTGTAGTCTTTGGTGACGTTGACATGGTGTTAAGGACAGTCGTCGTAACAATCTGTGTGCATGTAGTCCTGCGTGGTGCAGACGTCTGCCAATGGTGCTGGCACTAACAGGATGACTCATGGAGGACATCACTGCTCCATCATAACCTTTCCCAATCGTGGCTGCTGGGTGAGTCAGGTACAGTGATAAGGCCCGTACTTGCTTATGTCACATGTGCAGCCGAATGTGTGAAACTTGAATCATGCGCATGTCTCATGATGTCAAACCAAGGCTTGCATTGCCGCATATCGGATATATATCTGATTTCAATACCACATACAAAACTGGCCCGAATCTGAATTGACTCAATGTGTTTATTGCTGTATACATTGACACGTATATATCTGTCACATATGAAGATCAAATTTGGACCACTTTTACCTGCTGTATGAACGGAGCCATTTCTAATGGTATTAATCTATTAGATCAGCCTACAAGTTGAAGACCCAACTAAAAATACATACCACGAATGATCAGCCACACATATACATTATACAGTACTTCGTAAGCTCACCGGACACAAATGAGTCCCCTGTGACTCAATCATACCTACTAGCATGTAATACCTCCACAAGCACCAATAACAGGTATGATTGGATTTGGCATGGACCGGACATGTTTCTGGATGTAGCCACGTCAGTGTTCAGACACTCTTGCATCAAAGAATTGCGCAGTTGGGCCAGATTTGGTGGATGCCTTCCCTGGTACAATTCCGAGGAGAATTCCCTGTAGACTGGGATTTTAGCCACTGCTGGTAGACCCGTATGACCGTACGCTTCCATACACCTCCAGATTCAGCTACTTCCTTCACACTATGGTCTTTGGCACGCCCAAATGCAGTCACTCCTTTTAGCCAATCATTAACATCTGCTTTGGAGCCATTTCCCACACATGGAACGAGACATTCACTGCACCGTAGCACCTCTTCTCAATCTATGGATCCCGTCACTCACACCCCGCAGGTATTTATAGCCCCATCATCCTCGTGCAGCGCCATCTGCAGGAGCCTGAAGTTACTACCACCTTAAACACGCAAGGTGACTCATTCTCATTTTTAGTCCAGTGAGCTTCTTTTACTACATGCAATGATACAAAGTTTGAGCTACACTATATCCAAATAGGCCTATCATGATGTGTCATTTCCTATCAGGATAAAAGCAGTCGCTGGCATTAAGTGAGGCCTCTAGACTTGTTTTGGCGAGGCTTATCAAACTTTTTGCCTTTGATCATAATCTTTTGATTATGAAACTTTATGCGCTCCACAGTTAAACCAAAAGTTCGAGCCTTCAAGCACGTAAAGCTGATCCATGCTGGGAGCTACGGAGAACCAACTGCTTTATCAGGAAAAAGCTCTGGACAGTTTTCTAAGACACTGAGAAGATATGCACGATCCATGGGTCGATGCTAAGGCGTGGAACTGCCTAGGAAGGATTTCACAATGACATGCGGACTCGCCCCCAGTTCAATACGCAAACTGCATTACGGAGAGTTTGACTGCTGGGGCTGCAGATGTGCAGATTCTTTGTTTGGCCATAAACGGCACCGGTTGACCTGTGGCCAGGTCTAGGGCCATTCCTGCCGCCGACTGGAATCAAGAGAAAGCTGTGACGGATTGAATCCCAGGGAGGATGTTTAATTGATAACCTGAGGGCTGTTGGATCAACACCACCAAATGAGCCTGCTGTTGTGGCCTTGAGCGAGGCACGCGGCCAGGAGTGCTGAAACATGGCTTTTTTCCCGAATCCTCGTCTTCCCTCTCAAAGACTAGTGAATTTTTCAGTGTTTGCGCATTACGCGTGGTGTATAACTAAACGTAAGCTAATCTATCTTTCAAAACGTCCTCTCATTAAGCACCAAGTCCTTCAGTTACACACTATTCATCTATCTATCCTCCCTTCGCTATGCCGTTTGTTTCTCTGCATGGACCTCCACTCTAATCAGACATCTTCCCCTGCTGCTGACAATCTCCTCAAATCCCCTCCCGATGGCATCATCCAGTCGTCCCGCTCTAAATGTCAACATGGTGAACTTTGACCCGCCTCAAAGTGGGCCAGATGAATCAAGACATAATGTAAACATGTAGACTGTGGTGCATTATGTAATACAGGTTAAGCTGTCTTGTTGGAAAGCCTCGCTCGTGCCAACACTTCCGATATGTATCCGTAGCGCCTTTATGGGTGTTAAATTATTCAGATGGACCAAATCACGAGGCTATGCATTTTTATTTTGTGCTGACACAACACATAGAACAGATGAAATGCTGCAGGCTTCAGTCTTTGATCGGATTGAGATCTGGGTTCATGAAATGCAGATTCCGAGCCCCGGCCCACAATCCGCCAAACGATCAAATGATTTGGTCTGAAGCTCTGCATCCTTATCATGTCATGTAGGGGACATAACTGTGGATTTCATTAAACCCCGCCTGATGCTCAGGATACTACACAGATCTTACTGCTCATTGAAATGTGTCTGTTTCTGATGCTCCTTTCATTTGTGAAATGAGAGTAGTTGGACTTTGAGTGTCCAGGCAGAGGAGGTTCTTTCACCGGTGAAAGGAAGACGTATGAAATCTGATATTAATCTTGATGAACCCAGATATCAGGATTCTGTTTGGAACTGACTGAGCTGTGTATGGACAGATTGCCTGTATTGCCATTCTATTGCTACATATTGCAATACGCCTTGCAATAAATATATATATATATATACACACCTATTATCAAAAGAATAGTTGCACCCAGAAGGAGGTGTGGGATTGCAGTGCTATTGGGAAGGAAGATAAAGGTTACCAGGATCAATAAATGCTGATAAATTTAGACTGATATGATCAATATTTATTGAGCTACACATACAGAAGTAGTCTCTCTCAGTATGGTGTCGGGCCGCCGTGTTTGCTAATGCAACATGCCAGACGTCTCGGCATGGAGATGTAGAGGTTCCTAATGGTGTCCTGTGATAATCCATCCTATGCAGCTTGAATATCCTCACACAGTTCCTGCAGATGGTGCGGTAGGGGTGGAGGTGGAGTGACACCAGGCCTTCTGGACGTGTG
>CM067490.1:31172680-31185277 GCA_034552555.1 Semaprochilodus insignis | reverse complement strand
CATACTGAGAGACACTACTTCTGTATGTGTAGCTCAATAAATATTGATCATATCAGTCTAAATTTATCATCATTTATTGACCCTGGTAACCTTTATCTTCCTTCCCAACAGCACTGCAATCCCACACCTCCTTCTGGGTGCAGCTGTTCTTTTGATAACAGTAACGTAAGGAATGTTCTTCCTCTCCCATCGGATGCTTGAGTATGCAGCTATTGATGTGCTGCTTAATGATTATATACCTCATCTCTGCCCTCTCCTGAATTCCTCTTCTCTCTTTGACTCTCTCTCTCTCTTTCTCTCTCAGCTCCCCTGGCGTATGCTCTGGGCTCTTGCCCTTGTCACTGTGCTCACCGGCATCTCCCCACCATGCCCTTACATGCCCTGGTGCTCATTCGGATTTTTGGAGCTAGCGGACCTATGTGCTGCTGCGGAAAGCTGCAGGTTCAGAAAGCTGCTTGGTCCCCAAGACCAAGGGACTCCCAGGGACCTGAAACAATGAGGAGTTCACCCGGCATTCACCTGTCCCCTTAACCCCGCATTACATAACCGCACCGGGCAAAGCTAGGAGGAGAAACGAGAAATGAAAGACCAGCAAAATCCAGGGCTTTGATCTCTAATTGGCAAACCTGCTTCAGCCAGGGCAGGTGAAGGTGGATGAGACAGGTTGAAGTAGGAATGGAGCTAATTGAGACATGAAAATGAGAAAAATAATACCATCAGTGCCTTTGAATTGGGTATAATAGTAGGTGCAGGCTGTGCAGATTTGAGCGTAGTGTCTTCTGTACATCTGGAAAAGCCATTCAGCAAAGCTAGCAGTTGACAATAACTCACTAATGAACACAGGTGAAAGCAGGCCGGCCCAAACTGTACCGATGGACAAAGAGTACCTGTAGTTAACTGACAATCTGGTACGACACTGAAGCTGGAAGACCAGTAAAAAGGTACCAAACTCATGTTTGGGTCTAAAGATGTTTAGGTCTAAAGGTCCAGTTCGCAAAGGCCTGGTCTGGTTGCAGGTTTTCATTCCAAATGAGAAGAGTTTACCTGATTCTACTTGATCAGTCAACTGCCCATGTGATCATGTGATCTCCTGCTTTACTGGAATGCAAACCTGCAGCCCTTTCTGGATGAGGCTGGACACTCCTGTCCTTAGGAGTTCCGTGTTTTACATCAAAATAGCAAACAAATAAGCAGAAGAATCAAAGATCATAGTAGGGGCGTATCGATTAATCGACTTAGCTGACCAAAACTGATGACTAGTTTATACTCATTACTTAAACATTAAAATACATCATGGAAAATGGCTCCACACCACTGAACTGTGCTTTCCCACACACAGTGAACATACAATCTAAGTACAACTGAGCACACAAGGGAAGATAGCCTGGGAGGAATGACTACACACCGACGGTGACTGAGGGGGGAAAGACACACCCAGTACTCAAATAGTTCAATGGGCCAATGGGAAAGGAGTGAGTTTTGCTCATCAGGGTTGCCCCTGACAGACATATGGCAAGTTAATTCATCACCAAGCCCAGGAAATGCACTCTCAAGCCCCAAATCGTCAACGGCCAACGAAATTAGTTGTGGCCGTGGCCATGCCAGAACATACCTTGTGTGTGGAACTGTAGAGCGAATTACACTGTGTCTACAAGAAACAGTGAAGTCCTATGAAAAGCTCATCTATTTGCGTTATGCACTATGCATTCATGTTCAGACACAAAACGTATTTGCTATGTGTCACACCAGCATCATTTCTTTATGTAAAACTTTTTTCAAGAAAAGTAAAACTTTTTTTTTGTGTGTAGTTGGCAACTAATCAAAGAGTTGTTTAGATAGCGATGTCCTGACGTGTATGTCCTGTGCTCACTCGGCATGTTTTGACATTACCACTTACTGGAGAGTTGAACAAAAGCACAAAAAAACTAAAATCAACCTCAGGAACACAATCCTCAGAAATGTCAGAGCATTTCACGCTCAACTCCAAAAATAATGGTTATTATATCAGTTGTCTATAACGTCAGTTACTCTATTTCTACAACCGTTGCTGGCATGAGAGCACGTCCTCCATAGGGAGGCCACACATCCGGTTTTTCAACTCCCAGTCCTCCGTCCAGCGCAGTACCTGGACGGATGCCTATTAGTCCTCTTTTCGGGATGAACTATTTAAAAAGTTCACTCGCCAACAATATTATGTGTGCCATTGGCTCACGTTCGTGCCTAAAGACATGCCTTGCATTTCATTGGTTTACCAAGGTCGGGTGACATCGTGACATGCAGGTCAGCCCTCTAAATACTAGTCAGTTAGTAAGCTCCCATCTGACTCACGAATGTCATCCATTCCACCCAATTAGGTGAGTAAAGCATCATGTATGTGTTATATAGGTTAGGCTATGATTTGAATTCTGTTCTAGTATCGTGCCCGACAACTCCCCCCTCCCCTTTATGATGTCCTCCTTTTGGGGGTGGGATGCCCTCCTTTTTGGGGTTAAGAAAGTGGCCACCCTCGTCCTCCATGTTGGAGGATCGGAAGAGAAAACACGTCGGCTCATTGGATAAAGAAAATTCATCCTGGTAAGTCAGTTGTGCTAGCAAGCTAGTTAGTTAACGCTAATGCTAAAAGCCATCTCACTGATGTTATGAGCTATAAGATCTATTTACAATATACATGTTCTCTTCAATCGTTATTGGAGCTGGAACGGAGAAGCAGTTAACTATTATTCATAATGAACCTGATCACGTTCCAAACGGTGTTTACAGTTTTAAACACTTTGCATAACTGTGTTCACATCAAGGCCATAGGTGTGTTCAAGGTAAGCAAGCACAGGAGAACGTTAGCAAACAGTTTCAAACTGTTTTCTGTTTGCGGTGAGTCCTCTGGGCAAATGTTTATGAACACTCCCAAACAGTTTCAGGAGGGAATTACCTCAGATGATTTGGGTAAACGTAACTGATGAGGATGTACAGTGTGGAGCAGAGGACTGTGTTTTTAGCTGTTAGCGCTGAACCAGCTGTTTCTTCTCGCTCTGTTTGGTGCAGCGGAATAGATCCTAATCTTAAGTTGTGCACGTTTCTACCAGGAAATCAGAGCACTACAGTATTTTGCAGTTCGCGTTCACTGATAGTCACCTGAACAAATAAAAAATGAATATCTGAGTCATAAAATTTAAAACCAAATATCTACTCGGTGAACAAACCGACGGATAATGGACTAGTCAGGTCCAGCACTAGTCCTATTTTAAGGTATATGTCCGTATGAACAGTAAAAACCAATCAAATAAGTTCATCTTCAAGTTGTTGATGGGGAAGTAGATGGTAAAGAAGATCAAATGAAATCACAAAGTATGTTCTAGGGCCCTGGTGTGGACATATAGGGGCAAAATTGATCTGCAAACATGATGTAACTGATTTGGCATCATAACACTACCTAACAAGGTTTTTGTTCCTGGCTTCTATGTGTTATATTCCAATTTCTTATGTGTAAAACATAAAAACAACAACAGTCATATTCATCACACACTGGCTGTATTCAAAATGGCATACTACATACTACTTGTGTACTAAATCTGCCTAAAAGTAGTCTGTAGTATGCAGTATTTGACCAAACTGAAGATACCCGGATGGTGTACTACTCCAGTCAGAGTTTTAGAGTGAAATAGCCGAGGGGAGCTAACAGCTAAGCTAAACGTATTTCAGGTGAACTGAGCAGCGTTAGCAGCAGCTAGCTCTAAACAGTGGATACAGTAATAACAGCTCTGAGGTAAATGTGAGGTAACTGGTCATGTGACTGTGTTAGTACACTACACTGTAGGTCAGAACTTGTTACTGTACTGTATACCACACACAGGGGGCGTATACAGTGTGCAGTACATACTACTGTAGTATGCAGTGTGCAGTATAGCAGTGTACCCTTTCGAATACAGCCACTGTGTTTTTGTGAGCAGGACTGAATCTGATTTACTGTATTTCACAGGTTACTCAGTAATGTGTAAGACATTAACACAGTGCAGTAAATATATACTGTACTGTGATATATATTTGGCTAGAACATCACAAATTGCATCAAATATCTAATAACAGCTTTCAAACTTGAATGAATCCTCAAAACTCTACACAATAAAATTCTACCATCTAAGTGAGCAGCAACTGTCCTCCTCACCTTCAAGAGTTCTCCTGCAGTGCTTGCACGTGAAATGAGGAGCCCACGGTTTGTCTTGACCCCCGACAGGCATGGTGAAGTACGCTTTGTAGGCCTCACACATCTTAGCAGATGCTTTTACTGAGGACTGTTTCACTCTGGTCTTGATAAATTGGTCCACACACGGAGCAGAATGCGTCTGCCGGATGCTGCAGCCTCTTGATGACCTCTAAATGACCTGTAGCCCTGTATCCACTATCCACTCACTCAGCTGGAGCATCAACTGAAATGGCTTTTTAACACACCTGAATTTATACTGCTATGTAGACTACTGGACAGTCCCAGACAGTTCTAGAAACTTCTGGAGAGTTCTCAGAGTTCCAGAAGCTACTTGAAGTCTACTCAGCACTGAATGTATCACAAATGTTATGGAAGATAGAGAACTTTTCAGAACATCTGAACCCTGACTACAAAAGCAGAGTTTATGGGGACCAGTAGCATTTCCTGTACCTATTAGCCCTAAAGGAAATGCACTTAGAACCCGGAAACAAGAACAAAATAAAAGTCTGTAACTGCCTGAAACATCATCCTGACACACTACTCTTTTTCCCCTAACAGCGAGAATTCCAATCATCATTAAAGAACAGGATTTAAGTTCCTGCTGTACAGATGTTTTTGTTCCACGTCTTAGAACATCAGTAGCACGGGAAGCTATTTTTCTGTCCTCACGCTGGTGTTCTTGGCTTTGAAGCACACCCACTGCATATCTGCAGGATTGTTATTGCTTATGAGTGATGCTGGACGCGTCTCGGTAATGATAGCATGATGAAAGCTGAAGGAATACATTTTTCCTCCCTCATGGAAAAAAAGACAAGCAGCCCGCACCGGAGGGGAGCAGAAAGTGGCAGTCGAGGCTCTGGAAGTGGCGGCGAAGCAGGAACAGAATCTGGCAGGGTTCCTCCTTCAGCCTAATGAGCCGCCGTCGGCAGCTCTCTGCGCACGAAACGCCACGCGGAGAGACAGAAGAGGAGCGTGAGTGCGTGTTTTGTCTATCAGAGGAAAGGTGATGTAAGACAGGGAGGCTGCCTTTGAAGCCGAACAGACAGGAAAGGGCCTTGCTTAACGCGTACGCAGCGTTTGCTTTGAAGTGCCGAACACCTACGTCCCGCAGACGTAAAACCTGCCAGGGGAATCTGCGAATCGAACAAATACCCACATATATACATGCACGGTGCGCGTGCACCTCGCGCTTCAGCTGGCATTAACCTTGCCAAATGGAAGAACTCGATCTGCAGCCCAAAGTGCCCAAAGCTAAGGAGCTGGTTTCAAACACATCACCTGTCATGCAGCTGTCTAACAGTTCATAGAACAGCACAGGTGCAATACAAACTCAGCAAATGGTGTGTCAGTCAGATCTTTGATAGGCGTTGATGTTTACTACGAACTGACAGATTCCGGTCCATCCCAGACAGCATGTGGATGTGGGACACATCTGGCTAAGGTATGGCCCTGTTGGCCCAATGGCAATGGCAAAGGTGGCCCACGCATTTACAATATGCATTTGGCCCACCTGTCCCAAAACAGATCTGGTCCACTTCTGGCACAGATACGGCAGAGATGACTAGTGCCAAACTGCATGTGAGCCAGTCATGTCCCACATTCATTAAAACTCACATGGCCCACATGGTCCAAACCACATCTGGTCCTCTTCTGGCACAGGAACAGCAAGACTGCCTGGCGGCAAACTGCGTCTGAGTCAATAGTGGCCCACATGTTCCAAAACAGATCTGGTCTGCTGCTGGCACAGATTTGGCCCAGAACAATTTTGCTATCTGGGACGTTCTTCCAAACTGAGACTGTGCTGGTTCCAGACATCAAGGTTAGGGTGGGTGATATGCAAAAATCCAAAACAATATTTGAAGGTATTTTTAAGATAAACAACAGGCGCCTCTTCCGTTCGATGTAGCAATATATTTGATTCATGGTACTGAATAATTTTAAACCTTTAGTTTCATTTTATTGAGTTTATCATTTCCTTTATCATTTCTTTAAATTTAATTTTAGTCTTTAAATAAATAAATTACTTTTTATTTCTTCATTATTAGTAGTTTTATAATCCCTTTCATTTTGACTTTTAAGTTTTGTCTATTTATCCTTCTACGCTGAGATCTTATTAACTGGTTTATTTTAAGGATGCACCGGAATGAAATTTCTTGGCCAAAGCCAAAATGGAACAAAATGAAGTCGAATACCAAACACATTTTTTCAGCGTTGCATTAATTTTGCCACTTTTTCACCATTGCATGAATTAAATAGGCTAAATCCCAGACAGCCAGCAGATGTGGGCCACATCTAGCAAAGATACAGCACTGCTGGCCCGCTGCCGGCACCGGCAATCTACTGTGAGCCAAAGGTGGCCCACATGTTTACAACATGCATTTGGCCCACCTGTTTCAAAACAGATCTGGTCCACTTCTGGCACAGATACAGCAGAGTAGCCTACTTTTGGCTGAGGCGTGACCCTAATCTGGTGTGTATGCAGACCACATATTGTTACTGGGAGTGGTCCACCCAAGTGCCAGGTGTGTTTGCACACGCGCTGAGAAGCTGCTGTCTGTTTGCCTTGCTGTAATGACTCGGTTCTGTTATTTACTCTGTCTGGAGTTCTGTTGTATTTTTGCCTGTCTTAATTAAATCTTATTTATTTTCAAATTCTTTGCTTCATTTATTTTGTTTATATTTGTTTATATTTATTTTATACTCAAGTCATTCTTTTTTATTCTAATTTAACCAGATTAAAATTCAGTTTCTATAGTTCGATCCAGTTAAAATGTAAATGCTTGGCTGCATTGAAAATAAGGGGGTCACCCTCCATGTCCATTTATCTTCTAAGCTGCCCCCTAGACTGGGTAGGAGGCAGGAAACACCCTGGACAGGCCACCAGTCCATTGCAGGGTATCTCTTTTCATCACAGAGAAATGAATAAATAATCCCAGAACACATTTGGTGTTGGGTTTATCACCATGGATTTCTCCAACAAGGCAGCGCAGGTCAAGGCTGGACTACATACTGTAGCTTCTGGAAGGGACATGGTAGCCCTGAAGCCCTCACCGAAATGACAGTACACCCCTCTTCCGAGGAAAAATGCTCGGACCATCGGTGGACAGCCATTTTCAGGTCTCTCCAGAGATGTTCGATTGGGTTCATGCCAGGGCTCTGGCTGGGCCACTCAAGAACATTCACAGAGTTGTCCCAAAGTCACTCCTGTGTTGTCTTGGCTATGTGCTTAGGGTCCCTGTCTTGTTGGAAAGAGAGCCTTCGGCCCAGTCTTTGGTCCCGAGCACTCTGGATCAGGTTTTCATTAGGAATATCTCTGTGCTTTGCTTCATTCATCTTTCTCTCAACCCTTATCCCTTTATATATGTGGTCCTTTGCCACATAACCTTGCACAGTAAATGGAGCAGGGCTGAAAACAGGGTAAACACAATCTCTAATTTATCACTGGCTTCCAACGAGAGCAACAGTCGCTGCATGTCACCGCTACTGCACACCTGTAGCCTCTCGCCCTCGCTCTCCTTCATAGAGCTGGTGGACTCTTTACTGCTTGTTCCAGTGGAGACGCTGGAGGGGAACTGTAGCTTTTCCTTGTGATGTTGCTGTTGTTTGCTGCTTATTGATTTATCAGTGAGGTCTGCTGCATCAGCGGTGTGTTCCTTCTTGTAAATGACACTTCAGACTCAATGTAGAGCTCCAGTAAACAAATTCACTGCAATGCAGTGGCTGGAAATAACTTTGGTTTTATCAAAAGAGCCATTTAAATTGACCTTGTCATTTAAATATAATATATAATATAATGATATTATAATTTGGGGTTGGGATAATCCAGGGGGTAACACTTCTGCCTCCAATGCAGTAGGCTGAGGTTCAATACCCTGCCTGGACAAGCACCCTACACTAATAATGGGAATACCGTACGGGCCATACATTGATAGCATCTGTGGATAAAACTGCACCCAGACAGGTTGATTACTCCTTCTTGTTCATATTTTCCTCTTCCACCTTAAACTGTGCTGCATTTTCACTCTGGTCCCAGCATTCAGCTACTTATTCACCGGCTTCTTATTTGAATTTTCCCATTCCACCTTAAATGGTGCGTAGCCTGAACAAGAAGCTGGTGAATGTGTTCAGAAAATGATTAACAGCGTTAAAAGAATAATTAGAATGACTTGATGATGCAGTTCTAGGGAAGGGACGGGTGGGTTAGAGGGTGTAGTAATGTGTGGCATGCAACTAATGCGACCCATTATGCTCTCTCCGCAAGGAAGCATGCAGCTTGTAGTGTCCTCAGAAAAGTCCTCAGAAAAATAATGACATAATTTACCACATGATTAAATATGCTCATACTGCCACCACTAATCATGTTACACCTCATAACTACGGAATCAAGCCCAGCCTCACACACAGACAGAGAGGTGACACTCTGTAAATGTCACCCCCTCCCAACTCATTACTGTTCATCACTACAGGTAGCGGACAAGGTTATAGAAACACCAGATGTAAAAGGCCACTCTAGTTTTATACGTGGCAAAAGGTCTATATCCACATAGCCATACTGTTATAATCACTTCTGTAACATACCACTGCCATATACTGGCATACCGAAGGTCATGGGATAGCAGTATGCCAACTGATTAAGGAATGGTGTTACCTCAGGGGATGTCTTGGGAGCGCCCACACCTGTATAAGTTGTGAGGTGCTATTTTGTGAGTGAGGCTGAACACTAAACGATCAGAGATTGAACAAGGAATGATAGTGGAATGCCTTGAATGGGCTCGTGTCAGGCGAACATGCAGGCCACACCATTTTTCGGAACTGGAATATCCCATAATTGTGGGGTACATGAAGTCCATGAGGACTGCAAATGGCCACCGAGCAGTGAAACATAATGGGTACTGATCAATGATGTGTTTTGGCAGACCAGTGGACCCATCCCATGCCTTGAGAACACACTCCACACCAGTATGGAACCACAACCAGCCTGCACAGTGCTCTGCACCATGGGTCTGCACCCCACACGAACCCTACCATCAGCCCCAGACAATGAGTACAGCGATTCATCGGATCACGCCACATGTTGCCAGCCCTCTAGAGTCCAGTTAGCAATCCCCAGAGCCCAGGTGAGGCACTCTGTCTGGTGTGGTGGTGTTAACAGAGGCACTCTGGTGGGTCTTCTGCTCCCGTATCCCATGAAAGTTAAAGAGCGCTGCACTGGCCTGTGGGATATGCATGTGGGGCCTCCTGTATGGAATGTGGATGTGATTTCTTCCAGAGTCACTAGCCTGTTTCCATGGACAATTCTAGCCAGATGCCGCCGGTCACCATCATTAAGCACACATGGGTGGCCACTGCACTGTCCACTGTGGATGGTAATGCCTCCTATGACATATTCCCGGTACACACCTGACACTGTGGTTTGAGGAATGTTAAATGGCTGCTCAACTTCGGAAATGGAATTTCCCATCTGCCTGACACCCATTACCATGCCTTGACTCAATCACGTCTCCTTGCCTGGGCAGTGTTCAAGCTCACTCACAAGATAACACCTCACAACTTATACAGGTGTAGGCGTTCCCAAGCCGCCCCGTGAGGTAACACCCCTTCATAATCAATTTACATACTGAAATCACATGACTTTTGCCATGTCAGTGTAATGAGAACCCTTTCTAAGCTGGGAATTTCTAGGCAACTCCAGTAGAAGAAGCAGAGGGTGAGTCAGTTTTGCAGAGCTGAATGTGTTGGTGACCTCCTCACACACCAAAAAACGGAAGAATGACACATATGAAAAAAAACTGGAGCACGTCGGACCTGTCTGCAAGCCAATCTCAAAGCTTAGGGCTGACTCGTGAAATGTCTCAAACTACAGGATAATCTGCTCCAAATGCCGGCCCGACCGAGTCTCCGTGGAACGGTTTTCACTCCAATCTTAAACATCTGTCGGGGGAGGCAAATCAGGGCCAAACCCAAATGAAACATCCCGTAGCTCAGCTTTAGAGACTGCCACACATATTTCACTTGGTGCCCGGTCTGCAGGCTCGTCATCTGATGTGTCAAGAGGAACAGTGCCAATACTCATTATGGCTCCTGCCAAACGAGGACAACACATCGTTGCCAACATCGTTAGCTTCACAGGGCTGATATATATATATGATCAGACTGGAATCTACAATGAGTTGTAACCAAGGCTTGCTTGCAAAAGCACCCGACCTAGCATAATGAGCACAGCATCTGCACCTTGGAGCAGTGGAACAAACTGATCCGTCAGGTTCTGGTCCTTTGGATACATGTTATTTGTAGATGCGAAGAAAAGGAAACCAAGTCTCATCAACATTTCTTGTTCTGCACTGAGAAACACGACAGAGTGAGTTAGTCGAGATTTCAGCCTATGTTATTAGACAACCAGGAATTACTAAAGAGAGGCTCTCAGGGTCTTGGTGCTGGATTTTACATGACTTTAGGGATTAAAAAGAACAACACCAGTCTGATCAGTGGACAAATCCTGTAGAAAACCATACAGTCCTTTATTCCTTCATACCGTTATATTGTGTGTGTATATAAAATATATATATAAGCTCACCAGACAAAAAATTAGTCCCCCTGTGACTGAAACGCACCTAATATCACAAGCACCAATAACAGCTGTGATTGGATTTGGCATGGACTGGACAAGTTTCTGGATGTAGGTCACATCAATGTTCAGACCTCCAGATATGGTGGATGCCTTCCCTGGCACAATTCCGAGGAGAATTCCCTGTAGACTGGGATTTGTGCCACTGCTGGTAGACCTGTATCAATCATTAACATCTGCTTTGGAGCCATTTTCCACACATGGAACGAGACATTCACTGCACTGTAGCACCTCTTCCCTATCTATGGATGGCGTCACTCACACCCCGCAGGTATTTATATCCCCATCATCCTCGTGCAGCGCCATCTGCAGGAGCCTGAAGGTACTACCACCTTAAACACACAAGGTGACTTGTTTTTTTGTCTGGTGAGCTTATATGCTATATACAGTATATAGTATATATTTTGTACTTAAGTGTATTTTTCAAGTATCTGTACTTATAACTTTTACTCCACTATATTTGAAACATCCCAGATAGTAAAAGTGTTCTGGCCCACTTTCCCCATTTTCATCTGGCCCACTTGCTGCATGGATTGACGGCACTTGGGCGGACCGGTCCTGGCTGCAAGGTGTGGGCCACTAGATTAGGGCCACATGTCAGCCAAAAGTAGGCAACTCTACTGTATCTCTGCCAGAAGTGGCCCAGATCTCTTTTGAAACATGTGGGTCATATGGGTTTCATATATGTGGGGAACTTTTGGCTCACATGTAGTTTGCCATAAGGTAACACTACTGTCTCTGTGCCAGTAGTGGACCAGATCTGTTTAGGGACAGGTGGGCCAAATCCATGTTGTAAATATGTGGGCCACCTTTGGCTCACATGCAGATTGCCAGAGCCAACAGTGGGCCAGCAGTGCTATATTTTTGCCAGATGTGGCATACAGCTGCATCCGAGATTCTACTTTTGACCGAGGTTCTAATTGATTGGTTTTGATTGATGTTCTAATTGATTGGTTTTGATTAAGGTTCTAATTGATTGGTTTTGATTGAGGTTCTAATTGCTCGATTACTTTGAAGCAGGGCCTTTAAAGGAGTTGGACCAATGTTCTTTTCCAAAATACTGTATGATCGTCCATCTTGTGTTCATCTAATCACAGTACACTACTCCTACACTGTCAGTCAGGTTCAGAGCTCTTGCTGCATGTTGAACAGTTGATTGTGGCAGATGTAATGCTGGCTACTACTACAGCAGATAAAGATAATAAAGGTTCCTCACCCGAGAACTCTTGGCCATATCTGGGAGGAACTGGGGCACTGCTTTATCAATGCGGTCACAGCCCTAGCTTTTAACACTGTGTGCGTGAACATGTACAGAAACCAGGTAGCTTGGAGAACAGTTGTTTTATAACACCAGGTCCTACGTGAATCCACTGCTGGCACATACTAAAACTCGGCTAGTTATTGGCTAAAGCCATTTCAGGAAAAGGTTTTAATCTTCTCAATTACACACGGAGCTATTAGTAACGTCACACCAGGGCTGTGCATTCAGCAGGTTGTTTCAGAGCCATTAGGTTCTGTTAATGTGGCAACAATAAAAAAAGACATTAAAAGAAACTTTTTATTGGACTGAACTACTTCACTTGTGCTCACTGCTGACTTATACAGTCATATTCTACTGCAGCAGATTGAGAGGCGATTTGAAAATGCTGAGTAACACATTTGTGAATGTGTATGTGTCTGGTGACAGAGGCACAGTAATATTTGTATCTATGCTTTTAATGGAGTTGTCTACCTCCGTACATAGCCTTTCCCCACCCCTTACAGGGAGGTGTGC
>CM067490.1:31141743-31172180 GCA_034552555.1 Semaprochilodus insignis | reverse complement strand
CTCCACTGCAGGTTAAGAAAGCTGGTTCATCCTCCTGTAAAGTTCCATTCTGGAGGTTTTTAAGGTGGACTGTACAATTCCGTGCGGGCTGTTTTATAGTTTGGTGTCTTCTCTTTTATTCTACAGTAAAGCTTTAAGAAAAACAGAAGGAGAACCTGCTATGAGGAGCCGTGTCCGATTTTTGACTGCTAGTGTACACTTTGCATGGTACACTGTTTTGACTTTAGTAGATGTGGCCAAAAAGAGCAGCACTGCAGATTCATGGTTTGTGTTTGTGTTTGTGTGTGCGCGTGTGTGTATTAGCGCATCGATCAGTGCATCACCCCAAGGAAAGTGGCCACTGGGACTCAAACATCTCTCAATCCCCACCAGCAAACAGATAAGGGATCTATGAACTCAACAAACAAGTCAGCATTGCGTAAAGCTAACAAAGACACAGCTGCCCACCCACCCGTCCTGTCAGCGGACCAACCAACGGCATAAATAAAAGATAATAACTATAATAAATCTCTTTAATGAACACATCTCATAAATTAGGTGGAGAACCGCAGCCGGTTAACATGATTTACACAATGACAAGCTGCACGATTGGCTGTGTAAATGCAGAGCTCCGGCCATCAACATGAATCTCCTCGTTATGACGGAATGGGTTCGAATCAAAAATAAAGCCCATATGGAGGTGAATAATGGACTAGGCTGCTGTGACAGAGACCAATGCTCTTGGCATGTACTCATGCAGCTCTGCTCTCCAAAACACTCTACACTCGAAATGATAGTGTTTATGTTGGGCGGTGGGTGTAACAGTGTGAGCACTGAGCAACGAGGAGGCTAATAGCATTATTGATTATGCCATTTAGCTGCTACTTTGCAGGTGTTAATCGGTGATATGGATTCTCAGACTTGACATTAAGCCTGTTTGGGGGCTCGTCTTAAGAATAAGCAAGTCCACATTTTACTTCTCCAAAGGTCAAAACAATTTCAACATCATCAATATTTGCAAACGGCTGCTGTGCTGAAAAAAAATACAATCAGCAGTAAATTAAAAAAAGGACAAAAAAAATTAGTCACCATGCGTGTTTAAGGTGGTAGTAACTTCAGGGATGATGTGGGGTGTGAGTGACGGGATCCATAGATTGGGAAGAGGTGCTACAGTGCAGGGAATGTCTCGTTCCATGTGTGGAAAATGGCTCCAGAGCAGATGTTAATGATTGGCTAAAAGGAGTGACTGCATTTGGGCGTGTCAAAGACCATATAGTGTGATCATAGTGTGAAGGAAGTAGCTGAATCTGCAGGTGTATGGAACCGTACAGTCATACGGGTCTACCAGCAGTGGCTAAAATCCCAGTCTAAAGGGAATTCTCCTCGGAATTGTGCCAGGGAAGGCATCCACCAAATCTGGCCCAACTGACCAATTCTTAGATGTAAGTCTGAACATTGATGTGGCCAACATCCAGAAACTTGTCCAGTACATGCCAAATCCAATCTCAGCTGTTATTGGTGCTGGTGGGGGTGTTACACGTTACACACTATTAGGTACGTTTCAGTCACCGGTGGATCTTTTTTGGCTGGTGATCTTATATCAAATAACCAGACTCAGGAGAGAGGGGTAGATTAGATTAGCCGGTTGGATCCCAGAAATTTTTAGAGTCGCCTCCAATTCTAATTCCAAGTGACAGGAACGGAGGAGCCAGTCCAACACAGTATCCTTCACACCATCAGAGATGCTAGAAAGTAGCCTGGAGGTCATTTACTGTTAATGTTAAACTATGTAAATCAGCAGTGTGATAATTACCAACAGGAAGTGAGCAGTATGGCATGTGCTTTATCATCAAGTGGACGGTGGGTGTATTTTACCAGTATCAACATCACATATAAAATTCAGAAGTAGTTTGGGATGATAAATAAAATGGCTATAGTCATCTCACAGCCATTTAGCCCTCTTCAACCAAAACAACCCTGGTTCTTGAACTGGTTCTCTTCAGGATTCTTAGAACCTTGGTGCTATTCAGGGAACCAGCCTGTGTTTGTATTGGTTTTTATTGGAACCAAGGATATGACATCAGCGTCAAACAGTAGTACCAAGATGGCGGAGCGTATAGACTACCTGCGAGCGTTTCTTATTACAGATGTTAGTTCATGTATGGTTGGTGTGGCTCAGCAGATAACACCATAACCCGCCAGGGAGCTACCGCTAGGGGTTTGATTCCTGGTCTGGGTGATTATGCTGTGCTACACCAATAAGAGTCCTTGGGCAAGACTCCTAACCCTACATTGGCCCACCTGTAATAGGAGTAATATGGTTGCTCTGGATAAGAGTGTCAGCTAAATGCCATAAATGTAAAGTAATGCATCCAGAAAGCAGCACAGATCAACTACCGGAGATAAGCAGACATAGAAGAGGTTCTCCAGCAGACCACTGGGTGTCGCTATTGCTGCCTTCTCTTTCCTTAGCAACTGACACCAAACCTGCACCTATGCGTTTTTGGTGGAAACGTGCAGAACGGTTCAAAATTAGGTGCACAAGCCCAAACAGAACCGGGTCCTTGTTGGAGGACAAGGGCATATTGGATAATTGTGACCCCTGGTTCCCATCACCGCCAGTGTAAAGAAATCAGTCAGTATGTTTCTCTACAATGAATCGTTTCACATCAGACCTCTCGGAATGACATTTTCTGTCAACTTGAGAGGCTTCGTCATCTCATGCATGGAATTATGCAGAAATCTGGACAATAAACGGTGGAATTCCCGCTAAACAGACCGACATGTTTTGATGCGAGTGTAAATCCAAATGATGTAGGTATGCTGTCTGCTTAATGTAAATTGGTGGTGTATAAACATACGTTAGCCTCCACTGCTCCACTATGAATGTGTTTTCCTGTTCATGGCCGAGCTCGGTGGCCTACTGAGCTACTGCTACCCTTATGGAGGTAGAGTGCTGGGGCAGATGGGAGCTGGTTTGGGTCATGAGCAGTGTATTGGGGTTGGGTGGTCGGTTCACATTGCATGCAAGCCTCACCGTTGTCATCGCAGGAGTCAGATCTGATAGAATCGGTATGAGCCTCGCTGGTACTGCTGTCCGAAAAACAGGTGGCGTCCTCCGCACCGCTGCCACGTTCTATGGAGGAGTGGAAATAAATCAATCAATCAATAAATAAATAAATACGGAACCCAATAGGATGTACTGGATTAAGTTTATTCCCTGTTTACATGGGTTGCGTCACTTTGATGGTTTTCTGAGCCGTGAGTTCCTCATTTTTGCAGGTATTATGTGGGTGGTGGATCATTCTCAGCACTGCAGTGACACTGACGTGGTGGTGGTGTGTTAGTGTGTGTGGTGCTGGTGTGAGTGGATCAGACACAGCAGTGCTGCTGGACACCTCAGCGTCACTGCTGGACTGAGAATCGTCCACCAAACAAAACTATCCAGCCCACAGCGTCCTGTGGGCAGCGTCCTGTGACCACTGATAAAGGACTAGAGGATGACCAACACTGCACTGCGCAGCAGCAGATGAGCTATCGTCTCTGACTGTACATCTACAAGGTGGTCCAGCAAGGTAGGAGTGTCTAATAGAGTGGACAGTGAGTGGACACAGTGTTTAAACACTCCAACAGCACTGCCATCCCTAATGTCGGATCAACCCTGTACAGCCAGCCTGTGATTAAACTCACTGGCCACATTATTACTCACTGGCCACACCTTCCCCATACCTCCACTCATTGTCCAATCTGACGTGCCCATTTTGATCTACTGACATCACTAAAACCTTGAATTCAATTTTCCAGCCTAGTGTCCACATATTGACTGCTCTGAGGAGTGACCGGTACGTTGTCTGATTCTTATTAAAAAAAAAAAAGGATCCTGATACATGGATCCTTTAAAATGCCCATTAAACTCGAACGGGATTCTATATGGTGTACGAATGGGTGTATCACGAGAGCCGTCATTACAGAAGGAGATATGGTGAATGGTGTGTACACACAAGCTGTTTGCCTGCCCAGTGACGGGACATGGCAGAGAAACAAGCGATCTCCATTATAGTTTGTGCTATGCTATATTTCTAATCTCATGTAAAGCCAAGAACCTATCAGCGAATTAAGCACTTCATCATGGGATGGTCCCTGATCCGGATACCTTGAAGTGCTCTACTTGGACCGATGTTGAGGGTTTTACCTAGCTAAATAAAAGAGCACACCCAGCCCTGTCCTGCCACCCCGCTGTTTACCTGAACACGGCTTGTCGATATTTCTTATGGACGGAAACGGCTCCCTTTTGGCCTATTCCTAGCGTCAGCATGATGCCCCGCGGCAGATGGCTCTGATTACTATAATCTGCTTTGTTGCAAAACAATTTACAAGCCTCTGGAGTATTCTGAAGAGGAAGGCAATTTCTCTGCCGTTAAAAGCCGAGACAAAACAAGACCACGGGATATGAAATCATAAAGCAACAGCTCGTTTGTTTAAAACTAGAGCCAATGCTGCTGATTTCGTTTAAATATCAGGCTCTTAACCTTTCCTGCACTCATTACTCAGTTGTTAATCTGACAGTGACAGTTCGGCCAAAAACGTTCACACTTCCCCCCTTTCAAATCCCTTGTGCAGTCAATCAGCCAAGATCTGAAGTTTGCTTTAGATTAAAGGCTAATGTAGACAAGACGTTCATTCATTCATTCATTCATCTCCTGAGCCGCTTATCAATCTGGGTTGTGGGGGATGCTGGAGCCTATCCCAGCGCTCACTGGGCGGAAACAGGAAACACCCTGGACGGGCTGCCAGTCCATCCCAAGGCATATACACAGACATACACATTAACACACACACACATTCACACCTATGGGGCAATTTAGCATCTCCAGTTCACCTGACTGCATGTGTTTGGACTGTGGGAGGAAACTGGAGCACCTGGAGGAGACCCACACAGACATGGGGGGAACATGCAAACTCCACACTGAAGGGCCCCAGATGCCCCAGTCGGGAATCAAACCCAGGTCCTTCCTGCTGTTAGGAAAC
The DNA here is from genome assembly GCA_034552555.1 of Semaprochilodus insignis. NCBI lineage: Eukaryota > Metazoa > Chordata > Actinopteri > Characiformes > Prochilodontidae > Semaprochilodus > Semaprochilodus insignis. The sequence continues at coordinate 31,167,173 of CM067490.1, read as the reverse complement.
AGCACCACCATGCTGTCAGAGTGTGTGATAATTTAGTGCTGTCACGTCACAGCAAGAAGGCCTGGGTTTAATTCCCGTCTGGAATCAGGGGTCCTTTCTGTGCGGAGTTGGCATGTTCTCCCTGTGTCTGTGTGGGTTTCATCCAGGTGCTGTTGAGAGCACTGAACTCTAGAGTAGGGATGCACCGAAATGAAAATCTTTGGCCGAAGCTGAAACCAAAACAAAATAAAACATCGGTCCAAAGTGTTGCATTCATTTTGCCATATTTTCACCATTGCATAAACTAAATAGGCTAAATACCAGATAGCAAGCAGATGTGGGCCACATCTGGCAAAGATATAGCACTGCTGGCCCACTGTTGACACTGGAAATCTGGCCAAGATTTTTAAAACGTAAATTGACCCACCTGTCCCAAAACAGAACTGGTCCACATGTGGCACAGATACGGCAGAGTGGCCTACTTTTGGCCCACGTCTTGCTACCGGGAGCAGTCCACCCAAGTGCTGTCAACCTACCTAGCAAGTGGGCCAGATGAAAATGGGGAATGTGGGCCAGACTTGGACCAGAACAATTTTGCAGTCTGGGATGTATTTTACTAAACTATTACTAAACTGCATCTACATCCTAAATCTAAATCCAGGAACTAGAAAAAGGTAACAGCGGCCTTTAAAACGTCACTGTTCCATATAAACGATTCTGTCTTTTCACAGCGGAAGTGTTTTTGGGTTTTTTTTTTCTCATTTTTGGCTGAATAATTTCGCTTGCCGAACACTCTGTGCATCCCTACTCTAGAGCATTAAACTCTAGACATCTGGTTCTATGAAGCCTCTGAAAGGACGTAGTGTGCGTAAATGTGCACAGAATACTATTAGATGAGCACCAAATACTATGTGGTGAGCACCAGATATGGATGTGGTGTATTTTTGATAGTATCCAGAGCTCACCTGATATCTAGTGCCCACCACATAGTATCTGTTGCTCTGCTGATAGTATTACTCTTACCTAAAAATGATACTCTGTATGGTTCCTATCGCTACCATTGTGAACAACTGTGACTCCTAGAAGCATGTCACGTCACCAGTTCGATGATCTGGCTACGGTGTTGCTTAAAATGAATGAGAGTCTATGGGAGGAACAAGGGATGAATTCACAACACATAGAGGAGCCCAGGTGAGTATGGCTGTGGATTAGAGTTTGGGGATCTGCCCTGAGTGAGCACATGGTTTGGTGGCTGTAAGTTAAAGGAGACAATAGAATTTGAAGGGGGTGAAAATGAATGGGAGTCTATGGGAGGAACGAGAGTTGGGGGGAAAAAAGACAAACAGACGAGTGCGGGTCAGACCAACATTGAATTCATGCACGGGGTCTGCCTTGAGGTAGTGTATGCGAAACGGTGTCTGTCAGGCGAGCAGAAGTACAGTAGATGGATGTGTACTTTTCCACCCCATTCATTTTTAATGGGAAAAAATTCAGAATTTAATGAAGTTTTTTTTCCGAAAACTTTTTAATGAAGTTTTTAATGAATTTAATGAAGTTTTTTCCGGATCATAAAGCTGTATGCAGGCACACTATTCCTAATCAGAACAAACATTCCGGAGTTGGAACGGTGTGATGTCTCAAATACTGTCAGACAAAAACCTCTCGACCAAAAATAATAATAAGAAGAAGAATGGAAATCAGATAACAGTAGTGTTGCAAACAGTGTAATCACTAATCAGACATTTCCCACTTATAAGCAGTTATAAGCAGCTTATAAGCAGTTATGAGCAGTTATGAGCAGTCGAAATCTATTGCGAATGGAACCTTTTTTTGGTAAGTCATGACCTTCACAGTAAAGCATCACACTGCTTCACCTCCCCGTGTAAAACTGACCCCAGGCCGCACCTCAGGCTTGAGGCTGTAATTCATTCTCATCATACTTCCATATGATTCAGGTGGACGAATGTTTAGCGGTCCATAATCTACCTGTGCTCTGTAAGTGTCACATGCAGGTGTTGGGGTTAGCTGCTAAAAGCCTTCTCCACGTGCACTTGGAAGAAAGCTTTTCAGGCTCCGTTTGTTGGCACCGGGGTAATTTTGGTCTATTTACATTAGGTGCAGTAACGTTCCGAAAGCTGGGAATAATATGCATAATTCCTTCCACATAAATGGTAGTTAAATCGGCCTTGGGGAATTATAGATGGCCCATTTGTGAGTCATAGGAAAAATCACTCTCTGTTTTATTGCAGCATCTGCTTTATCTGAGATGAGCGTGTGTGTCTTGTGTGTGCGTGTTTTCACGCTGTTACCCTGCGCCCTGTCCATTTCCTCTCCATCTGCCTGATAGCCCCGGTCTTCCCAGTCCAGAGCTCGGGCTTCACGATCCATGTTATCGTTTTCCTCATCGTCGTCTTCATCATCCTCATCCTCGTCCTCCTCTTCCCAGGGGGGTTTGCGAATAGGGCTGCGCTCTGCAGGATGGGCTGGCAATGATGGGGGCAGGTTTGGCGCCACGCTGCACACTGCCACGCCCCTCCGCGGGAGCCCCAGAATGTGTGATCCATCTGTCCCGAAGGTGCTCAACTGGGGTGGACAGGACAAAGTGGCCAGGGCCCCACAACCTTCCGCTTTATCGCCAGGCTTTCCTTGGCAGCGGGGCAGGGTATAGGCCGTAGGGCGTACCATGACCTGCGGGGGACCTCCGGTGCCCTCACTGCCGTAGAGACCAGCACTGCTGACCCGCACAGCTTTGAACTCGATGGCCTCTGCGCCCTTGTAGGCTGTTTCTGTGGAAATGCCCACGGCCTCAGCTCTGGCCCAGTCCTTGCGCAGCACCTTCTTGCGAAAAGCAGCCAGCAGGGTCAGCAGCACCAGCACCACGAACAGCAGCACCCCAATGCCGATTATTTCCCCCGGCCCGACATAGGACAGTGCCTCCGCCTGCAGGTCTGAGCTGTCCCGGGACGATGGCTGACCACAGAACTGGCCCTCGAAGCCGGCCGTGCAGTTGCAGTAGAAGGTGCCGAACGTGTTGACGCACATGCCACCGTTTTCGCACTCCTCCCTCTCGCACTCGTTCACGTCCTCGTCACATCTGTGGGAGACAGAGAGACAGAAAGGCTGAACGATGTATTAAAGCTTATGATGTACGGTCAGCTCCTAAAGTGTTGGCACCCTTATTAACAATGGGTGAAAAAAAAAAAATTATTTATTTATTTATTTATTTATTTATTTGCATATGATGGCATTTGGCCTTAGTGTGAAGTGTGAAGGAAGTAGCTGAATCTGCAGGTGTATGGAAGCGTGTAGTCATATGGGTCTACCAGCAGTGGCTAAAATCCCAGTCTACAGGGAATTCTCCTCGGAATTGTGCCAGAGAATGCGTCCACCAAATCTGGCCCAACTGCACAATTCTTTGATGCAACATCCAGAAACTTGTCCATCTTTCAGTGGTCTAAAAAAGTCTGTAATTATATGGTGCAGTGTTACATAACTTATACAATCTAACAGTTATGTAAGGCGAATACAGAGTGGTGAACCATGTATATATCCTAGGGGGTCCGTGACCCCTTAATAAACCTAATGGACCCCCAGATTGTCTCCAAATGTTCAGGGTCCCTGAAAATAAACTGCTTTGCCTGAGGGTGGCGTAGTCACCTGTGTTGCTTGCTGTCAGGACATGATCCTATAGGTCTAGTTTTTGGCAGACTTGCAATGAACTTCGCTTCCCCCCCCAACAGCTAAGTAAGATGGACCGATACATATTATCAGGATATGGCTGTATCAGTCAATCACATTCGAGGTCGGAACCATCTGTGGTATCATGGCCCTTATGTTCATTTAGTGAAAAAAGGCCTTAACTATTTGTGTACAGACTTTTTACTGTGTTTAACTTTCCATTATAGTAAACGTATAATAGTAATCTGTTGCTGAATCTACTTGGGAACAACAATATTAGATTTAGAATTTAGAACCTTTGGAACCTATTGAATTTGTCCTCTGCATTTAACCCATCCGTGTTAAACACCCACAGTAGTGAACACACACACTAGGGGGCAGTGAGCTCATTGCCCGGAGCGGGGGCAGCTGTATCCACGGCACCCGGGGAGCAGTTGGGGGTTAGGCGCCTTGCTCAAGGGTGGTTGTGTCCTGTCGGTTCATGGAATCAAACTGGCAACCGTCCGGACACTGTACTGGTTCCCTAACCTCCAGCCCACGATTGCTGCTAAAACAATAATTTAATCTCACTGCAATTAATTAAGACTGTTTAGATGAAAAACAATTACTTTTAAAGCAACGTCAGACAAAATGCAAGAGTGTTAAAATACATATCGCCAAAAGACTAAAAATATGCTGCATATACAACAGATGTATACAGATACAGTATACAGCTCTGGAAAAAATTAGGAGACCACCTGAAAATGATCAGTTTCTCTAGTTGTACAGTTTCTGGGTTTGTGTTGGACCAAAATGAGCAGTTCTGTTTGATTCTATACTCTACTGGAAACACGTCTCCCAAATTCCAGATCAAATATTGTATTTAGATCTGTTTATTTAGAAAATCACTAATGACCCTCCAGAAGCCTGTTTTTAGAACCATGCTCGCTGTGCATTTCACCCCAGCCACCGCTCGCCAGTCTCTCTGTAGGTCACTTGAGGTCATCTTACGGTGGTTAAGTGACATTGGAATGAGGTGGCGCTCATCACGGTCAGTAGAGAGTGGTTTTGGCCCTCTGCCAGTCTGTAGCTGTGTTGTCCTGTGTGTTTGCTGCTTGACCTTGTTCTTATGAACCAGATGCTCACTGTATCTGCCAGTAAAGCTAGAACCCAACCTTCTGTTCCTCACTTAGAACCTGCTGTACATGTGGAGATGCTGATTTAAGAAGAAACTGGAGTGGGCTCTTATTTATTTCCAGAGCTGTATATATATATATTCTTATAACTGCACTGGAGAAGGAGCCTGACTGTGTTTTGTTATACTGTACAACCTTGTACTGGTATAATGACAATACAGTTGAATTGAACTGAACGTTTCTCCTAAATGTACAGAACGTTAGCGTTCTAACTCAAAGTGAGGTATTATATCTGTATTATTACAGATGTTCTAAATTGTTGCTGCTAAGGATATGATTGGACTTTGTGTCTGTGGTTTACAATACAAAGGTGTGTGACACATCCTGTCCTGTCTTGTCCCTGTTAGACTCTGGTTTCCTCTGTTTCTCTTCTGTTATTTCCATTGTTGTAATTTCTTCTTTTGGTGTCAGTTGAAGAGAGGAGACCACTCTGGATGTGTTCTTAGTTCACTGAGCTCTAGGCTTCCAGCATGCCGTCCAGGGTGCAGTCTAAAGTGCAGTCCCGAGCAGTCCAGAATGCAGTCCAGAGTAGTCCCCAGATATACTGCTTCTGATAACACTTTCCCAAGACTCAGATCCTGTCGTAAATGCCTCAGTGTTGTAAAATGCAAGTCCTGTTCCAGGAAAGGAACCCTTCCAAAAAGGGGAAAGGACCATATGGTAATATTAGCCACACGAAAATGTACAATATCATGTGCTGTTTGTCGTCCTGTGCCATGTGCTTCGGTTTGTTTTGGTTTCTAGCTCTTTCTGTCTCCGCCCTCTTGTCATACCTCTCACCAGTCCCCAGTTTGTAGCTTGGTCCCTTCCCGGGTGTTCCTGGTTAGCCCTTGTGTATTTAGACTCCCAGTTGTTCCTTGTGTGCTAGCTTGGCGTTTTGTCTCTCTGTGTCATGTCCTGTCTTGTCCCTGTTTGTCTCCGTTTCTCTGGTTTTCTGTTTCTGTCTCTTTTTCTTTTGTCGCTTCCTTCTGTTTGTTTTAGTTGTTGCTCCTCCTGTCTCCGCCCTCTTGTCAGGCCCCTCACCTGTCCTTAGCTCCGCCCCTTCCCAGGTGTTCCTTGTTAGTCCTTGTTCTTTTATACTCCCTTTGTTCTTGCTTGGTGTTTTGTCTCCATGTCGGTTGTTTTTGCTACCCTGTTCCCAGTCGTTTCTTAGTGTACTAGTGTCTTTGATTTTGTTTTAATTTGAGCCTATTAAAGACTCGCACTTGCATCCTGCCTCCTCGTCTTGTCCCACATGTCTCTCTGTCGGTTGTGTTGTTCCTCTGGTTCCTTATTTCTTTAATTTCTAGTGTCTTTGTTTTCTGTTTCTAGTTAAACTGGTCCTTATTAAATAACTTGTACCTGCACTTTTACGTCGCTGCGTACTCTCCACGTGACATAATGAAACTTAAAACACTTATCTTTAAAGGCCAGAGATTTCCTCTCACACTCTGAGCTCCACTTTAGAAGCTCTTAGGTACACCAAATTCTCCAGCTGTATCCACATCTATATGATATCTCCTAATATCATTTATAGTCTTTGTTATACAACGTATCATACCTAAACACATGTTGAAAATGAGTTTTTTTTATGGCTGTTGAGAGTATTTTCTGATTTATAAAGTGATTTATATAAAGAGAGATCCACATTTCCCTCTATAAAAATCTTTGATTCTAATACATCAGCAAAATGAAACAGAACATGCATTTTGTCTACCTCCTGCTCTGTATCTGTTCACAGTATATTCTGCTGTAACGATGCAAATTTCCCCATGTGGGATAATAAAAGGCTCTGTCATATTTTCTTATATGGAAAACTGTGTCTGAACATTTGGCTGGTATCGTATGTCTCATGCACTTCTTATCACTTCAGTGTGAATGGGAAGGGTTTAACTGCTATAGGCTGAATAAAAGAAGATACGTTGGATGCTTGATTAGCTTAGCTTCCATATACAGACTGTATGGACTGGGGAGCGAATAGCACGTTTTGAAACCTTAGCAATGTTCATATACTATATCAAGCTGTTTAATTTCAGACAAATGAAGAACATTCTGTTTTCAACGATCTGGGACATGTAACTGCTCTAAAGAGAGAGAAACTATTCCCTTACATGAGGCCAGTGAAGCCCCTGGGGCAGCCGCACAGGAAGGTGTTGCCCACTGCTTTGCAGTCTCCTCCGTTCTGACAGGGAGTGGGAATGCAGGACGTGACCTCCGTCTCACAGCGGGCTCCCGTGTACTGCGGGGGGCAGTTGCAGGAAAGTGCTGCGGGGTCAGAAGCATGACGATTAGACAAAATGACAGGTAAACAGGCCAGAAGTTCACTTTGTTGGAGGTGGCATGGAACTGAAAACTGTGTTTACATTGTCCTAGATGAATAAGGAGAATTCAGTACATAGAACCTCAAACACTGTTGTTCCTCCTTCAAATCCGAATCCTGAGGACAGATTCCAAAATCCTAAATTCCCAGAAGCAAACAGCGATTATACAGCGGATTACACACGCAGGAATCAGCCGTTCCAGCCTGTGAAGGAGATGTCGGCCCTGGAAAATACATTTTCCAAAGGTCTATCAGTGGGCGTGGTCAAAGTACATCCTTAAACAAGGCTGGATTTGGTTTCATATTCTCTTAATGGAATGATCCGTTCCACCTTAAACGCTACAGCTTGTACAAGCGCCAGACGCAGCTGGTCATGATCNCATTTTCCAAAGGTCTATCAGTGGGCGTGGTCAAAGTACATCCTTAAACAAGGCTGAATTTGGTTTCATATTCTCTTAATGGAATGATCCGTTCCACCTTAAACGCTACAGCTTGTACAAGCGCCAGACGCAGCTGGTCATGATCATTAAGCACCCGTGGGTGGCCACTGCGCTGTCCACTGTGGGTGGAAAGGCCTACTATGATGTATTCCCAGTACACACATGACACTGTGGAACAAGGAATGTTAAATGACTGCACAACTATGAAAATGGAATGTCCCATCCAACCGGCACCCACTATCATGTCTCGTGCTTCGGTAATTCACGTCTCCTTGCCTTGAGCACGCTGGCCAGTGTTCATCCTCACTCACAAGACGACACCTCACAGCTTATACAGGTGTGGGCATTCCCAAGTCGTCCCCTGAGCTAACACCAATAGGGTTTCCAGATTTTTGAACATTAACATGTCAATTTTTGCATTGCTGGAAAAAATGTTGGGAAGATACCATTACAGATTACATGAGATAATTAGCTAATCATTTTTCTGACTACAAAGAACTTCAAAAGTATAAAAACAAGGCCATCCACTGAGCACGTGCACACAAGCACACACACGCACAACACCAAGTCTCACCACCAGAGGGCAGGCTGGCACAGGTGGCCCCGTTCTGGCAGGGCACTCCAAGGCAGGGGTCAGGATACAGCACACAGCCCAGCTTCACCTCACTGAGGGCGGCCACCTCCGCATAGCGGCTCCTCTTGTTCTGCAGGGGCAGCTCGTTTCCATTCAGCACGGCCGCGCCCAAGCAGCCCTGGAAGCCGTCCCGCGGACGCGGGGGTCCCTGCCCGCCTCCAGCCGACACCGGCCCACGCACCACTTGCGCCCCGAAGAACAGCGAGCCGTCTGCGGCCAGCGGCCAGAGGTGGACGGGGGCCCGAGCGGCCCGCCGGCGTTCCACGTAACTGTCGTCCAGGGAGAGCAGTGTGTAGTTGTGGGTCAGCTCCAAGGTCACCGCGTGCCAGGAGCCGTCGTTGATGGGGCGGCCCGAGATGCCCAGAATGTCCAGGCTGTTATCGCAGTCCAGCTGGAACCACAGGCGTCCCTCTTCAATCTGAACACACAATAAGAGGCTCATATTCAGAACCATTCAACCATCAAGGAACAAACTCTCACCAGCCACTTTATTAGGAACATCTGCACACCTACGCAGTCAGGCTATTATCTAATCATGTGGCAGAAGTGGAGCAGACACAGGCCATAAGAATGGGGATCTTAGTAACTGACAACGTGGTGTCAGGAACAAAGAACTTGGCTCGACGCTCGCAGAGCTAAAAGTCAGATGAGCTTTGTTTAACAATCGGGTAGTTAAACACAGGAACAAAACACGACCAAACATAACTTATCTGGTTTTACCAGATGGTCAGCTCTCCTCCAAACGGTGTTTGACCTATAACCTGTAGAACCCTGATAGCAACATTCTCCCAGGGACTTCGGCCCCCGCCGTAAATGCATAAAGTTCTGTTCTGGTAATGCAGCTATTCCCCACATGGTAAACTTATACACACTTGTATACATACACACTTATATAAAAACACTCATATCCAACACAACGAGGCAACCAAAATAGTAGGAGCAGACAAAGAGAGGAGTCAGGAGAACAGAAGGAGGTCGAAAGCCAGAGAGTAGAGCAAACAGAGTAGAGCTATCAGAAGGAACCACTCAGTAGCGCTAACAGGGTCGGCAAAACTTCGCAAAGTGTGTGTGTGTGGGGTTTATAAACAGACTGGGTGATGAGCGGCAGGTGGAACTAATCAGTACTCATGTGAGCTAGAGTGTGACTGATTGGTTGACTGGGGACATGTGAGTGTGACGTCATCGGGTGATGCACTCTGGGAAGTGGAGTTTGGGAGATCGGTGAGTCAGGGAAACCCAGAAGCGTGACGCATGGCATGAGTATGTCTATGCTGATCACCTCCTAAAAGTTTCATGCTAAACTGTCTGTAATTTACTCGCCAAGCACCAGACTGGTTGGAACTAACAGAGAGACTGTGATAACCCAGAAATTTCATTTCAACGTTTTTTTTAATCTCTGTTCAAACTTTCTTAGCTGCATTGTACATACTATTCATTGTCCAAAAATAGCTGCACCCAGAAGGTATGAACCGACAGGAATGAAACTTGGTGGGTAGGCTTGACATTGTGAGACATGCAAATGATTCAAGTTTTGGCCGTGCATGTAACATAAGCAAGGACGGGCCTAATCCCTGTACCTGACTGACCCTACAGTCACGATTGCCCTTAACACAACATCAACGTCACCAATGGTGTCATGCCAGACTGTCACGGAGTGACTCTGAATGGCGGTGGTTCATCTTCAACTTCAGCTGTCAAGGTTTGAACTGAAGAACCTACTATTCTTTGATTTTTAGCTGGGAGTGAACTTTACGGGTTCCAAACTTTATTTTTGGCAGAAATGGTCCGAAAGCTTCAAAATGAGGTGCATGTTGATGGAAAAGGGCCAAAACAGGCCATTGTCTACACCAGACAGATGACAAAGTTTTTGGGAAACTGGGCCATGGAAATCCCACTAGTCACTGCCGGGCCCTCAGTTAAATAGTCAATCACAGTACAAACCACTTAAAGGGCCTGTGATGTAGCCCTGCCTGTAAACACGGCGCAGCCAGCTACGCTGATTACAACAATAAATGACTAATGCAGTTAGAAAACCAAAACACTGGCCGCAAGAACAGCTGTCTCTAAATGAAGCCTCCATAAATGTAATGTAAAGCTCACTGAGCTGTTGCGACGTGTGAAGGTTAATGATGTCTTATCAGATGTTCTTCTCTCCTCTGCCGGATCACCCCAGGGGTGCGTTCGCTCGCCTCTCTTATTTGTGTTGTACACACAGTACATGAGTGCCAAAGCCAATATGTGAGGCGTCATAACGTTAAGTTTGGTGATGATTCTGAGATCGTGTGTCTCCTCAGCTAATGACCCTGATCATGACCCCTATAGTGGCACAATACTAAAACTAAAGAGAGGACAAAGGACTTCAGTAAACACCCTGTGGTCACCTCTCTGACCAGACTGATGAGGTGATGCAGCATTATAATATAATATCTACACTCACTGTCCATCTTATCAGCTCCACTGACCATACAGGACACTCTGTAGTTGTACAGTTCCAGACTGTAGTCCATCTGTTTCTCTGTCCAGCTGTTGGTCAGGACCCCCACAGGACCACCACAGAGCAGGTATTATGTGGGTGGTGGATCATTCTCAGCACTGCAGTGACACTGATGGTGTGTTGGTGTGTGCTGTGCTGGTGTGAGTGGATCAGACACAGCAGTGCTGCTGATGGAGTGTTTAAACGCTGTGTCCACTCACTGTCCACTCTATTAGACACTCCTGCCTTGCTGGTCCACCTTGTAGATGTACAGGAAGAGATGTTGGTAACATGTCAAAAGTACATGTGGATGATTTGAGAGGACTCACCGTATCAGAGTTCATCATTAATAGCACTAACCCGGGACATTTTAGCCAAGATACCTTCATATGTGGTAATGAAGAGTACACAGCTCATCGGTGGATATAGATGTACTAATGGCTTGTATGATAATATGGATTGTAGTGTTAAAGTGTTAAGCTGTTAAGTGTTAAGGTGTTAAGTGTTAAGTCATTACATCTGTCATTTGACACTAATTCAGGGGCCATATACACTATATTGCCAAAAGTATTCGCTCGTCTGCCTTCACACGCATATGAACTTGAGTGACAGCCCATTCTTAATCCATAGGGTTTAACATGATGTCTGCCCACATGAAGGCCACATGAAGTTTGGAGGTTTGTAGTGATTGACTCTGTAGAAAGTTGGTGACCTCTGTGCACTATGTGCATCAGCGTCCATTGACCCTGCTCTGGCCTACCACTTCGTGGCTGAGCTGCTGTCATTTCCAGTCACTTCCACTTTGTTATAATTCCACTGACGGTGGACTGTGGAATATTCAATAGTAAGCAAATTTCACGACTGGACTTGTTCGGGACCATGCTGGAATTCCCTGAGCTCCTGAGAGCGACCCATTCTTTCACTAATGTCTGTAGAAGCAGTCTGCATGACTAGGTGCTTGGTTTTACACACCTGTGGCCATGGAAGTGATTGGAACACCTGAATTCAATGATTTGGATGGGTGAGTGAATACCTTTGGCAATATAGAACTAATATGATATAGAACTACCGCAGATTGGATACATTCACCTAATCTGATAAGAACTCCTCGTTCCTTCAGTCTCCGATAAGCACTGGTATGGGAGAGATTACAGGCACGCAAGGTCCAAGCTTCTTCCGAAAACATGTGCCGCTGATATCGTCGCCGTAGCAGCACGGACCCATATATATCAATTTGCCGGATTACTTGGAGCGGAGGAGGATGCTGGCCCATCCTGCTGACGATGAGGTAGAGGAGCAAAGCTGCCTTTCAGGTGGCCGAGGAGCGTATCTCTTTCTTTGAGGTGGTACAGGAGGTGACGGAGCTTGACTGACGGATGGAAGGAGGAGAGGCTGGGCTGATTGTTCACTGTCTCTGAGGTCTGGCTGATGGGGAAAGCGACAGCCTCATCCCAGCTCATTCCAGCATCCCCATGGTTGTTGTGAGGGAGGTTCAGGTGGGGTGAGCAGAGGATGGGTGCAGATGGAGGGCAGCGTCAACTGCCTCCTGCAGCTGATTGGATGATAATCGTCATAGTTCTCGTCATGCAGCTCCGTCAGGGTGTTCTCAGCCAGGGGAGGATATTGTGGCTCTGGAGTGATGATAGAGTCCTTGGGTGTTAGTGCCGGCGCGTCTCCACCAACGGGAGTGAATAAGTTGTGCGTGAATAAGTTGTGTCAGGGATCATATATCACATCAGTCCGTCTTGCTCAGTCTGTTTCATATGCAGCCTTTGTGTAGCCGACTGTTTAATGCAAGTAGCCTTGGGAGCATACTGGTTCTCCGTGTAGGCAGAAGCCTGCTGATTAATGACTGGACTCGGAGCTGGATGAGTGTGTTAAAGAGATCATTAGGGTCCCTTTTTATGAATTCCGACCCCTGCTTCCCTGTGCCATTCCTGCCAAAGTGATCTCCATTACAGCTGTGTATTCAGCCAGTGAGGTAGGAAGCTCTTCAGTTCGGAGACTGTGAGTTTTTGGTGTTTCGTGCCACTAACAAGGGCGTCCGCTGTGGCCGCAGACCGGGGCCCTGTGGCTCCACCATCTGACGCTTCCCTTTCTTTCTGCAGTATGTCCACTGCCCGTAGGAAAGTCACTTAGTTCCTGCAGCACTTAAAATCTGTTCTGCAAATGAAGTGACTTGGACCGATGTTCTGCTCTGACTTTGTGCTGCGGCCTCGTAATGCATCCACATTAGGAGGAAGGGCTGGGCTAGTGGGGGGTGGAAGATAAAACTCCAGAGCTATACGTGGCAGCATGGCATTTGGGTTCAACTCCAATGCGGACCCATTGCTCATGTCTGCCAGCAGTACTCACATTAGAGGCTCCATCTACTTGTTCCGTGTGTCTCTACTGCCCTCTGCTCCCCTAAGCCCCCACCCTGGCTCGCCGTTTGCTGCCAGCACTCCCAAACTCCGATACTCCTCATGTAGCGCAGGACTCCCAGTCCTTAAACTCCATCAACAACAAGCACCAAAACAGTCTTGGAAACGAAGCTGTCCTGTTTTTGTCTGTCTGTAATAATTCTGATGGCGCATTTGTTGTTAAACCTGAAGCTGTATTCTGTAAGTCTCTTCTTCGGGCCGCCAAAAGGAACTTTCCTAATTCCTGTGGGTGTAGCTCTACTGTACAACCCACAATTAAATACTGGCTTGTTTACATACACTTTGCAAAATAAAGGAAAGAAAGGAAAGATAGCAGAGCTAAGCGGGAAGAGTCTCAACGACAAGGATCCAGAAAGTAGAGTCAACACGGACTGGAGTGAAGTTGAAAAGGAATGGCATGAGGAGGGTCCTCGTACTGCTCAAAATGAGACCCCGGCAAGTAAAATGATCTAGTTCATTCATTCGTTCATTCATTCATTCCTTCATTCATCTTGTAAGCCGGCTGCTTACCACTCTAGGTCACAGGGAGCAGTCCCTGCTCTCTTGTCACACCCCACACCTGTCCCTAGTTTGTGGCTCTGTCCATTCCCAGATGTTCCTCCTCAGCCCCTGTGTATATATACCCCTAGTTGTTCCCTTTGTGTTTGCTTGGTGTTACTTTGTCCCTCGTCAGCTTCCTGTACAGCAGTCTTTGTTTTCTTTGGTTTTTGGACATGCATCCTGTCTCCTCCATCCCCATGCCTCCTCATCCTGCCTCCTCATCTCTCCAGCTGTGACAACAAAACCCCAGTGAACCTCCAGCTTTGCCGGTAAGAGCTGGGCTGATTGTTTACTGTACCTGAGGTCTGGCTGATGCGGAAAGCGACAGCCTCATCCCAGCTCATACCAGCATCTCCATGGTTGTTGGAAGGGAGGTTTAGGTGGGATGAGGAGAGGTTGGGTGCAGATGGAGGGCAGCGACAACTGCCTCTAGCAGCTGATTGGATGATAATCGTCATAGTTCTCATCATGTATCCATTCATCTTCGAGGCCGGTTACCACTCTAGGTCACGGGGAGTGGTCCCTGCCCCCACTCCTGTCCCTAGTTTGTGGCTCTGCCCATTCCCAGATGTTCCTTGTGAGCTCCTGTGTATATATACTCCTACTTGCTCTTTGAGTTTGCTTGGTGTTTCTCTGTTCCTTGTCAGCTTCCTGTATGTGTTTGTTTTCTTTGGTTTTTGGACATGCATCCTGTCTCCTCATCCTGTCTCCTCATCCTGCCTCCTCATCCTGCCTCCTCATCTCTCCAGCTGTGACAGCAAAACCCCAGTGAACCTCCAGCTTTGCCGTTAGTGGGCCAACAGTGGTCCACTATCCTCTCGCTATCAGGGCACTGAGGATGAGATGTTAAAAGTTTTGTGCATCCATTTTGGATCTTAGGTGCTGCTGAACAAAGCCCTGTTCCATCAGAGATCCATGCAGCCGAAGGATGTGAATTCCCATATCAAAGTTCACCTTTGTTGAAATCGAACTCTGCTGAAATGCACACACCTGCACTCACGACATTCCACCGACTAAAAGCCAGCGTGACCAGGTGGTTAAAGGAGGAAGAAGAGAGAAGATGGACTGCAGGAAAGATATTTTGTACACCCAGAAAGAATGAAGCGTCACTGGAACGGACTGGAACTCCATCCAGTCTTGGCCCGATGACTCATGCTGAATTTAATTCTACCGCTTTATCGATTGTTCCAGTCCAGCTCACTTAGAAATCAACTGCATTTCGTCAAACGCAGCACAGAACAAAACCATCAGCAGTTTGGTTCGTCCTTGACCGATAAAAGTATTAAGGTGTGTTTGAGATGGTGGGGGCTGCTGTGGCCAGCGCCGACGTGCGAGTCACAGAAAGAGAGTGAGAACAAAGAATAACTCTGTTTCCTTCTCTTTTTTTGGGGGACCAAACGCCATAATGATAAACACTCCTGACATTGTATGGAGGAGAAATGCTGAGATATTGTGTTTTGGGCCAGGTAATGGACAGCTCAGTAGAAATGCTGTACTAATAAACTCTTACTATTAACATTATGACTGTGTGTTGATGTGTATGTGTGGCTGTGTTTTAGCATCTCTTTGGGGACCAAGGGCCTCATTTATTTAATATTAGCATATTGATCCTTTAGTCAAATTGGTTCAGTTCAAAATCTATTTCTAACTTTTAACTTACTTGGACTTTAGACTAAAAGGCTTTATACTAAGTAAATGATTGAACATTCCGTTCTACCAAAACATTTGTGTCGGTGCTAAAACATTACCGTACTTACTTACTTCACTGTTTCGGTAGTGATAATTTCAGCCAATTTTGAGCATAACTCAAAAAAACACCAGCCAGTATACCAATAACAGCTGTGACCGGACTGGACAAGTTTCTGGATGTAGGCCACATCAATGTTCAGACACTCTTACATCAAACAATTGGTCAACTGGTCAAATGTCCTCATGAATCAGAGGCTGATTTGTGGTCTGCACGTCTTTAAAGGTGGTCAAATATACGCAACTTTCTTTAATAAGTGTTATTATCGTTTAGCATATTTTATTCCAGCGGTCTAGTTTGCGGCTCTGCCCATTCCCAGATGTTCCTCCTCAGCCTCTGTGTATATATACCCCTTTGAGTTTGCTTGGTGTTTCATTGTTCCTCATCAGCTTCCTGTACTGTAGTCTTTGTTTACTTTGGTTTCTGCACATGCATCTCGCCTCCTCCATCCTCATGCCTCCTCATTCTTCCTCCTCATCTCTCAGTTGTGACAGCAAAACCCCGGTGAACCCCCGACTTTGCTGTCAGTCAGCCAACAGTGGTCCACTATCCTCTTGCGATCACAAGCGCTGGCCACAGCAGCCGCCACCATCGCAAACACGCGTTAAGCTCATACTATCCACATTAGGACCGTGTGTTGATGTGTATGTGTGGGGACCAAGGGCCTCATTTATTAAATATTAGTATATTGATCCGACCGGTTCAAAGTTAGAGTTCGAAATCTATTTCAGACTTACTTCAACTACCTCGAAGGTCCAACGAATGGTGTGGCCTGCACTTTTGCCCAACGTGAGCCCAATCGAGGCATTCCACTATCATGCCTCGTTCCAAGTCTGATAATTCATGCCGTCTTGCCCTGAGCACGCTGGCCAGCGTTCAAGTGACCATTTACCTTAAATATGCTCGCTTTATGAGCTGACTGAGTGTTCTGTTTTATCAATACCATTCCGAACATCTTGAACATTTAGAATTTTTTTGCCCCCACAATGATGGGATGCTCCAGCTCCAGCAGGATAATGCACCATGCCACTGGGCCCAAGTTGTCCGGAATTGGTTCGAGGAGCATTCTGGAGAGTTCTGATGAATGGTGTGGCCTGCGCATTCGCCCGAATATCATGCCTCGTTATCATGCCACTCTGATAGTTCACGTCTCCTTCCCATGAGCACGCTGGCCAGTGTTCAACCTCACTCACAAGATAACGCCTCACAGCTTATACAGGTGTGGGCGTTCCCAAGCCGTCCCCTGAGGTAACAGCACCTCATAATCTGATATCACATGACTTTTGGTACATCAGGGTCAACAGGAATACGAATACCAACCTTGTATGGTAAACTGCGTGTGCATGCGCACTGACCTTCAGCATGGTACAGGGGTCAGCGCGGGTGTACATGATGACTCCTCTGCTCTGCAGGGTTCTGATCCTCAGGCTGAGCTTCATGTCCTGGCCCTTATTGTTGTCAGTCACTCGGTACTTAATGTAGCTATTTCCAGCGAAACTCAGAGACGTCTGACCTAGCTCAACACAACGCAACAGGACATGTACAAACCAGACATGGCATAAGACCGCTTCTTCTTTTCCATGATCTATACTGAATTGTTGATATTATTAATACTGATCAAATGATTTTATTTGCAAACTGCTAGCATTAAAACTAAGCTATAATAAGAAAGGCATAGCTAACAAAGTTACATGACACTGGTGAATCTAGAGTCTGTTTGGGGCCCTACACAAAAATTCACAAGGGGTCCTGGCAATTCTAGAGTCTCTTGAGGCCCTAGGCAAACATTTACAGGGAGCTCTGGCGATTCTAAAGTTTGTTGGGGCCCTTCACAAAAATTCACAAGGGGCCCTGGCGATTCTAGAGTCTGCTGGGGTTCTAGGCAAGAATTCACAGGGCTCTCCGGCGATACTAGAGTCTGTTGCGGCCCTAGGCAAAAATAAAGGGGGCCCCTCCAACCAACAAAATCGCAAAAATGTAATTTTTTTTTATTTCAAAAGTTTTATTTTTAAAATCTATATTAAAAATAGAAACATAAACAACATAAAAAACAACTTTAAAATAGAAAATATACCCTTGGCGGGGGGGCTTTGGGTGACTCGATACCTGAACCATGTTTAATTTAATTAAAACCATTGACTGATCATTTCGTTGATGATGATGTGGCTAGTAGCCACAAAAACATGTTTTTTTTTTTCATTGAGACAGAATAAGTTAGTTAGTTGCAGAAATTGTGTGTTTTTTCTGACTTGTTATAAGATTATCTTATTTCCAGACATTTTGACTTTAAATTAAGTAAGTTTCATAAGTCTTCTCACTATATGGGAAATGTGCTGGATACATGTCAAATTACCTGCCAATATAGTGAGAAAATCTGGCTTACTAAAATCATAAAACAAATAAAATCTTCCTGGAAATGAGGTTCAATAATCGTATAATTAGCTTACAACAATCTTAAAATTGGAATTTTAAAATATATTAACTAGATACAAATTAATTTACCTGCAAAGATCTCATTTTTTGCAGTGTTGTATGAAAAAGTTTGGGTACCCTGGACATATTACATGTTTTGTTGATTTACTGAGAGACACAGAGAACACACTTGAACATACTGGGGGAGGGTGGGAAATAAAATGTGAACTTAATAAAAAATGAGTCTGGAAAATTGTATATACTGCATGTTTTTTTAATTTTATTCTATTATTTTTGTATTATTTAATTATTTATATTAATTATTTTTATCTTATGTGTTAGACTAAGGCAAATACACAGACATTAAAATTATTTTCACACAGAACATGTACTCTGCTGTGGGGTATTCAAACCTTTGCATACAAATGCACGTGGCCTGTAAAACTGACCTGTATGTCAGATTAGTTCGTAACACGTGAGCGGAATGCGGCCCATTTATGCCTGAAACTAGCCCCAAAGGCTTAGTAGGCCTACATCTGACCCTGAGTGTCACTAACCTGCGCACTGGTCCAGCGTGCCAGGCAGACACTGGCAGACAGAGGGCGCTGTTGGGCCACTGCGTACACACTGCATGTCAGCCGGACAGGCCTGGCCTTCACACAGCTCTAAAGACGACGGGCATATTCCACCTGCAAGAGGAACGGACTGTTAACTACACACTAACGAGGACGAAAGGGCTCAGTAGTTAAACAGCATGCATAATGAACAGTGGCAATGGCCACATGTATGTGTTTGTGTATATACAGGGGTTGGACAATGAAACTGAAACACCTGGTTTTAGACCACAATCATTTATTAGTATGGTGTAGGGCCTCCTCCTCCTTTTGCGGCCAATACAGCGTCAGTTCGTCTTGGGAATGACATATACAAGTCCTGCACAGTGGTCAGAGGGATTTTAAGCCATTCTTCTTGCAGGATAGTGGCCAGGTCACTACGTGATGCTGGTGGAGGAAAACGTCCTTCTTGGTGGTATGCTGACATTACCCTGGATACCGTGGCTCTTGATACATCACAAAGACTTGCTGTCTTGGTCACAGATGCGCCAGCAAGACGTGCACCAACAATTTGTCCTCTTTTGAACTCTGGTATGTCGCCCATAATGTTGTGTGCATTGCAATATTTTGAGCAAAACTGTAAAACTGTGCTCTTACCTGCTAATTGAACCTTCACACTCTGCTCTTACTGGTGCAATGTGCAATTAATGAAGATTGGCCACCAGGCTGGTCCAATTTAGCCATGAAACCTCCCACACTAAAATGACAGGTGTTTCAGTTTCATTGTCCAACCCCTGTATGTGGATATAGCGAGAGCTAGAGAGAGAGAGAGGGAGAGAGCGAGAGAACTTCCTGCTCTAAAATGCAGGGGGTGTGGCTAAAGTCAAACTCTGTGTGTCAGTAGTGAAGTGAAGGGACAGAAATGACTGAAGTAAGTTTATATATTTGAAAACTGACTCATGATGAATCAAATACTTCACGAGTACACCTAAAAAACATTAAAAGCTTATTTTCACAAGTGTAACTTCAGGGTTTGGTACAGCCAGCTCAACCCAGAAAAGCACCCTAAGGTTTTTACTGTCTTATTAAATATTAGCTTATTACTAATAAGTATTACTTATTATTTTAATTAATGTCTTGGGTTTGAATTGGTCATTTCATAATGCTTGAGTCATATATTGCTCATTTTAAGATTGTTGTAGACTTATTGTAAGATTATTTATCTTATTTCCAGACATTTTGAATTAAGCAATTTTCATAAGTCTTCTCACTATATGGGAAACGTGCTGGAAACAAGTCAAACTGCCTGCCAATATAGCGAGAGCAAGAGAGAGAGCGAGAGAGAGAGCGAGCGAAAGAGAAAGAGAGAGAGGGAGTGACAGAGAGAGCGTGAGAGAGCGAGAGAGAGAGAGGGAGCGAGAGAGAGCGAGAGCGAGAGAGAAAGAGAGAGAGGGAGCGAGAGAGCGCGAGCTATTACCTGGGCAGGTGCAGCTCTCTGTGCGAGTAAAGCGCGGCGAGACGAAGCTGACTCTGGACGTGCTGTAAGTGACCAGACCGCTGGGCTCCAGACTCAGGCTGAGCTCACACACCCTGTCCCCACAGTCCAGCTCACCTGAACAGCTCTGATCCACCACGTCTACCATCTGCGGTGAAGAAGATCAATCCTCAGATATTACAGATGTTTTATTCGGCCTCTCTTATAACACAGACATTCCAGCTACAAGTTTGCCCTTCCATGATGTTAAGACATGCTGCTGTCTTACACTGCCCGCTTCTATGCAGAGCCAGATCAGGGTTGCCAGATTGGGTAGAACCAAAATCACTTTTACTATAAAGTAATGAATTAACACAAAATAATAAGAATTATTCTCATCCTTTAATCAAAACTAAAATGTTTGATGTATTTCCTTAATGTTACAGAATATTTAAACATTTGAGATGTGTCAGAATTGCATATCAGGAACTGTGGTGGACAGTAATGTAAATTTAAATGTAATTCGTTTCTGTACTTCAGTAGTTTTTTGTGTATCTGTACTTTTTGTGTTTCCATTTTGGACGACTTTGTACTTTAACTCCGCTACATTTCAGTCTCTAATATCATACTTTTTACTACATTATGGGAAATCAGCAGTTCCTTTCGGCTTATGTGCACGTCAACACGTAACAAACTTATTCATGGATTCTTAGCATCCATGGAAACCTCAATTTCAGGTCTGGACTACATCAAGGAGCACCTGGAGGAAAGCAGGTAAAGCAGGGTGGGGTTAATGCAGACACTGAGTGACCATCACACATCAAAGCATCAGTGAACAGATCAAACACATTGTTCCTGACTTTGTGGGTAAATAGACACAGTATAGAAATATGTACACATGGACTTTATTCTGAATATATTCAAACTCTGTTTCCTTTATAGTAAATGTGTTTTGGCTGGTTTATGTTTATGAACAGAGACCTGCAGATGCAGTACAGTAAAGGAGACACTCATTTCTGAACCTCTGAGTTCTTATTAAACTTAAACTTGTAACTAAGTTGCAAATAAATCTTAAACGGAATCTTTACTCGTTTGCAAAAAGTTATTTTATGGTTCTAGCTAATGGAACCTGTTCTCCTTCAGTGTTCTGTGCTGAGGATCATTTGAATAGACATCAGTGTCAGTCTAATTAATGATCTTCTATTAAAGACTGGTGGACTGAGAGACACTAGAGTCTCTTCACCTACACTGAGCTGATTAAGAGTCTTGTTCCAGAAATGATAATAGGACATTAGAGCCATAATAAATCATGCTCCTGTTACTCTCCATACTTAAGTACATTTGAAGGTACATACTTTAGTACTGTTACTCCAGTGGAGGTCTAAAGGGAGGAACTTCTACTGACACTGGAGGAGGATTTTACCTTCTCTACTTTAACTCAACTACATGGTTTGTGTACTTCGTCCACTACTGGTTAGGAACGATGCTAGATACCTCTTCACTAAGCTTGGCTTTTCATTTTTGGGTTGGACCTGATTTCTTTACTCATCATCTTACTTTACCTTGAGTGCTCCCTTCAGCTGCTCCCGCACCTCCCCCAGCCTCAGCGCCAGCTCCCCCGGCCCCACGTAGCCTCCGTCCTGCGCCTCCACTGCCAGAAGCACCTCCAGCTCTGAGGAGCGGCCCACCGGCTGCACTCCCAGGATGTGCAGGGGGTCTGGATTCTGAGCCACCCCTCCAGCCCCCAGCCCGGCTTCCCCCAGCGCCGTCCGTAGAGCTCTCTTGACATCTTGGAGGTACAGGCCCACAAAGTCTTCTGGGGAGAGGTCCTGAAAGCGCAGAGTGACTGCATTCTGCACCATCTCCTCCGTAGCCTGCTCCACCTGCACTGTCACACCCACCGTCACTGAGAAGCGGCCGTCGCTTACTGTGGTGTTCATGAAGTACCTGAGAAGTAGAGAGAGTCTTACTGATACAATATCAATAGCCAAAAACACCACATAAACACTGCAGGGGAATACTGTGCAAGCTAGCATTGGTTTTAGCTTAGTTAGCCTGGTTAGCTTAGTTTACTCATACTCATAGACCTACTTATCAACATTCAAAGACCACCCACTTCATTATGTACACTTGTATCTACACTCAGTGTCCATGTTATCAGCTCCACTGACCATGTAGGAGCATTCTGTAGTTCTACAGGTCCAGACTGTAGTCCATCTGTTTCTCTGTATACTGTATTACCCTGTTCTTCAATGGTCAGGACCCCCACAGGACCACCACAGAGCAGGTACTATGTGGGTGGTGGATCATTCTCAGCACTGCAGTGGTGGTGGTGTGTTAGTGTGTGTTGTGCTGGTGTGAGTGGATCAGACACAGCAGTGCTGCTGGACACCTCTGTTGGACTGAGAATCGTCCACCAACCAAAACTATCCATCACAACAGCGTCCTGTAGGCAGCGTCCTGTGGGCAGTGTCCTGTGATCACTGATGAAGGACTAGAGGATGACCAACACTGCACTGTGCAGCAGCAGATGAGCTATCGTCTCTGACTGTACATCTACAAGGAGGACCAGCAAGGTAGGAGTGTCTAATAGAGTGGACAGTGAGTGGACACAGTGTTTAAACACTCCAGCAGCATTGCTGTGTCTGATCCACTCACACCAGCACAACACACACTAACACACCACCACCACGTCAGTGTCACTGCAGTGCGGGGAATGACCCACCACCCACATAATACCTGCTCTGTGGTGGTCCTGTGGGGGTCCTGACCATGGAAGAACAGGGTAATACAGTATACAGAGAAACAGATGGACTACAGTCTGGAACTGTACAACTATAGTGTGTCCTATATGGTCAGCGGAGCTGATCAAATGCCATCTACAGTGTCAGAGCATGAAGACAGTTATTGCGCAGTGACCTCAAACAAACAGACAATAACTGAGCTGAAATAAGAAGTCCAACAAACCAGCGAGAGATCAACAAAAGACATTCCTCCACACTTCTACCTGCCCGGCTCCAGCCCGCTGAGGGCCACAATCTTGCCGTCCTGTCGGTTGATCTTGAACAGGCTCTTGGGTTGAGGCCGCTGCGTGAAGGACAGCACGTCGTCCTCGTCTCGGTCAGTGGCGTAGATTCTGCCGATGATGCCTCCGGGGAAGACGTCCGCAGCCATCACCACGCTGATCTCCAGAGGGAAGGCCACAGGCTTGAAGAGGCTGTCTCCAATCACACGCACGAATACGAAGGAGGAGGACGACAGCCGAGGCTTCCCTGAGTCCCTGGCCTTTCTCGCAACAGGATCAAAGTGGAAACAACATGCACAAGCTTAGAAATCTCAGATGGGTACCCGATGAGACAGCACTGATCCAACAGCCATCAGTATCAGATTAAGGCGTCATGGACCGATGAACCAAAATTACGCGGGCCGAGAGAAGCTGACTGAATTTTGGAGGAGTAGAGAAATGTCTCCACTGAAAAGCACATGTCTCCCATAAAGAACAAAGAGCAAACAGTCTAAATACTTGATTTGAAGTTGCTTTTGTTTTTAGCTTTCATGCAGTTTTGTGTTTTCGCTCTATGAAAATGAATAACTGAATAACTTAATGGCTGTTTTTAGTGGAAATTAAATAAATGAAAGGCTCCCTGACTTTTGAACTGTACTGTATTTTTATTTATTCGTTTTTCATGTGAAAGAGTTCAACTGAACAGAAAACGCAGTGTATTCTCACGCCACTTCCATCGCCTCTAGGTCAGAACTAGGGTTAGAAAATTCTGATGTGCTTTGGAGAGGCCACGCCTCCAATACAACAAATTTTAGGCATACTAGCATCTGATTGGCTGAAAGGGAGTGAGATTTCTATGTTAGTCCCTATACCGACAGTAACGGTAAGTTATCAGAGCATCTGACGGATCACATCATGACCTGGAAATACCGTCCTTACCGCCAGACACGGAGGAGGAGAGTGTAGCGCTAAGTTATCGGTGCTTTTAGTCCCTATACCGACGGTAACGGCAAGTTATCGGTGCTTTTAGTCCCTATACCGACGGTAACGGCAAGTTATCGGTGCTTTTAGTCCCTATATCGACGGTAACGGCAAGTTATCGGTGCTTTTAGTCCCTATATCAACGGTAACGGTAAGTTACCAGTGCTTTTAGTCCATGTACCATCTGACGGATCACATCATGACCTGGAAATACCGTACTTACTGCCAGACACGGAGGAGGAGAGGGCTGATCAGTGTGCAGTGTAGCAAGTGTGCAAGTTATCAGTGCTGTTAGTCCATATACCTTAAGCATGGGTGTAAATGTAGTCTATCAGGCTGACTTACTGCCCCTTTCCTCTACCGCCTGCACTGCCAACCCGATCTGTAGATTCTCTGGAGATTTCACGTCACCAGCGAAGAGTCATTAGGAGCTTCTTCACCACCCAGAGTGTCAGTAATAGGTAGCAAACTCACCGGCAGCCATGTATTTGGATGAGGAGGGGTAATGAATGGGTTGTTGTGTCTCATTGACCAGTGTTGTGACCAAACCTACGCCCTTGAATGGAAGAACATTGGGGGGAGGTTACACAAGGAAAAGCTCTTTTATGGTGCGTCTACCTGTATCTCCAGCGTGTACTCCCGTGTAGCGCCTGGCCCAAACACTTTGTTGGAGCGCAGCTCTCCGTTCTGGTCCAGGCTAAAGGCGTTGTCCTCGTTTCCAGACACGATGCGGAACTCAAAAGGGCCTCCGTTCCGTGAGGAGTCGTTGTCGGACACAGACAGTGTCAGGATGGCGGTCCCGGCAGGTTTGTTCAGCTGAAAAAAAAACAATGAATATTTAATACTGACAAATTATTAATCACGTTGACATAAAGCTGGCACACAGATTCTAAAGCGGAGGAGCAAGTGTGAAAAAGAACAGAGTCTTATTAAAATGTTCTGGTCTTGCTTTTTTAGCGCTGTGCTGGAGCTGTGAGGGTAATGTAGCTAAGCAGTTAGCATCAGACATACTGCATGACTAAATCATCACAAGCTGAGTCGATGTGTTAAGTAATGTCCAACACCGACTTCCTTTGCCTATTTTTGGAGATAAATGGTCAATTACGTTTAACTTCATGCTTAGTATCAGCTGACTGCAGTACCAATCAAAAGTCTAGACACACTCATCTAAACAAATGTTGTGGGTGATCTTAAGGACTCTACAGTCGTACACTTAACAGCTCCAACTGATGAGTCTGAACCAGTACATACCCTGATATACCACATATCCTCTTGATGTACCACAGTACGATATTTCTCTAATGAAACTGAAACACCTGGTTTTAGACCACAATCATTTATTAGTATGGTGTAGGGCCTCCTCCTCCTTTTGCGGCCAATACAGCATCAGTTCGTCTTGGGAATGACATATACAAGTCCTGCACAGTGGTCAGAGGGATTTTAAGCCATTCTTCTTGCAGGATAGTGGCCAGGTCACTACGTGATGCTGCTGGAGGAAAACGTCCTTCTTGGTGGTATGCTGACATTACCCTGGATACCGTGGCTCTTGATACATCACAAAGACTTGCTGTCTTGGTCACAGATGCGCCAGCAAGACGTGCACCAACAATTTGTCCT
>CM067490.1:31117950-31128414 GCA_034552555.1 Semaprochilodus insignis | reverse complement strand
AAATAACTCATAAAGGAATCACTGTAATAAACCAAATACATATTTTTTTATCATTTAAATTCATGTAAAAATACCTTATGGTATGCATCTATACTGATGATATATATATTTACATATTTATAACAGCTGTGATTGGATTTGGCACAGACACTCTTGCATCAAAGAACTGGTCTGTTGGTCCAGATTTGGCGGATGCCTTCCCTGGCGTTTTCCTGGTTGTTCCAGGTAGTCCCACAGACTTCCAAGAGGATTCAGATATGGGGATTCTGTGGTTCCAGTCCAGGTGTGTGAATGCTCCTGAATGTTCATCATGCTAATCTGTCATATCTGCAGCCCTCTGAATGCCACAACTGTCATCTTGGAATACAGGGATAGGGAATGTTGTGTTCCTCTGTAAAATGATGAGCAAACGGTAAAACCTGGATGTTCCAGCAGCTCAGTCTAGACACCTCAACCAAGGAACCCATTTCCACATAATTAACACACCCCCCGAACATCACAGAGGGGGGTGATTTTATATAAGCAATATTATTGAATGAAATAACAGCAATTATCACTATAAGTGATTCCAAACTTTTGAAAAATACCGTAAGTCAACTGAAAGACAGAACTCGTCGTAGATTTGTGACTGATTGGCATGATGGACATTCAGGAGCATTCACACATCTGGACTGGCCCAGGTATTTTAACAAATGTAAAAAAAATTAAATAATAAAAAATATATATGTATTTGGTTTATTACAGTGATTCCTTTATGAGTTATTTGCCTCAAATGGTGATCACTATTTTTTAAAATGTGATATCTGGATATTAATTAAATTATAACTTAATTCTAAATGTAATGTAAAGATTTCACAGCCATTCTAAAAGAATCCGAAGACTGGTTCATCGTTCTGGACAAGAATTCCTTCAAATGAGATGCACTTTTGAAAAAGAGTTCAATGCATGACTGTTTTTAGGGTTACGTTAAGGACAAACAATAAAGATTAATATATATCAAACGATCCTGAGACTCTCATGGAACTGCTATAGCGTTGTGTACCGAGTGCTGTCTTATACCTGTATTTACATCCATGTAGAAGTCTTCAACTCCTATCCCAAATAGGGAATACTGAATCTCTGCATTGGAGCCTACGTCAAAGTCTACAGCCCCTACAGTCAGAATGCCAGTGTTGGGGAGGATATCCTCTGGAAACAGGGCTTCATATACGGCCTGGTGAAATGAAACACAACACGTAACAGCAGTAAAAGCACTGGGGTTCAGGAATACAGTACTGTGCAACAGAGACCACCCTTGGGTTACTCAGCTTGCAGACAGAACAGCCATTAAACGCAAGTTTCCCAGAAAAATCTGAATATAATTATATTATTATTTGATAATTGTTAATATAATAAACAGAAAGTTAAAACAACTAAATATAATAACACATTTTCTCTCTTTCTTTTCAGGAGACTTGCTTTCTGTCTATCCAGGAAATCCGCTGGGATTTTCACTTACTTTCCTCTACTTCGACTTTCTTTATGCAGACAGATTATCTCCTATCTTATCTCCACTGTAATATCTCTGTCTGTCTTGACGGGACATGAAATAAATAAGGTGTAATCCGTGATTCCTGCACAGCACTGAATTATCTCTACTACTTCTAATTTTAAGCTTAGGTCTAGACATCCACAGCGAAAGCAGCGATTTCAAGATTTGAGTACAGACACCCGCCAGCCATTTCATTAGGTACACCTCCTTGTATCTACACTCAGTGTCCATGTTATCAGCTCCACTGACCGCATAGGAGCACTCTGTAGTTCTACAGGTACAGACTGTAGTCCATCTGTTTCTCTGTATACTGTATTACCCTGTTCTTCAATGGCCAGGACCCCCACAGGACCACCACAGAGCAGATATTATGTGTCACTGCTGGACTGAGAATCGTCCACCAACCAAAACTATCCAGCCAGCAGTGTTGTGGGCAGTGTCTTGTGGGCAGCGTCCTGTGGGCAGTGTCCTGTGACCACTGATGAAGGACTAGAGGATGACCAACACTGCACTGTGCAGCAGCAGATGAGCTATCGTCTCCGACTGTACATCTACAAGATGGACCAGCAAGGTAGGAGTGTCTAATAGAGTGGACAGTCAGTGGACACAGTGTTTAAACACTCCTGCAGCACTGCTGTGTCTGATCCACTCACACCAGCACAACACACCACCACCACGTCAGTGTCACTGCAGTGCTGAGAATGATCCACCACCCACATAATACCTGCTCTGTGGTGGTCCTGTGGGGGTCCTGACCACTGAAGAACAGGGTAATACAGTATACAGAGAAACAGATGGACTACAGTCTGGAACTGTAGAACTACAGAGTGCTCCTATATGGCCAGTGGAGCTGATAACATGGACAGTGAGTGTAGATAAAAGGCGGTGTACCTAATGAAGTGGTCAGTGGGTGTATACTGCAGTCTACACTGGAGTTCGACAGGTGTGATCGATGGTAATTTCTCCAGACCTGGTTACATATGGGGGTGTTGTCATTGGCATCCATGACAGTGACCTCCACGACCACCCGGGAAACAAACAGGCCGTCACTGGCGGTGATATTTAGTAGATATCGATCTTGCTCCTCTCTGTCCAGCGGCTGCTTCACAAACACCTTCCATTCGCCCTGCACTGGAGCTAGCGCAAACACCCCCTTAGGGTTCCCACCTGGGTCAGAAAAACAAGATAACATTTGTATCCTCAATTTCTCAAATGATGAGAAGAAATATGATGTTCCGTATGGGTCAGAACCGATTATTGTGAGGTTATAGAAGTGGTCAGGGTTCATCTGATGTCTTCCAGAGTTAAAAAGGACTGGATGCTTTCACCAGAGCTCGAAAGCCAGCTTATACAGAACCAGGTTATATAGAATCAGTCAAAAGTTTGGACACACTGGAGTGAATGTATGTTTTACCTAGAATCATATACCTATATGAAATCTCACAGACATTGCACTCTAAAGGCTTCTACTTACACGTTTTAAATTGTGTTTTCAAGATGTTCTATGTTCTAACTTATTTCCAACCCAATTTTTTACATTCCATCTTTAATTCCTGACATACTTGTCAGCAGCCAGTGTGTGGGATCTTCTGAAACACGCCTTCATTTACATTTATGGCATTTAGCTGACGCTCTTATCCAGAGCGACTTACAAGGTTAATCATATTACAGGTAGGCCAATGTAGTGTTAGGAGTCTTGCCCAAGGACTCTTATTGGTGTAGCACAGCATAGTTACCCAGACCAGGATTCGAACCCCAGTCTCCCACATGTGGTGGCTCCCTGGTGGGTAGTGGTGTTACCTGCTGAGCTACACCAACTTCATACCACCAACATAAGCTCTCCGAAAAAAGTCCCCCTGTGAGTCCCCCTGTGACTGAAACGTACCTAATAGTCTGTAATACCTCCACCAGCACCAATAACAGCTGTGATTGGATTTGGCATGGACTGGACAAGTTCCTGGATGTAGGCCACATCAATGTTCAGACACTCTTCCATCAAAGAATTGGTCAGTTGGGCCAGATTTGGTGGATGGCGAAAAATGGAGGGTCTCCATTGTTAACAAGATAAAATATAAGATAAAATATTTTAGCACAAAAGCTGGTGGTGGAAATTTATAGGACATTTGATTAGAAGAAAAAAAAAAGAAAGAGCTTCAGGCACACTCCTCCTCCCAAAATGTGGTAACAGGACAAATTCATGTTATGAACTTGCTTCCGGATGGCAGGCAGTGCTGCACTGAATCTAATAAATCGAGTCGAGTGTTAATATGAGCAGAAAGACTCGTTCTGTGGCCGCAAGCATAAGCGCTAATAGCGTTAGCCTCTTTTAGCTGGTCTCCTGATGTAGTAAAGCTCTCCACAGAGTAATAACTCTAAACATATGGATCAGCACATCATCACACCGTCCTGGTTTACACTCTGGAGCTCTTATGGGTGTATAATAGGGCTGGTGGAACTTCATCTTCATCTAGAGAGTAAAGGATTCACTAAACTGTGATTAGCTTCAGCTGCTAGCATTAGCAAACAGATAAGGGTACCAATACAGCAGCTCTCCCTGCTTTAGAAAGCTGGAAAATGGGAATAAATGTAAGTAGCGTCCTAGTTTACACTCTGGAGCTCTTACTGGTGTGTAACAGTGCTGGTGTAACTATATCTTCATCTGGAGAGTAAATTTGATAATTTGTTATTGGTTTCAGCTGCTAGCGTTAGCAAACACAGAAGGGTGCCAATTAGGGTGGCCACACGTCCGGTTTTAGGCCGGACAGTCAGTTTTTTCAACTCCCAGTCTTCCATCCAGCGCAGTACCTGGACGGATGCTATTAGTCCTCTTTTCGGGAGGAACTATTTAAAATGTTCACTCGCCAACAATATTGTGTGTGCCGTTGGCTCACGTCCGTGTCAAAAGACATGCCTTGCATTTCATTGGTTTACCAAGGTCACATCGTGACTTGCCTACCGGCTAACCGCAGGTCAGCCCTCTAAATGCTAGTCAATTAGAAATCTCTCGTTTGACTCAGTGTCATCCACTCCATCCAGTTAGGTGAGTACAGCAATCATTTATATGTTATATAGGTTAGATTATGATTCAATTCTGTTCTAGTATCGTGCCCGACCCCACGCCCCCCTCCCTCTTTATGATGTCCTCCCTTTGGGGGTGGGATTTCCTCCTTTTTGGGGTTATGAAGGTGGCCACCCTATTGCCAATACAGCAGTTCTACCTGCTTTAGAAAGCTGAAAAATGGGGGAAAAAGTGGTTTTCCACCAGAAGTGTTATAAAGCCCTTTGTTTACAAACAATGAATTCGTTTTATTGCATAAGTCCATAAAATATAGCATAATATAGATTTGATTAGTTTAATTTAATTCCATATATGGTATTTCACAGTTCTGAATGCCTCTACTATTATTCTATGAAGTACAAAATAGCACCATAAGGAAAATAAGTGAAAAAAGAAAACCTTCTATGCGTCCAAACCTTTGACTGTCACTGTATATTCATCCAAAGTGCCTTTCAGTAAACATGCATACAGACAGGCACCCATAACGCGTGTGACACCATGAAATACAGTGCATACCCTCAGTACTCAGAGATATTAGAACCCAGGGCCATATACTGGGTTTAGTTCTGACAATCTGTTCACTCCCCTAAATGGGCTTTAAACAAAGGATATGACACATAAAACGGATGGCTTTCTACTTGCATTGTTTTTGTTCCCCCGGTTCATTAAATTAAACCCTTTCAATGTGATTATCTTTTCCTGAGAGCATCCAGCAGTCATAAATCATGGCCTAGTTTAATACACACCTGTAATATGGAAGCTGACAAGCCTATTCTGATCAGAGGTGTCCCAGTCGCGCGTGCTGAGTACAGATACGACTTCTCCGATTGGATCACTCTCCCTCACGGCACCCCTGTAGTAGCCCCTCTCAAAGGTCGGAGGGTTGTCGTTGACGTCGGCAATGGCAACAGTAACCACAGCAGTCGAGGAGAGAGAGACTAGCTCTCCTAGATCTGACGCAACCACACTGAAGGTGTAGGATGGACATATTTCATGGTCCAGGTCGCCAAGGGTCGTGATCCATCCTGTTTTGCTATCAATTGCAAACACAGAGCCAGTGGCAGAGGTTCTACCAGTGGTGCGGTCCTTCTCCTGGTTCAGAGTTGGCCCAAGGCTGTAGGTGACCTGTCCATTTGACCCCCAGTCCGGGTCCAGAGCACGTACCTGGATGACCCTTGTTCCTACTGGCATGCCCTCCATAACCATAGCTATATAAGAGCTAGTCTCAAAGGACGGCTTGTTGTCATTCACATCTAGCACTTTCACCTCTACATCTACTACCGACATGGATTCAACCAAGGCTTGTCTCATAGCGGCAGACACTTTGAAGCGGTAGATGCTGACTTGCTCATAGTCCAGTGCATTAACGAGCCTGATAAGACCGGTCTCTCTCTCCACCAGAAATGTTCCACCCTGGTTGCTCTCCATGGTCTCACCATTGACTACAGCAAAAGCTCCTGTCTGACCTGGACCCAGGTACACTGAACCTAAAGCTGTCCCAACAGGAGTATCCTCTGGAATGGTGAAAGAGTACTGGGGCTGAGTGAATGTTGGTATGTTGGCATCTGGTGGCAGGACATGGATGAAGGCAGACACCAACGAGTGTTTAGCGGGGACTCCTCCATCTGTGGCTTTAACAAAGAAGGAGAGAACCGTTCCTCTTAAATGAGCCATGCTTCCTTTGGTGACCATCCAGCCACTGTCGGGCTCGATCTCTAACACGTCAACTAGGGGAAGTCGGGCCTCGCTGTACAGGGAGTAACTCACTCGTCCGTTATCTCCGGCATCTGGGTCCTGAGCTTGGATCTGAGTCACCAGTGAACCCATGGCTACGTTCGACTTAATGCTAACCCTGTACTCCACAGCCCTGAAACGTGGCGCGTTGTCATTCTCGTCTGTCAGCATTACTCTAACAGTGCAAAACGATGCCCTCCCACCTCCATCAAGAGCCATCACCGTCAGCACGATGTCCCTGTTCACAGGATTCTCTCGGTCCAATTTCTGAGCAGTGGTGATCACTCCATCTGCTCCTATGCTAAACTGGGTTTTACCAAGGTCGTTGATGAACGAGTACATGATCTGACCAAAAAGTCCAGAGTCCTCATCAGTGGCCCGCACCTGAATAACTCTGGTTCCCGCGGGTGCATTCTCTCGCACCTCAGCCAGGTAAAACCTCTGGCTAAAGACAGGGCTGTACAAGTTAGCCCCCAGGATCCGTATGTTCACCTGGGCTGTACTAGTGAACACTCCGTCAGATACGGACACGTTGAGGACGTAGGCTGGCCGCATGCCTTGCCTGCGTTGGTTGGACAAGGAGATGACTCCTGTCTGGGAGTCTACAACAAAGTTCATTCTGTCGTCTCCGGAGAGTATGCTGTACTTTAGCCTGTCAGCATCTGAGCTATCTGCATCGGAAGCTTGGACGCAAGTCACAAAGTGTCCCCTGGGAGCCAGTTCGCTGATAAAAGCCTCATAGAGTGGCTGGTTGAAGGATGGAGGGTTGTCATTTGTGTCATTCACCACGACAGTAACCGTGACCTCGCTACTTTGGGCCAGAGAGCCGCTGTCTGTTGCCCGGGCGATAAAGTTGAAGCTCTGGATAAGTTCGTAGTCTAAAAGGCGGGCTGTCAGGACAAGACCACTGCTGCTGTCAATATGGAAATAGTCTGTGCTGTTGAAAGCGTCCGAGAGAATCTGATAGCGAATGACGCCATTTTTTTCAGAGTCCTTGTCTGTTGCCAAGAGCTGTACGACTGACGTCCCAATCATGGAGTTCTCAGCCAGCATGGAAGAATATGAGGCTTTCTCGAACACAGGTGCGTTGTCATTAACGTCTACAACAACGATATCAACATCTACTTCTGATCTCGCTCCAGTCAGTGTGTCTGTGGACCTGACCGTTAGCCTGTAGTAGGAGGTTGTCTCATAATCTAAAGGGTAAACGACACTAATTACACCACTATCAAAGCCAATGTCAAAATGAAGAGAGGAATCTCCATCCACAATGGTGTAGATGACATTCTGTCCTTCAGGACTCGTAGCATTGATGCTTAAAATAGGGGTGGACACTGCTATGTCCTCTCTAACCGAAATGCCATAAAACGGCTTGTCAAAAACAGGCATGGCTTTGTTAACTACTGTGACCGGGAGCTCCACAGCAGTGAACAGGGAGGGGTAGCCTGCATCACGTGCGAGGATGACCACCGGGTACTCAACGTTGGACAGATCTGCTACAAAGGCTCTTTTAAGGGTGAGTTCACCAGTGACACCGTTTATCTCAAAATGTCGGTGTTCCTCTTTGAGCTCGTAGGAAACTTTCCCATTTATCCCTTTGTCCAGGTCTGTGGCCAACACCTGGAATATGGACGAGCCTGGTTGGGCATCCACCTGCACCGCAGCATAGTATGGAAGGCCGACAAACTCAGGAGCATTATCATTGATGTCCTCCACTTGCACTCGTACGGTCACTCTGGCCACCCTTAGTCGGTCGTACTCTCGGCTCACCTCCACCACCAACTCATAAAACTCCTGTTCCTCGCGATCAAATGGGACCCCCGTGGTCTTTATGACTCCAGACGTGGGCCGGATAGTAAAGCGCGTCCCTGCGTTTAGCAGCGAATACTTAAGTGGCTCGTTTAGACGGTTCCCAATAGCGTTAACCACCGTCACTGTAGATATGTTTGAAGTGTTCTCCAGCACTGAGGAGGAGTATGAGGGCTGACTGAAGAGGAGGCCACTGTCCATAGCTTCCCGGACTAGCACAGTCACAAGAGCTGTGCAAGAGTAACGTCCATCTGACGCCTTTACATTGAAGCGATAGCGGTCTTGGGACAGTTTGTTGTTTTTGACCGTGAGGATGCCAGAAGGGGGCTCCATGGCAAAGAGTTCCAAGTTGTTGTCAGCCAGAGAATAGGTCAGATCATTGCTCAAGGTCATGTCAGGGTCGGATGCTTCCACTCTCAAAACCTCTACACCGACATACGTAGGAAGCATTAGGACGGCGTCGTAGGCATCCTGTGAGAACTTAGGAGGAGAGTCGTTGATGTTCACTACCTTGACTGTGACCTCAGCTGGACTTTCTGCAGTCAACTGCGGGGTACCACTGTCCCTCACGTTGACACGGAAGTAAAACCCATTAAAGGTCTCATAGTCTAAGTTGGCAATGGTCCTGACTGATCCAGTACCTGAGTCCACAGTGAAGAACAACTTAGCCATATCTTCCACAATCTCGAAGACCAAAAGGGAGTTCTGGTTCCTGTCGGCATCAGTAGCTTGGATCACCAGGGGACTTCCATCTTCACCTAATACCACACTGTTAATGGGGGCCGCCTCGCTAATGCTTCCAGAGTAGCGCAGCTGTTTAAAAGCTGGCGGATTATCGTTCACGTCCACCACCTGGATGTTGACTGTTGCGCTGGAAACAATCCCTGCCAAGTTGACAGCCTCAATGACCAGCACGTAGGATGCAGTGGCCTCAAAATCGAAAGCCTTCTGAGTTGTGATTATGCCAGTAAAGCGGTTGATCCTAAATTTCCTATCAATGTTCCCTTGCGAGATGTCATAAATGAGTGCCGAGTGGCTCACAGCACTGATGTTGGTGACGAACGTTCCTATAGGCACGTTTTCAGTGATTTCAGCCTGGTACTCCATCTGTGTAAACTTGGGACTTGAGAAGTCTGAGAGCGAGACGGCGATCCTGGCAGTAGCTGTGGCACTTAGCGGCGGAGTGCCTCCATCTGTGGCACGCACGGTAAGGATGTAATGCCCGACAGATGTGAGGTCCAGCTCTCTGGCCACTGAAATGATGCCAGACAGTGAATCAATTCCAAATGCCCCTCCGGTGTTGCCTGTAAGAGAACCGGGTAGCAGTAGACAGCAAAGGAGAAATAGGTCAACTACAGGAGTGGATACATACGCTGTACATAATAAGTAGATGCTGCACTTTGACGGAACAAATGAATTAATAATAAAGAGGAAAATATTTAATGAGACATAGTGAGGGGGTAAAATGACAGGGATAAATACTTTTTGAAACCGACCTGCTTCAAAGGTGTATATCAGCTCTCCGTTCCTGCCTGTGTCTCTGTCCAAGGCTGTGACCTGTACAACAGGTGTTCCAGGAAGAGCTGATTCAATCACCACTCCATCATACACTGTGCATGTGAAAAAGGGGCTCTGATCATTGGAATCTTCCACATTCACTATGATCCGGGCCAGATCTCTGTAATATGGAAACTCCTGGTCTTTGACCTAGAAAATAAAATGGAACAGAAAGATAATCTGGAAGATAATCAGATCATCTGAGATAAAAATGGCACCCAGAAAGAATCGACCAACGGGAATGAAACTTGGTGGACAGGTTTGACATCACGAGACACGTTTTCACGCTCATCCCTGCAAGTGACGCAAACAAGGATGAGCCTTATCGCTGTCCCTAACTGACTATATAAGGTCACCCTGTTGCGCATGCTTTCCATTCTGACTCATGCTGTTGTGTTGGTAGCATTCGTTGCAAGCAAAGTATGCCCTAGAGAAGAGCCTGAAAGCAATTAGAGCAGTTGGAAGAGTTGGACAGGGGTCGTATTGTAGGGCTACGGGAAGAGGGATGGTCTGCGGATACTACCACAGCACGCTGTTGGTGACAAGGCACACACCAGCAACATGAGGGATCAAGGGATGAATTATCGCAGGACGCCAAGGCATATGCAAGTTGCTTTAGCAAACATGGCGGCCCGACATCATACTGAGAGACCCTACTTCTGTAGCTCAATAAATATTGTCCATATCAGTCTAAAGTGATGATAAATTTACATATATATATATATATATATATATATATATATATATATATATATATATATATATATATATATAT
>CM067490.1:31083001-31109552 GCA_034552555.1 Semaprochilodus insignis | reverse complement strand
CTTCATAAAGTAATAAAAAAGGAAAAATAAAAGGGAAAAGAAGGAAAAAAAACACTATTTCACCATTATACTGATGAGCAGGTGTACAAAAAAAAAAGGTTTCCAACAGATTTGCACTGTCAAAGTCGAGAGCATAGTGCCACCTTGGCACTGAATGACTTAATAGACATTCACTACACACAAGCAAAATACATAGACACTTTTTATTGTCAGTTTTATCATTTTTAATTTTTTTATAGTATTTTTGCTGTATTTAATGGAAAAAAGTGAGTGGATATCGTAGAGGGGGTATATGAATATGAGTTCACATTAGCTGCAAAATAAAAGCAAATCATATATATATATATATATATATATATATATATGAGGGGGTAAAAAGTCAGAGCATAACACTACATCATTACATATACCTAGAATGTTATGGTTAATGTAATTTTTGGGTGGGTATTTTGTCGGCATGTCTGAACTTTATACTTGTATATCTGTATGTGTGTGTAGGTACATTTGCAAAGGAATAATTAGAAATATGTCTAAGTATTTCAGCGGAGACAGTACACGTCTCCGGCTCAAGAAGAAATGGTTGAAAATAATTATTATGAAAAACATATCTATCTATATATATCTATATATAGTTTCTGTTTCTGCGTATTACATGCAAACAGCCACTTAGTGATCTGACAGCACTAAACCACACCTGAAGGAGGCTGTGTGAATGTGTATGTGTGTGTGATGTGTGTTTGCATGTGTGTTTATGTGTGTATATGTATGTGCGTGTGTGGTGGGAATGCAGTCTTATAGCAGCGCTAACGTTTCTCCCATACCTTGAATAATAGTCCTACAGCCAAAGGAAAGTAATGGAACTAAAAGCAGAGGGGTGGCGAAGCCCTCTAGAATGAGGAAAGCAAACAAACGTTACAGACGTAAAACCTTCTCATGATTTGGACGATCCCATCACTGGTCACTGCTATCGTTCAGCTCAGTTTATTTGTTCAGTAGCACTTTACTGAAGGGCACTGTTTGTAGGTCTGGATGACCACTCACATTAACCAACCTTTATAAAGGCTGTTGGTTGTCATACAGTGTCAGTTTTGGTGTCACACCTAGCTCAGCAACTGTTATGACAACTGACACATGTTGGAATAAGCCTTTATGAATGTCTGAATGTAGGAATCATGCAGCATTATAAACAGCATCCTTCAGTAGAGTGTTACTGTATTGTACACAACTTAACTAAATAAAGAAAGAAGAAATGCTGCATCAGTCCTCAATCTCTCTGGACACCTCTGTAACTAGTCTTACTGATGTCATCCTGTATTTGAAACCGAGCCCATGGAGTCAAATTGAAAATATAGATCTATCTACACAACTCTTCACCTCCATAAAAGAGAAAGTCTCTGTTGCCCACGTCCTGCTGTTAGATCACTTGCTTGTGGATGGAAGGAATGGCACATGTGCTTGTTTATATTCCCTGGGGAAGAGTTTTGGAGCTAGGAGTTCCAGTAACAGTGCTGAGGCTCAGTTGAAGTGAAGGAGGGGATAGGGTTTACAGGAGAGAGAGAGAGAGAGTGTACAGGTCTCTTGTTCAGTCCATCCTGCCGTGGTACACAATATAGTCACTAGGGGGCAGTTTTGGTCATGGTCCCCCGGTGCATGGCTACGAGTGGGAAAGGGGAAAAATGAGCGAATCTTACAAGCACTGAAAGGCAAAGAGTGGGCAGGGAGACAGAGAAGGGGACAGAGAGCTCAGAGAACGACTACTGAACATTCAAAACAGAGACAAAGGGATCAGGCTTGATTTGACATGAAGCAACAAGCACCATTCCTGCCTATATTACAGACTCCCAAAAGGTGATGTAGCTGTACAATGTATGGACAGACTGTGTATGTGGGGTCCACCCTGGCACTACTGCACTGGAATGTATTATCTATAGGCCTATTGGGTCTAGCATGAAAGAAGCATATGGAACATATGGATGTATAGAGTATCGTGCAAGTCAGAGACCAAACCTTAACTTATTGCTTCCAGTCAAAACAGCTATTAAGTATGGGTTATTCATATTTCAGTGTCAGGAAACATATATAGGATGTAACCAATTTCTAAGACTGATCTTTGGTGGTGTTTACAAAAAGGATGAATGTAAAAAACTATCCTTCCACATTTCTTTCTTTTTGTCCCGTGAGCTTATCTTCAAAAGGTAACATGGCCATGATTGGATATACAATGAACATCTAGGAAAGAATGGAAGAAAGCAAGTCTCCTGAAAGGCAAAATAAAGGTAATGGTTGGACTGAAAAATGTATATTATGCTTAGTTGTTGAAGTGTCTTCCATTTAATATGTTATTTCATAGCACACTTCCTTAACCTGGGAAATAAATCAACCTCTACTTCTCATAGCTTTGATTACGCCACCAAGTGGGAACATGGAAGTCAAATACATTAAAGCATGGTCTCTGACTTGTGCACAGTACCGTTTGAGTCAGTGTCTTTACCTAAACTTTTCTCTGTATGCATCACTTTTAAACTGCCTTCTCTGCGCTGTGTTTATTTACAGCACACAGTGAAGCACTCTTGTTCATGTGAGGAGACAGCAGAGGGCTCTGTGAGCACTAGAAGTATAACACACTGCTACTGTTCTACCCCTGAAGTGGTTTACTTTGATCAGACTGGATCTCACATGGAGATCATTCTGACCAGATCATCTTATTTTACACAGACACTTTCTGTGTCCAGAAATTTCTTGATATCATTTCAAATCATTCTGAAGAACACACCTTCGTTTTCTCCTCTTAAGAGTCCCGGTTGTGAGGAAGGCATGGCAAATACAAGGCCCCTCATGTATTTTAGACCTTTGGATTTAGGGAGGGTATGTGGTAACGGTTCATTCTGCACACTGCCCTGACTTCTGAGGGGTTATAGATTGCTACCAGCTTCTTAGAAACATCTTTCATATAAGGTACATACAGAAATGACAGAAATAGTGCGATAGCCAATTATTGCCTCCCGGTAGCTGTTACGACCTATACGCAGGGCGTAATTATGTAGATGGGTACAGAGGGAAGGGTCTCCTCCGATCAGCGCTGGACGGGGGTCCTCGTGTTTGAGAGCTGGGCTTAAAAAGGCTCTCCTGTCTTTACTCACATTTTTTTTTCTTTTTTGTTTTTTCTCTTTCTGTGAGTTTTAGCTACCAACTTCAGTTGACAGCTCCTTTTCTCATCTACTCTTCTCCATCGTCTTTCCCCTTCTCCTTCTTGTCCTTCTTCTCCTTCTTCTTCTTTTTCTTCTTCTTGGCCTCCTCTTTCTTGCCGAAGGTGATGAAGTCGCCCTTATCATCCAAGGCTCCTGGATCTTGACGGATGGAGATGATGGCTGGGGAGCCTGGGATGATGAAGGCTTCAGGAGGGATTTCCCCTGGTTTTAGGGCCTGCGGGGGCCCATAACCTGGGCCTGCACCATAACGGAAGCTCCAGCTGTTACTGTTGATCCCAGCTCCGACAGGAGGAGAGAGTTGTCCTTCACCTTCCCCATCTAGACGAGAGAAAAAGATAAAGAAAGAGGAACAAAACATCATTTATGAGAGTTAAGTTGCTGAAAAGAGTTCTTCAGAGTGATGTCACTGTAGAACCACTTTTGGTAAAATAAAACATTGGTTCTCAAACTGACCCTCAGAGCCCTTTCAGATGGTCCACCACTTTTTGGAGAAGAAGCTCAGATTCTACATGCTGATACATTTCATTGACCTGTATGAACACACTCTTCTGGAATTATACACAGGTAGATCATTGTCATAGGTCATCTGTTTGCATTGGATTGTGAATAATAATTAATGCCCTCCTGTATTTTGACATGGTCTGATCTGGCCCAGGAAATCTGTAGAAATGCATTTGCATGAAGGTTAACCACAACTGAATGCCTGTGACCTTTGATTCCTGATATTGCACCACATTTCAAACCTCTGTCAATATATACCATTCATTCACTGCATCCACATATGAAAGTTAAGACTGTCCTATGCACAGCTAAGGTTATATGTCAACCACATCCAAAATGTCACTGACTCCACTGGACTCAAGCTCATCTGGGAAAAAAACAGGCATGCCAGCAGAACATTATGCAGTGCAGAATACAACAACGAAAGCCCAAACAGTTGCTGAGCTGCCAATTGGTGTTTGAGTGCAGAGGGCCAGATTGTGAGGAGGGAACAATCACTCTTCATGCATCCCCAGTGAAATTTTAAAAGGGAGATATTATGGGATATTTCATGGAATTCCGTCCCAACACACTGATGTTGGCTGCACCTGACTGGATAAGGTTCTCATTTGCCAACTGCTTCACTGTTTAAGAGGGAATAGGAATTCAAAACAACCTGGCAAAAATGAGAAGCCAACTTATGTTCCTAAAATAGGGATCAATACCAACTGACTAGGAACAAGGGAAATTATTTAAAGTATTTAAAAATAATTCTGCTCTGTGTTTCTTTGGGCATTGAGGTAAGCTATACTTAGCTAATGCTAACAGCTGCGGTAATCTATTTTATTAATAGAGATGTAATGTTCCAGATTGCTCTTGGCATTTAGCACTGACTAATGCTAACTGCTGAGGTAATATATTAATGGAGATGTAATGATCTGGATAGTTCTTGGGATTTAGCACTAGCTAATGCTAACAGATGAGATAACACTTACAGAGACACAATGTTCTAGATAGGTCTTTGGATATATCACTAGCTAACACTAACAGCTAAAGTAATATATTAACAGAGATGTAATGTTCTAGATAGTTCTTGGCATTTAGCACTAGCTAATAGTAACAGCTGAGGTAATATATTAACAGGGATGCAATGTTCTAGATAGTTTGTAGCATTTAGCACTAGCTAACGCTAACAGCTGTGATGTAATATTCTAGATAGTTCTTCGTGTTTATCACTAGCTAACACTAAAAGCTGAGGTAATATATTAACAAAGATGTAATGTTCTAGATGTTTCGCATTTAGCACAAGCTAAAGCTAAAAGCTGATGTAATATATTAATGGAGATTTAGCACTAGCTAACGCTAACAGCAAAGGTAATATTTTAACAGAGATGTACTGTTCTAGAAAGTTCTTGGGATTTACCACTAGCTAACCGTAACAGCTGTGGTAATATATTAATGGAGATGTAATGTTCTAGATAGTTCTTGGAGTTATTAGTGCTGCAGGGTCCACAGTAGCACTAACGCTGTTAGTCTGTTAGCTGAATGTCTGTAGGATGAACTTCACCTGATCACCAGGTGAATAAGGTGAGAGTAAAATGAGAGAATGTGTACTGGTGCTGGGAGACGCCCCTGTGGAAGAGGGGGCGGAGCCAGCAGTGGCTCATTATCATTTCAAGGAACAGACACTCAAACCAGCTGTTCTGAACAGGACTGTTTGGACAGGAGGAGGACGAGGAGGACCCCAGGGGTTTTAATCCTGGAAAAGGGGTAAAATATGTCACCCGAGAACCTCCACAGAATGTAAACGTTCTACACCAATTAAAGGATTTTTCCTGGAGCCGTGCATCCAAGCCAAGAACCATTAAAGAATCTTTATATTTCCACAGTGTAGAAAGTCACGTATCCTCGAAAGCACCATTAGCATTTCATTCATATAACCCGCTAAGTGGTGATATTTTAGAGAGCAGAATAGATGAAAGGAGCGGCTTTGAAGGAGCAGCAAAGGACTAAATTCACTTCAGAGGGATGCCCGGATACTCGCGGGAGAGGGCTCACATCTAACAGAAGGGATGCAGGGAACATATGAGGTCACAGTAGAGAGTGCTGACCTTCTGAAGCAAGTGAGGTTTGACAAAGCCTGGCAGGAGGAATTAGCATCAGGAATCGAGTGGATTTGTTGAAACCAGCGCAGTGCGTCACACTGAGCACCAGCAGAGAATGCACTTTCATACAATCTTCCTGATTAAGAATGTGCATCCTCACAAGGAAGACAGAACAGCACACACAGAGACAGAGACAGAAAGAGACAGAGAGAGGGAGAGAGGGGCAGAGAGAGAGAGAGAGAGAGAGAGAGAGAGAGAGAGAGAGAGAGGGGAGATAGTCTTGTGCACTACTTTCCCTGCAGAACCGGAGCTCTCCGCTCTGAGCTTCACACCAGTCACTCTGTGCTTTGACCTACTTTCCTCTGTGTTTTATTTAGATCAAACTGTGACCCTGAAAAGAGATTCTGTTTGTTTTGCGTCTGTAGGTTCATTCTGAAAGCACTGCACACAGCCTATTTTAATAAATGCATAAGCTAGCAAGGATTATCTATCATAATATCCCCTTCAGAGTGCCAAGAACTTATCTGTTTAAGTGTGCATGTGTGTCAGTACGTGTGCACACCGTTCTAGAATAAGCAGCAGATCAAATGGGGTGTTTGTTGATGTACTTTGTGAAAGGACATCATGCCGTATCAGGAACAAAGCTCAAAATGCCCATTTCTGCACATTTAAGTCCATGAAATATAAAATATAACAGAAGTGTATTCTCTGTGAAGGTGTTACAAATTAAAATTTCAAATTTTAAAATCAATGTCAGAACGGGGCCAGTTGGCACAACTATATATATATATATACATACAGTATATATATATATATATACAGTATATATATATATATATATATGGCTCTAACAACTGAGGTAATGTACTGTATTAACAGAGAGGTAATTTTCTAGATAGGTCTTGCCATTTAACACTAGCTAATGCTAACAGATGAGATAAGATATTTACAGAGATGCAATGTTCTAAATAGTTCTTGCCATTTAGCACTAGCTAATGCTAACATCTGAGATGTAATGTTCTAGATAGTTCTCGATGTTTAGCACAAGCTAATGCTAAAAGCTGAGATAATATATACAACAGCAGAAGACTACACTGGGTTTCAAGTCTGTTAGTCAAGAATAGTGTGGGCAATGTTTTGTCTTGGCACACTTTGGACCGTTAATACCAATCACTGAGTGCATGCTACAGCCTGTTTGAGTACTTTTGCTGACTATGTGCACCCCCTCATGGACACAATTTGACACATCCTCTAACAGATACTTCCAGCATGATTATGCACTCTGTCACAAAGCAAGTTATCTCAAACTGGTTCTATGAACATGACAACACTGAACATGAATTCAGTGTTCTTCAGTGGCCTTCCCAGTGAACAGACCTGAATCCGATAGAATGCTTTGGGGAGGTGGCATGAAAGTACTCCTAAAAAAATCTGCTGGAATTGCAAGATTCAGTCATTTCAACATGGACCACAGTCTCAAAGGAATAAATCCATTCCATGGCTGTTTTGAGAGCAAAGAGAGGCCTGGTAAAGAGGGTTTGGTGAGTGGTTATAGGTAGATTTACATTGATTTATGATTTGTATATTGTTGTTAATTAACGTTTAAGTCATTTGGTTACCATTAAATATTTGTACCTGTAATTTGTTTTAAATTAAGAGCTCTGATTATTTCTATTTTGCCAGCCATTGCTGTAACACATACACTTTATAATCATGGCATTCACATATGACACTCTCTTACTACAGATGGCAGTACATCAGCTCTCTCTCTCATACACAGACATGACCATTCCACATTTCCCCTTGGGCATAGTGGATCTAATTTGGCTGAGAAGGTCGGATATGGCGGCATGGAGTGGTAGCATTTTCACAGAGAGGAACCAAATGAAACCGCTCATCTCTGGTGAGAGTGACCCATGTGTTCGCAAGTTATTCACCCCTCACTTCATTTCCCCCGGCCCCAGTAATGGCAGGGGTATCTGTGTGTGTGTGTTTCAGTAAGAAAGCTAAGCTAACTTCCTGGTTCCTCATGTGAACAGGAAAAGGGGGCCTGTAATGCAGATAACTGGATGAAAACGTGTTTCCTTCAGCATCCAGGCACTTCATCTCAACTCATGCCTTATGCATTTGTGGTACAAGACATCTATAAAGTCTATAAACATCTTTTTCAGCCTGATTTAAAGAAAGTGTCACATCCACTGATTATGTTGACCACTACTGGAAAACATTGAGTTGCTGGACAACCAGGTTTTGCCTTCATCAACCAAGTAACACAGCATTCCTATCCCTGTATTCCAAGATGACAATTCCCGCATTCACAGGGCCGCAAAGGTGACTGATTGGCATGATGAACATTCAGTAGCATTCACACATCTGGACTGGCCTGCAAAATCCCCAGATTGGAATCCTTTTGGAAAGCTATGGGAGCTACCTGGAACAGCCAGTAAAATGCCAGGGAAGTCATCCACCAAATCGGGCCCAACTGACCAATTCTTTGATGTACGAATGTCTGAGCATTGATGTGGTCTACATCCAGAAACTTCTCCAGTCAATGGCAAATCCAATCACAGCTGTTATCGGTGCTTGTGGAGGTATTGCATGCTATTAGGTATGTTTCAGTCACAGGTTTTGTCTGGTGAGCTTATATTACCTAACAAAAAACTCAAACAAATACAAGAACAGAAAGCGCATGTAAAAGAGCTTGAGATGTGCTGTGTGCTTTCTACTGTGCAACAGTCCAAGCCCAGATGGGTTAACCAATGTTCTGCACAGTACAAAATAAAAAGAGTTTGGTCAGATATCCACATGATCTGTTCTGTACTGCTACAGTAAAGCCAAAGTCTGTTATGTCACTAATACAATCTCCTCATCAGCCATGACAGCAATGGCGTGTTTGAGGAGGAAAACTGTATCCAAAAAACAAGAAATTAATTCATTCAATTTTCTACTGAGTTGCAGGACCCTAACCCAGTGGTCTTTAGGCAGAAGGCAGGAGACACCTTGGACAGGCCAAGACACACACATTCACACGTAGGGGCAATTTAGCCTGACTGCATGTGTTTGGACTGTTGGAGGAAACCCACATAGTCACCAAAGAACATGCAAACTCCACACTGAAGGACCCTGGACACCCCAGGT
This sequence comes from Semaprochilodus insignis, assembly GCA_034552555.1. Lineage (NCBI taxonomy): Eukaryota > Metazoa > Chordata > Actinopteri > Characiformes > Prochilodontidae > Semaprochilodus > Semaprochilodus insignis. The sequence continues at coordinate 31,100,620 of CM067490.1, read as the reverse complement.
AGGAATTGAACCGCGAAGTGGTAGGCCACATAAAATGACAGAGCGGGGTCAGTGGATGCCGAGGTGCATAGTGTGCAGAGGTCACCAACTTTCTGCCAAGTCAATCTCTACAGACCTCCAAAGTTCATGTGGCCTTCAGATCAGCTCAACAGTGCATAGAGAGCTTCATGGAATGGGTTTCCATGGCCCAGCAGCCGCATCCAAGCCTTACATCACCAAGCAGAATGCAAAGTGTCGAATGCAGTGGTGTAAAGCGCTGCCACTGGACTCTAGAGCAGTGGAGACGTGTTCTCCGGAGTGACAAATCACGCTTCTCCGTCTGGCAATCCGATGGACAAGTCTGGGTTTGGCGGTTGCCAGGAGAACGGTACTTGTCTGCAAGAAGCTGCAAAGACATCATATTAAACCCTATGGATTAGGAATGGGATGTCACTCAAGTTCATATGTGTGTGAAGGCAGACGAGCAAAGACTTTTAGCGATATCATGTATTATACTTATTCTACTACACTTTTATTATTAATCCTTATTGATTTATTTTATCTTTTAACTGTTATAACTGATAGCCTTAGTTTATCTCATTTTGTCTCCTTTTTTTGTTGTTGTTGTTGTTTGTTTTATTTCTTTGTTACAATTTATAATTATTTTAATTTTTAATTACTGTTTCCGTCCTTTTTTTTTTTTCTACATTGCCAGGCTACGTTGTAAATGGGGGTCACCCTCAATGTACTCAGAGTTGATTGACTGATTGATTGATTGATTGATTGATGCCACCCCTGAACAAGAAGTTAGAATGACAAAATGAATAACAATGAAAACAACAAAATCATGAGTGCAATCTGTAGCATCCATATCCTGCGTATCCTTCAGGTCGTAGACAGGTGCATGTGTACAGTCATATATGAGGGGGGCCCAATTTGTGTTCACCACAGTGGCCTAAATATAAATCACAGTCCCAGAGCAAAACTGCGGCTTTAATAGAATTACATTCACAATGAAGACCAGTTATATTCATTAGATATTCAGCTGAATGTTAGTTAATAACAAAGTGAGCATTTCTGATTCTTTCATATTAACTTTCATTTACTTACAAGTGCAAAGCCAGTGTAAGATTAGGCAATACAGAACCACACCCCTGCAGGCCCTCCAATTTTAGCTCCACTGCCAACACAGCCAGCCACGGTCTTTTTTCTGCATCTTACTCTGTCTCTCACTTTCCTCCTCTCTCTCATTTGCTGACATCCTTTTTTTCTTTGTACAGCGTCTCTCGCTCTCTGTCTCTATCTGTCTGCTTTGTACTCTGGCAAGTTCTCATTTAGTGTGAACTCATTCCTCATCTGCATTCAGGTGCGAGACAGTTCCAACAGCAGCAGACGGATAAAGATTTGTCGAGTTGCTGAGCCTTATTTAGAACACGCACTCATGAATATGTCACCCTCAGACAACTTTTCGCCTCTACCTTCTCTGGAGCGAGGTGCCACAGCAGGACCATTCAAATGATGGCAGTTCTTTAACAACTCCATTGAATTCAATTGGCTCAATTGAATAAGACTTCATGAAACCAAACGTTGTTCTCTACGTCGTCGCTCCAAAGAACAATTCTGGCGCCTTTATATTCAAGCATGCATCCCCAGAGCTCGCCGAGCTGCTTCCCATCGCTCCCAGTGAGGGGGTTACTGTGGTACCCAGACAGGGTTTCTAAGTGGGGGTAGCCCAGTGTTATGCATTCAGATGGCCTACATTATTCTACCTTCTTTATCTCCACTTCCACTAGTGGCATCAACACAGTGGGGGGTAAATTGCCTACATGCCAGTGATTGAATCACAATGTGCACACCTCAGCTTCGTTTCTATCTTTAGCCTCATGCCCTCTTTTCTCATCCACCTTTCTTGTCTTCCCCTCTTTCCTTTCTATTGTTCCCCCGATCCATCTCTTTCCTCCCTTCACCCTACCTCGCTTTCCGAGTATGAATGGTTGCCATGGAAACTGCCTCCCCCATTCCTCGCTCGCCCACTGCCTGCCGCCACCGCAGCAGCAGCAGCATCTCTCGGAGTTCGGCACTGTTGCCTGGCAACAAGACACACAGTGTTCCCTAGCAACAGGACCACCGCAGGGGCCTGCCAATCCTGGACTATGCATCTCCAACCAACCCCCCCCCCCCCCCCACAAAACAACCCCTTCTCGCCCTCTCTCCTTCTTTCTTATAAGCTACCTTTCTGTGTAGTGTCTTCATCTATCCATCTACTCTGCTTGTTCATCTCTGGTCCTTTCCTCTTCTCCTCTGTGGACCTTTTTCTCCTCAGCCAGAGGTCTTTACTGCACAGGGGCATTGAGCTGAATATATTACCACTGAGCACAGACTAAAGCAGAGCAGTGCTTACACAACACATCTGCACCAAGTCGATACCAGCTTGGCACTAATCAGCCGAGTGAGCCCACAAACAGAGAGCAGGAGAATATAGTGGTGCATATGTGTATCAGGTTCTCTTGGAGGGATGAGGACAAGCACTTGTATATGTTCTACCTTTCAAATAACACTGATGTCAAGACAAAAGAACCGTTTGACAATACTACTGTATATACAGCTAATTAATGCCCAGCTCATCATTCTTTCAGTTAGATATGTGTCATTTTTCCAGGAGATGAGATATAAGATAATTCACTCCAAGCAGGGGACTCATAACAAGACTTGGTAGACAACCAACCTATCAGATAAACAGACCTTTCAAGTTTTCATCTTTCAGAGAACATCAAGTTCCACTCCTGCTTCAGATCTGAAAACATCCACAGGCGTTTATGTCCATCCTTCCACTGTGAGAAGACAACTCAATGCTATAGATCTGAAAGGTTGTGTATAGGGCTGAAACGATTCCTTGGAAAACAATAACTTGATTACAGAAAATCACTGATGCAAATTCTTTCCATTGAAGCTCAATTTAATCCATGTAACTATATAGAGCTCACAGAATACTGTTACTGTTGCACAACATGCTTACACTGTACGCTTGCAACATAAAGAAGATGTGATTTGATGATGCACACTGAAAATGAAGAAAGAAAGAGGACATAGCAAGTAGTGAATAGAAGAGGCAGCCCAGAGTACATTACAGGGAGCGTCGAAAGTTTGGGATCATTTCAAGCTGTAAAACATTCTATACATCGTGTCTATTGCAAAATCAAACTGGCCCACCACGATAGCACAACGTCAATGTCTCAGCATCTTCACAGAAAGCATCCAGTCTACACAGGTCATGTTAACATTAGCATTAAGTGAAATTGATGATTCATTGGAAGTTGAGATGAAGGCTAGTAAAAAAGGGGCTTGATCGTTGGTTTATTGGGTCCCTACTGAAGAATGTATTTCCATATGAAAGCTAGTTATGCTGTCTCTAGGTTAGCTAAGCTTTTTATTTGTGTTATTATTAAGATGACAGTCACACACACACACTTACTCCTCTCACTGTGATGCATAAAACACCCCAGAAAGTATCAGGTGGTGTAAGTAGCAGTGAAGCCTAAAATGCATTAATCCAGTACAGCAGGTATATTCAGAGTAGTCTGATTACAGTGTGCAGTGTGTAGGTCAGCAGGTATATTCGGTTTAGTCAGATTGCAGTGTGTAGGTCAACAGGTATATCCAGTTTAGTCTGATTGCAGTGAGTAGGTCAGCAGATATAATCAGTGTAGTCTGATTGCAGTGAGTAGGTCAGCAGGTATATTCGGTTTAGTCAGATTGCAGTGTGTAGGTCAGCAGGTATATCCAGTTTAGTCTGATTGCAGTGAGTAGGTCAGCAGGTATATTCAGTTTAGTCTGATTACAGTGTGCAGTGAGTAGGTCAGCAGGTATATTCAGTTTAGTCTGATTGCAGTGAATANAGGTCAGCAGGTATATTCAGTTTCATCTGATTGCAGTGAGTAGGTCAGCAGGCATATTCAGTTTAGTCTGATTACAGTGTGCAGTGAGTAGGTCAGCAGATATAATCAGTGTAGTCTGACTGCAGTGTGCAGTGAGTAGGTCAGCAGGTATATTCAGTTTAGTCTGACTGCAGTGAGTAAGTCAGCCAGTATATTCAGTGTAGTCTGATTGCAGAGAGTAGGTCAGCCAGTATATTCAGTGTAGCCTGACTGCAGTGAATAGGTCAATAGATATAATCAGTGTAGTCTGATTGCAGTGAGTAGGTCAGCAGGTATATTCAGTTTAATCTGATTGCAGTGAGTAGGTCCGGAGGTATATTCAGTTTAGTCTGATTGCAGTGAGTAGGTCAGCAGGTATATTCAGTTTAGTCTGACTGCAATGAGGAGGTCAGCAGATATAATCAGTGTAGTGTGATTGCAGTGAGTAGGTCAGCAGGTATATTCAGTTTTGTCTGATTGCAGTGAGTAGGTCAGCAGGTATATTCAGTTTAGTCTGATTGCAGTGAGTAGGTCCGGAGGTATATTTTGTTTAGTCTGACTGCAGTGAGTAGGCTTAGCAGATATAATCAGTGTAGTGTGATTGCAGGGAGTAGGTCAACAGGTATATTCAGTTTAGTCTGACTGCAGTGAGGAGCTCAGCATATATACTCAGTTTAGTCTGACTGCAGTGAGAAGGTCAGCATATATACTCAGTTTAGTCTGACTGCAGTGAGAAGGTCAGCATATATACTCAGTTTAGTTTGACTGCAGTGAGGAGGTCAGCAGGTATATTTAGTTTAGCCTGATTGCATTAGGTAGGTCAGCAGGTGTAGGGCAATCCTTGAGCATACTACATAAATATATGTTACCCCAGAATGTAATATGGCACGTATATGTACTAAATGCACTACGGTTAGTTTTGACAAATAGTATTACTGTATGAAAATTAAAATCATTTATTTTTCTAAAAAAGAAAACCAATTTGTTGTTTCTTTTAGTAAACCTGTTTTATTTTCTCTTTTCCATATTTACTATTGCTCTTTAATAAAGCAAAAGCATTTTTTATCTGATGACTTGATCAGTCAATGGCAGAATCGATAGAATATTCCATTACTAAAATAGCCTAAGCCCTAGTTGCATAGCTATCAAGGATCCCTTACTGAGAAAAGGAAACAGACAAAAAAATAATGCTATACATCATTTTTGAATGTATTTTGGGATTATAACGACAGTGAAAATTAAAAAATGCAACCAACTTCTAAGACTGAACTTTTGGGGATGTATCTCTGTATATATCTGTATATTTCTTTGAGAAATTAAAAGTAAATTTCCTGAAAAGAATGGGAACCATTGTGTAACGTGTAAACACCTTCAATACTAAAAATGAAGGCTTTAATGTAATTTCTAGCTTTTTTGCCTGACACTCAGAAATTAACAACTTAATGGTCATTTTGGAAATTATGGGGAAAAAAAGAGGTATCCAACATTTCCGAGTGCTGTACATAACATTTCCACAAATTCAATTCTGAAATATTGTCTCTTTTATTTACGTGACTGAAAGTTTTCAGTTTGTACCTTCAACAGAATTTGCACCGACCAAAGAGTAAGAAATAATTCTAATAAATTCCTTTTGTTATTAGCAACAATAACTCAGATTTCTAGGGTCAACAGCAACCAAGTACACCAAATGAATAGATTTCTGCCCATCCTGTCTTTCTACCTCACTGTCAGTCCATTCCAGCTGTGCTTTATCAGAGTGTCAATATTTCAGTCATCTGCCACCCAGGAGACCCACGGCTAATCTCTCTAATGGGACAGCAGATCGATCTCCCTTGGCCTGTCCATATCTGTGAGGACTACTGAATATAAACACAGTGTACTCATTGACCCAGTCTCAGTCCTGCTGCACCATGACATTCAAACCTCACAGGAGGGAAATACCTTGCTGTGTTTCCAGTATTAGGCCCCCAAATCCCTAATAATCCCAGAATTAATTAAAAATACACAAGATATTTGCAACAAGGTCATTCAATTACTGGAAATTAATTACCTGCTCCAGCTCACCTGCTTCTATGACAGAAGGCTGGGCAGTGTTTCATAGGACTCAGTACAAGTTATACTGGTAATTAAGGCAGTCAGCCTTGTTATAAGGGCAAAAAATCCATTCAACATAATGAGAAACTGTAGAACAGCCTCAGTTTATACCACAATACCTAAATTTAGAGCTTAGAGTTATACATTCAACCTAATGAGAAACTGTAGAACAGACTCAGTGTATATCACAATACCTACATTTAGAGCTTAGAGTTATACACTCAACCTAATGAGAAACTGTAGAACAGACCCAGCTTATACAACAATACCTACATTTAGAGCTTAGAGTTATACACTCAGCCTAATGAGAAACTGTAGAACAGACTCAGTTTGTATAAAAATACCTATATTTAGAGCAAGCTATGGATAAGTCAGCAGGAACCTCAAAAGACTAGCCATATTATCCTCTCCCAGAATAGACTGAATTACAGTGTTAGCTCATAATTAGGCACTAATTATGTGTTTTGTCATCGGCTGGTTCTAAAGGGTATACTTGATAAACACAACACTAAATTACACAGGAAATTCTTTCACTGAAAGAAGACCCTTCAGACATGACCCTTGACTGTTATGTCGGCTGAAACAGGTTCTGGCTGGCAAAAGATATGCAATCTATGACTGTGTAGGCTCGTGGCTGCCCCAGCAAGCTGCTGTCCATTTTAAACCCCATCACTGAGGCCTGGAAAACGTCAGCAGTAAACACTGAGGCCTCTGATATATTCTAACATCATTTAGGCCCTAAACCATAATAGAGACAGACAAGGCCTCCCGCACGTTTCACCTGAGATTTTCAAATATACAGAACCCCAACCCCCCCCCAAGCTTGTAAATAACATGTACACTCATCATCAAAATAACAGCAGCACCCAGAAGGAGGTGTGGGATTGCAGTGCTATTGGTAAGGAAGATAAAGGTTACCAGGAACAATAAATGATGATAAATGTAGACTGATATGGACATTATTTATTGAACTACACATACAGAAGTAGTGTCTCTCAGTATGGCGTCAGGCCCCATGTTTGCTAACGCAACATGCCAGACGTCTCGGCATGGAGTTGTAGAGGTTCCTAATGGTGTCCTGTGATAATCCATCCCATGCAGCTTGAATATTCTCACACATTTCCTGCAAATGGTGCAGTAGGGGTGGAGGTAAAGTGTAACCAGGCCTTCTGAAATGTGACGCGTGACAACTAACCGTTCATCTTGGTGCTGACCAATCCTCACCACATGGATTCGTAGGACGTCTCCACCAAGACAAAAGCAGGACTCGTCACTGAAGATGACCCACTGCCATTCTGAGTCACTCCATGACAGTCAGGCACGACATCATTGCAGTCTTTGGTGACGTTGTCGTGGTGTTAAGGACAGTCGTTGTAGCGGTCTGCATGTAGTCCTGCGTGGTGCAACCGTCTGCCAATGGTGCTGGCACAAACAGGACGACTCATCAAGGGCAGCATTGCTGGCTGAATGTCTACAATCGTGGCTGTTGGGTCAGTCAGGTACAGTGATAAGGCCCATCCTTACTTGCATCACATGTGTGGCTGAGCTTGAAACTTGAATCATTTGCATGTCTCACGATGTCAAACGTACCCACCATGTTTCATTCTTGTCGGTTGATTCCTTCTGGGTGCAGCTGTTCTTTTGATGATGAGGGTATATGGTGTGTCCTGCACTGGGTAGCTTTAACTATGCAAGATTCAATGTACAATACTAGGTGTGCAACAATGCATGATGAAATTGTAATATCTCAATGCTAAACTGGAGCATAGACATGCTATTAATTATGCTATCTAATGTCACTGCGCTGTTTAAACACCAACATTTGCAAACAATCAGCACCAGTCAACAACTCACTCATCACTGCTCCTGCCTCCCAGCTCTAGTGTCATTAATAAGCATCATCACAACATCATTAGTGTCGATGTTTTCGTTTTGTTCAAAAAGCTGAATCATGGACCGAGTATAGTGAGCTGCCTATAGACTGCTGTACAAAGAGTTGCAATCATTTGCCATATTAGCAATTGTTATTACATCATATATAGCAATAATGTATAGAATGTTAATTCATACATTACAAACAAGTTATTCCTTAAATGTTCTGTTTAATATCGCTAGTAGAAGATATCAAATGCTAAATTATTTTGTTACTGAATCTCCCGTCTCTCATACAATGTGATAAATTCTGAATATTAATATATCAATAGTTTTTATACCTTGATTCTCAGTGCTGTACATTGCAATATTACTCATTTACCTTCAAATATTCATCACCATTTTCATGCACATAAAGTCACCAGTGGCATCATTAATATCTAATACAAAAAAAGTCCACTCATGATATTTTTTATGGGTTTATTTACCAAAACAATCATCATCATTTATACATGACCATTTTCATGACCCCACAGAACCAAACAAGTTATTTTTGTTACTGTGTCTTTAAGTCTCTTGGTCTTTTTTCTGATTGGATGCCCCGTATTACGTCTCATTCGGAAAGAAGCCCCGAAATGCACCACTCCTTGTACTGTAGCTTTAAAAGGGAACGGCTGGGCTAAACTGCTGTAATAGCCAGGTATGTGCAAAAGTGTTGGCTTTTGTGACAACACAGTAACAATGACCTGGCTATCTGACCAGGCTGACCAGTTTTAAAACTGCCTTGCCTGCACTGCCTTTAGACATGCCACTGTGAAACACAGTCAACACTGACTTCATTTGGGAAGTTGCTTGGTCTCACCTGCAGCACTGGACACGGTCGGCCAGTTCTGCACCAGCACCCCCTGCGCCCCCTGCATCACTGCTGAGGACTCTTCCATGTGAACAGAGCTGTAAAACAAACAAACAGTATTAAATCACCCACCGATAACTATTCACGGTTCAAAACAATGAACACTCAGACACAGTTAACATCTAAACACATGGACAGGCTGTACCTGATTCAGAGTTAAGTGCAGTTTAGACATAGAAACGTCCAAGACCTCATTGCATTGATTTAAATCCTAACTAAATTCAGGTATTCATTTTTCAGGAGATATTTCTGAGGATATTAGATATCGGATAATCCACTTGCACAAGGAAGAAGAATGTGTGTAAATGAGTGAAAATGAGTTTCCCAAAGTGGCCTTAAAAAAGGATTACTAACAACCACCTGCAAGGCCTGCTAGACCACCAGAACTGTTCCCATCAGAGAAACTGTACTGGCAACACCAGTCCAGATCTGAACATCACTGAATGTACAACACTGAGTATCTGATGTTTTATCTTATGAACATCATGTAAATATACCCGTAAATCTATGCTCATTCCAAATTTGATACAAACACCATGTTTTTTTTTCTTCTGACAGCACTTAATAAGTAATTTGGAGACAGAAGATACAAACTGATCTAGTTTTGAAGTCTTATAGCCTTATAGCCTTAAGTATTTTGAGCTTATAATATAAGATATAATAAATTATATATAAAATCTACTTTGACCTGAACAAAAAATCACAAAGACAATTAATTTAATGTTCTAATCTTGTCAACTGCCTTGAGATGTGCTCTCCACTTATATAAAATGTGATATTATTTTTTATAAAAAATATATATTTATTTCTTTTTATACTTTGATTCTCAGTGCTGTACATTGCAATATTACTCATTTATCTTCAAGTATTCTTCATCATTTTTATGCACATTAAGTCACCAGTAGCATAATTTAAATATACATACAGCTCTGAAAATAAATAAGAGACCACTCCAGTTTCTTCTTAAATGAGCATCTCCACATGTACAGCATGTTCTTAGTGAGGAACAGAAGGTTCGGTTCTAGCTTTACTGGCAGATAAAGTGAGCGTCTGGTTCATAAGAACAAGGTCAAGCAGCAAACACACTGGACAACACAGCTACAGACTGACAGAGGGCGAAAACCGCTCTCTACTGACCGTGATAAGTGCAACCTCATTCGAATGTCACTTAACCACGATAAGATGACCTCAAGTGACCTACAGAAAGACTGGCGAGCAGTGGCTGGGGTGAAATGCACAGCGAGCATGGTTCAAAAAACAGGCTTCTGGAGGCATCATTAGTCATTTTCTAAAAAAAACAGATCTAAAATACAACATTTGATCTGGAATTTGGGAGATATGATTCCAGTAGTGTGTAGAATAAAACAGAACTGCTCATTTTGGTCAAACATATACATACATATATACACTTTGTGATTTTTTGTTCAGGTAGATTTTTAAATCAGTAGGCTTATAATTCACTGCTTTCTGTTTATTTGCACTGACGTACCTAATTTTCTGTTTCTCCTCAATATGTAATATATCCTGTTCTAATGGCTGATTTCACTGGAAGTCAAAAATACTGAAGGAGGGTCTCTGACTTTGCACAGTACTCCACAGTGTGTTCTCTTTGTGTGGGTGTGTGGGTGCATATGTGTGTTACACTAGAATTACTCTGCATTGGCCGGCGTGTGTATGCATATGCATGTGCGTGTGTTGCTCTTGAAGGTGCATGTCAGACTGTATGTGATCTGATGCGTTTCAGTGTGCATGAGATGACACGCAGAGTTGCCGTGGGTTATTATGGTCTGTTTTTGTGGCACTTTAGTTCCTGTGAGGTGCACTGAAGTCAACGCGGAGTGACAGAGGAGATGGCTAATAGACACGGAGAGACTTGAATAGGAGGAGACAGGCAAAAAGGGTGTGATAAACCAGGAAAGAAGTGGTGAAGGGAAGCACAGTGAGTGCAGGCAGTGAAATGGAAAAACATAACACTGAAACTTGTAACATGTTATTATATATATATATATATATATATATATATATACAGTCATCAAAAGAATCGCTGCTCCCAGAAGGAACTGTGGGGTGTGGGATTACAGTGCTATTGGGAAGGAGGATAAAGGTTACCAGGAACAATAAATGATGATAAATTTTGACTGATAAAATCAATATTTATTGAGCACACAGAGTCGTTGGTCATCTCCACCAAGACAAAAGCGGGACTCGTCACTGAAGATGACCCGCTGCAATTCTGAGTCACTCCATGACAGTCAGGCACGACACCATTGCAGTCTTTGGTGACACTGACGTGGTGTTAAGGACAATCGTCGTCTGTGTGCACATAGTCCTGCGTGGTGCAGCCGTCTGCCAATGGTCTGCTGGCACTAACAAGATGACTCATGGAGGACATCACTGCTTGCTGAATGTCTGCAGTCGTGGCGATAAGGCCTGTCCTTGCTTACGTCACATGTCAAATGTCAAACCTACCCACCAAGTTTCATTCCTGTCGGTTGATTCCTTCTGGGTGCAGCTATTTGTGCAACTATATTTTAGACAATAAGTGTATATTACTTCAAAGTATTTTAGTGTCCTATTTTCCCTTGTTGTCTTACTCAACCTCGCTCCTTCTTCTTGCTCTCATTTTCTCCCAGCAGGAGCTTTACACACAGCTATAAAGCTTGCATTCACATCAAACCACTGCAAAACAAATGATATACAGGCCACTCCAGTGCAGCACATTAAACGCAGCTTGTGTCCTCCATGCGCTCAACACCAAAGCCCTTCAGTCCTCCAACAGCCTCAGTGCTGACTGCATCGGCAACCCACGATCTAGACAAGCACCGGCACGGCTGCCAGGCGCTGGATTGTGCCATACTGTTCCATACATCCATAATGAATGTAAGATATGTGGAGCTATGAGGCAGTGGGTATAGCAGGGCATCTGCAATGCAGCACAGGGTGTGTCCAGCACCCCGAGCTCTGTGTGTATGTGCGAGATGGAGAGATGGGGAGTGGGACAGAGTTTTGGAAAACATTTGAAGCTGGAAATTAGCCTCTACTCTGCAGTAGCATTAAATCAGATTTGGCCGTCTGTGATGTCATAGAATGGGAATTGTTCAAACAATCAGATTATGTAGTGAATTTGATTATGTCTGAAAAATGGTGTCTAAATTACAGACTAGTCAGAGTTTCCAAAACAAGAGTGAGGGATATTTAATGAGCAACTCTGGGCCTTATGCAAGTTTTAGCTGTAATTGTGTCTATAAGTGCATGAGGTTGTCTGGAAACTCTATGCCTTCAGTACAATTGCTTAGACTAAATTATTCAAATTTAATTGAACTTAAAAACTATGTGTTTATTCGGTGGGGCATTTTCTCATATACACTCATCATTAAAAGAACAACTGCAGCCAGTAGGAAGTGTGTGGGATTGCAGTGCTATCGGGAAGGAAGATAAAGGTTACTAGGAACAATAAATGATGATAAATTTAGACTGATATGGGCAATATTTATTGAGCTACACATACAGAAGTAGCGTCTCTCAGTATGGCGTCGGGCCGCCATGTTTGCTAACCGTGCAGCCGCCTGCCAATTGTGCTGGCACTGACAGGATGGTTCATGAAGGGCGTCACTGCAAGTATACTGTATATTCATTACATGGCCAAAAGTATGAGGACACCTTTCCTAATTATTGAAAATGACTAATTCCTGGAAATCACTTAAATGAACGGTGGTCTCCAACTTTTGCACATTATGGTGGACTCTTAAAAAGATAATTGCTTAAAAGTAGTAAAGGCTATCACCGTTGAATATCAAGTTGTATATCTAATTGATCCTTTGCTTGATGAAATGGTTCTTCAGATTGATGAAGAATGTGTTGTATGATTCTCTATACAGTGTCAAAAAAGGTTCTGCCATTGTTACAATGCTTTCAAAAAGCTTCTATAGAACTATATACACAACACGCCATCAATCTGAAGAACCACCTCACCATACAAAGAACTGTTCAGGCATGTAATAGTTCTGTATAGAAATCATGGTTCTGAATTGAACCATTGCCATTACTAAAGAATCCATGAAAGAAATCTTTATTAAGTGTGTACAAAAGCTCACCGAAAATGAGTCACCTTGTATTTTAGGTGGTAGTATCTTCAGGCTCCTGCAGATGGCGCTGCGTGAGGATGATGGGGCTATAAATACCTGTGGGGTGTGAGTGACGGGATCCATAGATGGAGAAGAGGTGCTACAGTACAGTGAATGTCTCGTTCCATGTTTGGAAAATGGCTCCAAAGCAGAAGTTAATGATTGGCTAAAAGGAGTGACTGCATTTGGGCGTGCCAAAGACCATAGTATGAAGAAAGTAGCTGAATCTGCAGGTGTATGGAAGTGTATGGTCATACGGGTCTATCAGCAGTGGCATTGGAATTGTGCCAGGGAACGCATCTGCCAAATCTGGCCCAACTACACAATTCTTTGATGCAGGAGTGTCTGAATATTGATGTGGCCTACATCCAGAAACGTGTCCAGTCCATGCCAAATCCAGTCACACCTGTTATTGGGGCTTGTAGAGGTATTACATGTGGAGGTGTTAGACAGGTTTCAGTCACAGGGGACTCATGTTTTGTCCAGTGAGCTTCTATATAAATACAGTATATTGTAATGTTAGTGATGCTCTCCTAGTCTGCACACTCTCACTTTAGCTAAATCTACTAGGTACAATGTTAATATCCTTTGTTAGGTGTGTCTGTGTGTGTGTGTGTGTGTCTGGCCCACACAGGAGTGTAGGTGATGTGGAAGAAGGGGAGATCTATTTTGAGGCTGTGAGATGACTAATTTGGTGAGAACTCATGCATTTAAATGGGCTCTCAGTGTGCGCACTTGAGCAGGGAGTGTGTGTTTATGCAAATAGGCTTCCTTTTTTTTTATTATGTGTTTTTTGTGCATGTTTGTGTGTGTGCATGTGTGTGTGTGTGAGTGTGTGTGGGAGTTCATCAGCTGACTTGTCCTTCATGCTCAGTGCTGAAGGACTGTGTATCTGGTGCAGGGAATGCTGATGACCTATATCCACCATATCACTGCAGATATCCGCACTGCCGAGAAGAGGAGAGGCCTGTAGCTACCGGACATGCCCGAGTGTGTGAGCATGGGTGTTGTGTCTGATTACTTTCATACATTTTCACTTCATAAATTTAGAGAAAAAAGGAGCAACAGAATGGAGAGATATTGGGGTGGATTTCTGGAAGCTGACAATGAACCTATACTCTACCAACAACTTCCATGTTTCAGATGTTAAAACTGAAAGATCAAGACCATGTCTTATTGGCTCCCGAGGTTAAGGCTGGATTAGGCTCATAAATTCTTAGTAGTAAATATAGATACTTACAAATATATGACATGCATGTGAGTCATAATATATATGGGAAATATTATTACACTCATCACCAAAAGAATAGCTACACCCAGAAGGAAGTGTCGGGTTGCAGTACTATTGGGAAGGAAGATAAATGTCACCAGGAACAATAAATGATGATAAATTTAGACTGATAAAACCAATATTTATTGGACTGCATATGCAGACATAGTGTATCTCAGTATGGCGTCGGGCCACCATGTTTACTAACGCAACATGCTAGACGTCTCGGCATGGAGTTGTAGAGGTTCCTAATGGTGTCCTGTGATAATCCATCCCATGCAGCTTGAATATCCTCACACAGTTCCTGCAGACGATGCGGTAGGGGTCGAGGTGGAGTGACACCAGGCCTTCTGGACTTGTGAAGCGTGACAACTAATTGGTCATCTTGACGCTGACCATGGTACCTCCATACACAGATTCGTTGGACGTCTCCAACCAAGACAAAACCGGGACTTGTCACTGAAGATGACCTGTTGCCATCACTCCATGACAATCTGGCACGACGCCATTGCAGTCTTTGATGACGTTGACATGGTGTTAAGGGCAGTCAGCATAACGGTCTTCGTGCATGTAGTCCTGCGTCGTGCAGTCATCTGCCAATGGTGCTGGCACTAACAGGATGACTCATTGTCCATTGTATCAGCCATATAGGATCACTCTGCAGTTCTACAGTTCCAGACTGTAGTCCATCTGTTTCTCTGTATACTTTATTACCCTGTTCTTCAATAGTCAGGACCACCACAGGACCACCACAGAGCAGGTATTATGTGGGTGGTGAATCATTCTCAGCACTGCAGTGACACTGACGTGGTGGTGGTGTGTTAGTGTGTGTTGTGCTGTTGTGAGTGGATCAGACACAGCAGTGCTGCTGAGGTGTTTAAACACTGTGTCCACAGTAACACACTTACTGTCCACTGTATTAGACACTCCTACCTTGCTGGTCCATCTTGTAGGTGTCAAGTATGTGACATACTGAATTGCTTTGCATCATATCACATTGAATCGCGTTGGCTAGAATCAAATACCCTCAAATCGCACTGCATTGCAATAGGGGTGAATCGTATTGTATTGTATTAGTAGTTCTTTAATGAATCGGATGCATCGTGAATGTGTCGCACCGGCCCCAGTGGTGGAGATCCCTAGTGGATGTATGTGTGTGTGTGTTCGCAGAAGACACATCTGTTCACATGTATGTGTGAATGTGTGATGAAGACACAGCTGGCTCACAAGGGGTTCAGGGGTCATGCAGATGGGAAAAGGCCACTGCTGGTCATAGTGCCTGGTTCCTCTCAAACATCTCTCCACTCTCCTCCTATCTCTTGCTCTCTCTCCCTCATGCTCTCTCGCTTATGTCTAGTTGCTCTCTGTCTAGTTGCAGTCTAGTTACACTGAGATGTTCTGGATTTAAATAGCAAAATAAAAATCAACTACTAAAAATATTGTATAATTCCATTATACTGTACTATTAAGTGAAGATACAGCTTAAGAATTGGGGAGGTACAGACTGAAGGCAGTTCGGGAAGATTAAGAAGAGCGAAAGTGCTTACCTTTGCACTCCTGCCCTCAAAGATGCAGAGTACCGCCAGTCAGCATTCGGTCCCTTGGGCTGAGAGAGAGAGGGAGAGGAAGAGGTGGGACAGGGTTAGATAGGTTCTCATCAATAAATCATGGAGCCCTGTGCAAGTCTGCGCTCTCTGCATTCTGATATGAGCCGCAGCTATCGGGGGCCCGTGATAGGCTCCGAGCTGTGCTCGGTGACTTGGAGAGCTGCTGTTTATGTGTCTGTGTCGAGAGCTCATAAGCTCATGAAGGAGCTAGAGGCTGTTCTGGTGAATTACTGTCACATCAGTCACCCAGCAGATGAGGTATGTGGGACTGAAACCTCCAAATACTCAATCACCCCACTCTTTCCACACTCACTCTGCCCTCCCTTTCACACCCATCCAATTCTTCATCTCCATCTATCTCCCGACCTTATATTAGCCAACAACCAGGCCCACCAACATCCAGTATCCAGATTCCTAATTTCTATTGCCTTATGGGATATTATTTCTTCCATTCAACATTCAAACATTAGCATTTACTCTTCTATTTGGTCTTCTATGGACGACTTTGGCTTTCGCATTACAAAACTAGAAGAAACATTAACAATAAGATTATGGAGGGCAGGGAGGTCTCTAAAGCCTCATGTGACCCAGCCGGTCAGCCCAGGGGTCTTGCAAGACAACGGTCTGTCTACAGCCACCACCTTTCGCCAATGCCTCCTCTTTTGTAAACATGATGGTGCCAAAAAAGGCTTATTTGGGACAATCTCATAGTAGAACCATCCTAATGGCCCCATTTGACCTAAAGGACCTTTCAATTTGTAGGTATCAACTCAGCTTTGTTGAAGAGCCATCCGTTTTAGGGTTCTTCATTGAACCAGTGGTGGGTTTTCCATGTCAGTGGTCTTATGATCACTTCCTAGGCACTCCAAGATGGTCCATATTTTACCTTAGAATATGCTGTCAGTTTTCAAAAGCACTACATTTCGTTTCCATTATTCACTCCAAATGACATTTCCTGTACCCCTCAACATACAAATGCCACCTCTTCCAAGCACCAACCTCCACAATGCTCCTCAAGCCCCCCTTCCTTTACTCAGCAGCCACCCCCACTCCCCTCTTAATGGGATGACATCATCTTAAGAAACCAGCTGATCCCTTGTAATCTGATACTAGCATCCTCTATCCCACAAATCGAAGCCACAGAATCCAGCACTGGTCAGATAGGAGTGTTTTGTCCTGCAACCCAACACAGTAACCCCATTATAAAGCTCTGAGGTGAGAATCCACTCCTTTTTCATCTGCTGGCTAACATAATTTAATAAAATGCATAGAGCAGTGATGGATCTTACAGGAACTAAGCATGCAGAGAAATGAGCTGCTTCTGCTAGATCTGGTCTATAAACGCATTTCAGCATCTGAACACCTCAGAAAAGGTAACTTCATAAGAAAAAAGAAAAATTATATGCATTTATGCGTAATATCCATTATACGGGCTGTTAACTAATATTCTAACTAATATATAGCATCTATATTTTCATGTATGTTTCTGCAGAGGCTGATAAACCTTTATAAAATGTAGAACTTGTAGCTATATCCACCTTAATTAGCATCACCCAGGAGAAAAGCAACACTGAAGTATACTTAATTTAGGTGTACTTAGCATACTGAATACATATCATTAGTGCTATTAAAAATATGCTTAAGTAGAACACTTCCAGTACATTAAAATATACTGACTTTTACATTTAATAAAATTACAAATGTAATATATATAACACACAAAACAATCATGTGCTTAAAACATACTTCCTGATATTACAGTAAGACATTAAGACATTCAAATATACAAATTAAAATATACTTATTGCACTCATGATTCAAGTACTGGATGTGTGCTATATATATA